>JAAGEH010000311.1:32078441-32147284 GCA_011751065.1 Lasiurus cinereus
GGCTGTGAGAGGGATGTTTGACTGCTGGCTTAGGCCGGACCCACCCCAGTAGGAGGACATCCCCAAAGGGATCCCAGACTGCGAGAGGGCACAGGCTGGACCAAGGCTCCCCCCAACACCCCACCCCCCTGTGCACAAATGTCATGCACTGGGCCTCTAAAATATATACAAATACACACACACACACACACATATATATATATGTGTAAAAATAAGTAGATTCGGGAGCTGGTCCAGCACAAATTCTAGGAAATTCCAGGATGCATCTGTAATTATGTTTTATATATAATATATAATCTCCTCTCTTTGTTTTTCCTGCAATCCAATTCTGCATAATAAATAGCACTGATAATTATTTTGTTGGATAAGAAAGTCAGTGGCCAGTCTTCATGAGAATAAATCATGCTTATAATTCAAGTTTATGACTATAATCTTAAAAAATATTAAGTGATTTAATCATGCTTAGAATTAGACCAGCATTTTAAAATTATTTTTAGAATAGCATTTTTAAAGCATATATATATATGTATATATATATTTCTGTATGCTCTATTTTGAAATCAAACTAAAATAAAACTAAGTCAAAATAAAACATATAGGAGTTTGTAATTTTAAAACTATTAATGAAGTACATGAAAAAGTAAAAAAAATCCCATGTTTTCCTTTTTTTTTTTCTAAGAATTTAATGAGTAGTTCCCATGGCTGAACTAAGAAAGTAATAATGCAGGATGATTTCAAAATTATTGGTAATGAATGTATTGGTAAGTAATTAAGTTTGGAACAATTTGGTCTTTTTGTTTGTTTTCCTTTAGTAAGCATTTACTGTGTTCCAGCTCTTATGCTAGGCTCTGTGCTAACCATTGGAAACATAATGAGTTACACTTGATACCTACCCTATCCTCCTGAGGTGGGCTAGACAGCCACAGATAATTCGGGGGCGGGGGGGGGGGCGGGAATTAGGAAAAGTGATTGGGGGGAATAAGGAAGGGGGGGGGGGGTGAAAGGAGCTTTTGTGAGACCAGACACTGGAGTTACCTAGGACAATCTTATCTACTTTCCATAGCACCTTTCAGAAACGCTCATGAAGGAGGAAACCGACTCTTGAATACCTACCCCCAGTTTACTGGGTTAATAAAAGAGCAGCGCCCCAAATTCATACCTAGGTTAGCCTGGGCCCCAGAGGCAAAGCCCGGATCGTTCTGTATTCCAGACCGGTGCTTGGGCACTAGTCCTACTCCCTCTGGCATGGACATGGTTTAGCATAACCCCAGTCCATTCTCCGAAGGCCATGCTGGCTTTCTCAACGGGGACAACGTTCCTTGGGTGATTTTTCTCAGTACCTGTCATCCCGGGGAGCCTGAGGGCTCAGTCGCTTTATGCTTTCACCAGATGATGGCCCAGGCAATTGGAGCAGAAGCAAGGATGTAGATGTATTCAGGTTTTTTTTTTTTTTTAAAAAAACTACATTATTTAAAACCCAGTAACAGCTCGCTACTTGTCTGTTAAATGGGTGTAAATGAATTCTCCCAGGGCTGGACTTCAATTTCCTCACCTGTGGGTGGTGGGGGGAAACGATCCCGTAAATTATCTTTCAGGAGTCAGTGGTCAGATAGTCTTGAAAGATTTTAATCAGGTCAGTTCTTAATTGCGGTATCAAATAGTTTCCGGTGCTTGATCAACGCTGAGTAAAAACAAGTGTTGGGGGGAGACCAGGCGCAGCGTAATTTGGATGCCCTGGTTTCCTCCTCTCCGCAAGGTCCGTTTCAGGTGGCCCCGAGGTCCCGGGGAGGAAGAGGTCTCCCCGCCCGTCTCCAACCCCGGGACACTCACAGCAAGGACGCACTCCGCGCCCAAGGCTCCAGCGCCGCCCTGCAAACCGCACACCTCCCGCTGGCTCCGCCGGGGGGGGGGCTCCCCGTCCCGGCCGCTGCGCCCCGGGGCCGAGCGGAGGGGTGGGCAGCAAAGGGCACCGGGCGCCTTTAAATGCTAATGAGAGTCGGTGCCCAACTCCGAAGCCAACTTTCCCCACCCTCTTCCCTCGCCCGCCCTTCCCTCCCCGGCCCGTGCGCCGCCTAGAAAAACTTGTGCGGGGCCATTTTTGGGGCAGTAAGATCGAGCGAGGAGCCCAGGAGCGAGCGCGCAGCCCGAGAGCTCGAGCCGCCTCCGCCGCGAGACCCCACCCCGGCCGCCGCCGCCGCCGCCCGCGCCGCGAGATCCGCACCGGCCTCCCCGAGAGCGAGCCCGGCCGCCGCGACCACCAGCCGCGCTAACCGCCGACCAACCGCCACCGAGGTGCCCGAGTGAGAGCCCAGGAGGCGGCATGAGCGAGGCGGGCGAGGCCACCACCACCACCACCACCACCACCGCCCTCCCGCAGGCTCCGGCGGAGGCGGCCGCCGCGGTCCCCCCAGACCCCGCGCCCAAGAGCCCGGGGGGCGGCGGCGCGCCCCAGGCCGCGGCCACGGCGCCCGCGGTGCTGGTCGCCGGGAACCCGGGGGGGGACGCGACCCCCGCCCCCCTGGGCCCCGCGGCCCCCGCCTCTTCGGCCCCCACCGGCAACGAGGACGCGGAGAAAAAAGTTCTCGGTGAGTCAGTGCCGGGAGGGGAAGGGCTGCCCTGGGCGGGGCGGCGGGCGGCAGCGGGCCGCCGAGCACGTGTGGGCATCTCCGGCGGCATTTCCCCCTCCTCCTCTCCCCCCTCCTCCACCCCGGGGAGGGGACGCCGTCCGGGGGGGGGGGGTCCCCGGGGCGTCGGGGTCCCAGCGCAGGTGGCTGCAGCCGCCGGTCCTGCGGGCGCTCCCAGGTGAGCGCGTGGCGCTCTGCGCTCCGCCTCGCCGGCCGGCGGTGCGCGTCCCTCCGGGTCCCGGGCCGGCAAGTGGCGTCCTGCCCGCGGGCCACTGTCGCGCCTTCCCCAAGTGGAGGAGGCTCCCGTCCCCTGGGGAAAAGGGGGCGGCGGTGGGGGGTTGCGGGGGGGAGGACCCAGGGCGGGGATGGAGGTGGATGGAGGGAGGAAGAGGCACGCGGGGCGATGACTCGGGAGTGGATGCTGAGCATCTGGGTGGGGAGAGGATTTCCTCTCGGGAAGGAGGGAGGCGCTGGCCGGAGGCAGGGATGGGGGGGGGGGAAAGGTGCCAAGGCTTCCTGCTGGGAGGCTCAGGTGTCTGTCCCCGACGCCCTTCCCACTTGGGCTCGGGAAGGGCGCCATGCTTCTCGGGGAGGGCCACAGGCTGGGAAGCGGGGTGTGTGTGTGTGTGTGTGGGGGGGGGGGGGTCGCAATCCTCGTGGGTCTGGGTTCGGTGCGTTCGTCCCGCGCTGTGCCCACGGCTGCTGCAAAAACACTCGCTGCGCCCACTGCTGCTGCACAAAAACAAAAACAAAAAGCCTGTTTACCAGTCGCTGCCCCGCTTTCTTCTTCCGGGACTGGAGGGGGGAACGCCGTTTGGCGGAGGAGCAGCTGGAAAAACTTGGTGGGAAGGGTGGATGTGACGTCTGTGGTGTCCGTCGTTATCTGGGGACTCGTCCCGGAGGAAAAGGAAGTAGGCAGATAAGACGCTCAGGTTCGGGGAGCAGAGCACCCGAGGGTCTCAGGTCCGCCCCGTGGGGGGCCGCCACCAGGCTTACCCAGACAGGTGGGCGGTGAAGAGCTTTCTCCAGGGCGGGGGTGCCTGTGTCACCCACTCTCTTCCAGCAGGAGAGTTAGAGAGACGGGCAGCAGCATCCTTCAGAGACATTGTCCGCGTGTTGGGGAGGTGGGGTGCGCCGGATCTCTCCTAGCCTGCCCAGTTTTTCTAGGAAGGAAAACTGAAGGGGGGATAAGGTGAGGAGAGTAAGACGAGTCCCTGCTCCACGCCTTGGGAGGCCCGGCTGTCCCGGGCCATTCCCAGGGCTTTCGCAGTTACTGCCAACCACATGCTAAAGGCAACCTGTGCAGGTTAAAGACCTGAAATAGCCCTCATTGTTGCTGAGCTTAGGAGCCGTCGCAGCCTTGTCAGTGTTGAATTGTGCTATTTCCCACGAGTGTTTTCTTGGAACCCTTCGTGCCGCATGTCTGAGAGAGTCAACCTTGGGTTATCCAAAGGGGTGTACAGATAACCCCATTTTTTTTCTTTTCTTTTTTTTTTCCCTTTTCTGTTGTACAAAAAGGGATTTTGAGGTTTTTTTCACTTAATCCATCTACCCTTTTGGATCTGAACTAACCTTTTGGATTGTGAGAGATGAAGGAAACAGATAACGCTAATTTTGTCAACCACCACTTGCTATTAGCCTCTACCACATCCTGGTGACCAGTCTGGAAGTCTTTCATCTTTCCACTAGAACTCCAAAACTCCCCAAATGACATCTTAACAGCTTGTCTCTGTCCACTGTGTTCTGCCATCCCCCTTTCCTTTGCCAAGCAAAAACACATGGGTGCCTGAAATGTGCCAGGCACAGGGCTGGCTGACATGGCATTTGGGTTTTGGAGTCTCCCATTCTGGTTACAAACAATCTTTAACTTCAGTGGACATAACAGCCAACTATAGGCCAGGAAAAGTAGTATACCTGAGTGAAACAATACTCCCTTCTGATGAAAAGCCATATATATATATATGGTCTTCCTCTGTCTCCTCTTCACCCAGTGTATATGTGAGTTTATGTTTTGAAAGCAAGAAGTGTATATGAATGTGTTTGGCCATATGAAATGGTTAAGAAATATTTGTGGAATTAGGGAACATTTTAAAAACTACATTGGGGAGTAAAATAACTTTCAGTCTTGATTGTCGTTAGACTTGGAAATCATTTTTGTTTTTTTTTTAATCTTTTCCCCTATTATGTTGATGTTGGCTTTCTAGTCAAGGTTTTTCCTTTGACAATGGTAGGCATTTACTTATATGAAAATGAGTCAGAAACGGTTTTCATTATATTTTCCTAGGTCACTAGGGCAAGTGAAAGGAGGCACAGTGACAAATCATTTGAAATAATGTATGGCTGAAAAGCATATGGTTTATCAAAAACAGGCCACTTCTGTGCACGTTTGGATCTGAAACATAATTTTTTTTTTTCCTTCTTGGCCCTACTGCTCTAGTTAGAATGGCCTAAAACTGCAGCTTTAATGGTTTAATTTCATCACTGGGAGATCTCCCTTTCTTGGTGTCAGCCAGAGATTGCTCAGTCAGTAGTAGGCTGAGTGACTCTGGAGGCGTAAAGAATATAGTTTTTTTTTTTCTTCTTCTTCTTTTTACAAAGAGAGCTAAAATATTTCCTCAAGCATATCAATCTAGCAACACTCAGATTTAACCCTGCCCACAACAAAGCAAGTCCCAATTACTGTTTTAGTTTTGAGTTAAAAGAACTGAATCCTTACTGTTTATCCTTGCAAGTTAATCTCTTAGAGAGGCAGCATGAATTAATGTTAATTGTTACTTTCATTCTCTGCTAAGTTTTTTTTTTTTCTTAAGGTACTTGATTGTCCCATTTCCTGTTTCACTGAGTCTTGATAATTGCTTTATACATTTTTCTGAATTTAGGCATAGGCATTTCATAGAGCTGACGAATTTGACATTCACAGTTGATTTAAAGGAGTCGTCTCAAATCATACTTGATGGCTGACATAATTATGAATCTGCAAAGTACAACTTACGTGACCAAACTATTGGGTTTTTCTCTTAAATTGTGTTGAAATCTGGAGTACAGAAATGGTCCTACCCATGATGTGAGGTAAAGCCCATCATCAAGTTTAAGAGGGAATTTTATAGAAAATTCTGTGTTTTGATTCCCACCAACTGCAGAGAGTAGGGTAGGCAGTGAAACAGAAGCCCAAATTCATCACTGTGGTTTGAAAAGACCTGTTACATCATGTCTCAGGGTGGTGAGTACAGAACCAGGTTGAGACAGCACCAGTTCTATTATTACTCTTGACTCTGATAGGCCCCAACTGGCAACTAGACAGGCTACTTTATGTTATATCTTTGTAGATTAACTAGGAGCTACTCTTTCACTTAATAAAGTTTGCCAGTACTTCAAAGTAGGAATGCAGTGTGTTAAGGTCATTTGTACTTTACCTTGTTCATCCACCTGCATTCTCTTTCATTGTGACCCTTGTTTTGCACTCATAACATTTTTCAGGGTTAGAACTTTAAACAGTGTTTCTCAATTTTAATTATTGCAGAACTTAATAGACTTATGACCACCCTTATCTTAGGACTTTACTGAAAAGTTTAACAGGGAAGATTCTGAAAAGTATTCCCCATAATATCTTCACTTGCTCCCTTTCCTTTTTCTATTATATTTTGGACTTAAGCTTTTCATGGTTCCCCCCGAGTATGTGTAGGCTTTGTATAATGCTATCAAGACCTTACGTGATATGAGCTTTATCTCTGGGTAGGTCAGCTACTAATTTATCTGCTTAATCTATTTTAGCCACCAAAGTCCTTGGCACTGTCAAATGGTTCAACGTCAGAAATGGATATGGGTTTATAAATCGGTATGTATGTCTCTACATGTTTTAAATACATACTTATATTGCGGTACCAATTGTTATAATTTTTTTTTTTTACCATACTTAATTTAGTGACTTGTATAAGTTTTAAGACTGGTAAGCTCTACCAATAGTCTCATTTCTAAGCTACTGGTCATTACCAGAATACTGATAAGTAACTGATTTTATAAAATCTAGTCCCATTAAAAGAAAAAAAGGGGTGGGGGCGATAAATCCAAAGTGGGGAGAGCCCACAGGGTAATGGAGTCCATATCCATAATCTCAGAGATGGAGAAACAGAGGCTTAGACTGGTCAGGCAACTTTCCTAAGGTCACACAACTTAGTGCGTAATTGAGCTGGAACTATTACCCGGGTCTAGGCCAAGGGCTGTGGAGAAACTAGTGTTTTCTTTGCGCCATGGTAACTCCTAACCATATAGGAATGAGAATGTAAGTGCAGGCTGTTGGGACCATTACATTTTCACATGATACTGTCAATTTGCTTTGCTCCCCCCACCCCTACCTCACTGCCCCATTCTTAAACCCTCTCCCCCTCCCATTTATGTTTTGGTGAGAGTGGGGGGGATGAGTTAGGGTGGGGTGATGTTGAGGGGATGGGTGACTGTTTTTGGTTTCAGTGTAAGGAGAGCCTAGATCACAGCTGTGCCTTGTCCTTTTAACTGTCTAGCTTTGCTTTTGCCGGGAGGGAAATCTGGGGCTCTGATTACATACCACGTGACTTAGAAAGAGATGAGAGGAAAGGGATAGTTCAGTGTGTGGCATCCGTACACTTGCATCTAAGCACTGTGGTATTGTGGAGGAGCAAGGTGGGTGCCGTGGGGGTTCAGCAGTGTGCAGGGAGGGTGGAGTCCAGGCATCTGAAGTGAGTTTGGAGGACAAGCACAAAGACTTGTGTTGTGTTTTGAAATCTAAACACTCTTACAGCATTTGTTCTTTTTAAGTTTTTCTTCGCATACCTCGTACCTTTAAATTGTGTTCTTTTTATCTCCCCACAGAAATGACACCAAAGAAGATGTATTTGTGCATCAGGTAAGAGGGGTAATACATGTTACATTTTTACATGTGAAAAGTGGGGTGTCGATGATGTGCTGCCGTTTGCCATTCCCAGATGTAGTGCAGTCCATCATTATTCTACCCTAAACTTTTCATAAGTTTCTTACTTGGAGCATATGCGGATTAAAGCGGGGAGCGGTAGAACCAGGACGGGCCTAGGATGCTGGAAGGAGCCACAGGAGAGCTGGGCTGGGCTGCGCTGGCTCTGCAGAAATGTTACGGGAGAGAAGTGAGCCAGGGCGGGGCTGCTGTCAGCTCCCTGGGGAGGCGGGGGAAGAAGGGTGCCTTGAAGACAGGTTCGGGTTAGCCCAGGACCAGCTGCTGCCGCCCATTGCTCCCCTGGTTGCAAGTGTCCTGGGGTCCCTTGCAGTGGAGGAGACTCATGCCTGTGGGGGAGAGGGGGAGGGCCTGGGGTGCGCTCCTGGGAGGAAAATGCACGCTGCCCGAAACTCTCTCTGTGATTCTTGTTTTGGCAGGAGAGCTCCGTTCCACATGTTAAGATTGGAGAGGAGCTCTTCTGTTCCATCACAGTAACTGCTTTCAGCCAGTTTTTATTTCCCAGTGGCATGCAGTCCTATGTAGTGAGGCCACTTTTTAGTTCTGGGGCCCTCCGGAGTCCTGAGCAAAAACGTTGTTTCCGTGTTGGGTGTTCTACTCTCCTGACTCTGTGGGGTTCCCCTTAGCATTTGGCCAGAACCCATTTGGCTTTTGCCTGGGTGGGTGTTGGTTAAAGCTCCTCTATCGGAGCAGCTCTGACTTGAAGTAAACAGCACAGCAAAGCAGATGGTTAGGGTGTGTGTGTGTGAGATGGGAGGAAACTCCCCATTCCCAGGACTCGTCCTCACCCTCACCCCTGTTAGAGGTAGGCCTGGTTCGCACCCGGCCAGGTCAGAAGGCCCCACGCTGCCTTAGGAGCGAAGCAAATGTAGAAAATGGGTAACATATGGGAAACATGGGTGTCTCTGCTACCGGATCTCGGTGTAGGATGTTCTTCATTCTATTACCATGTATCCTGGACTTACTGTACAAAAGAGGTGAAAAGAAAACATACCTACCCTTACCTTACTGTTTGTTTTGTATATTCAGTATTCCATGAATTGTCCCAAATATGTGTGCAGTTCTTAGTACCTGCCTCTCTGCTTCCCTGCTATACGCTATCACCAGCATATTTACCTACAGGGCTCTGTCAAACATCTGGTTTTCAGTGTTTTTGTTCCCTTCTGTTTAGGGGTGAGTGTGTATGTGTGTGGGGGGGGGTGTGGGGGGGTATGGTGACTGGAGATAGTGATAGTTAAGACGAAGCTCTCTGCTTGTAGTTTTTATTGTTTACATGTCCACTTGACTGGATGTATTTCAGTTGTACCTAGATGACTTGGGTAGATTTTGTTGTTGTTGTTCACATACATTGACTTTTTAAAGTCGTAGCAGACTGACAGGAAGTGTTGCTTATCATACCAAGGGGTTAATAGACCTGTTGGGGAAAGGACTCTGCGTTGGTGACTGCTGGAGTAAAAGGACCTCACAAGATTCGGTGCTAGTGGCCAGCTTTGTTGGCCTGTGAGTGAGCGTGTGACCTGATTCCAGCCCCTGTGAGGCTGCGTGGTGAGTCACCTCCCTGTGTTGAGGCCTGCCCAGTCTGACAGGAAAAGGGGAAGGAGCCGGCAGGGAGGGGCTGGCTTTGGAATGGCTGAGTGTTCAGGCGGCCCGGCTGCGTGCGCATATATCCTGTCCTGAACTGCCTTTTTCCTCTGTGGGTGAAGTCTCTGCTCTATTGGCTCATTCTTTTATTTTTTTTCCCCCTCCCTCCTACTCAAGAGTAAGGGAAGGGCTGGATTACACATGCCTAATCGCTTTATAAAATAAGGTTGACCTAGTTCCATAGAAACTCAGAGCCCCTTTAACTATTTAGAGATACCAGCTAAAGGAATGGGAATTCATTGCAGGAGTTGTTGCACTCCCCTCTACTGGTTGAAAAAGAAAGGTCGGCTCACGAGCAGATGTTTAGGTGCAGATGTTGAATGCAGGGTAACATCTTTATTAATTAACCTTTTAATGTATTGTCAGGGACACAGCATGGTGTGGTGGGGAAAATACTGAGTACATATAGAGGTGCAGTACAGGTATAAGAGTTTCCCCACTTCCCCCCACCCATCCTCTCGCCTGCTGCATTTTAAATATGACCTTGGATACATCGCTTTTAGCCTCATGTTTCCTCATCCATAAAATGGGGGCAGGTTGGGGGAAAGGCCAGATTATCAGCAATGTTCTGATTCCTGAGGTAACTTTGCATATTTTATCTGAAATATTTACACCTTGACATATTCTAATTCATTTTTCCTGTTCACTATTCCTCCTCCTTTTCACATACATTCTTTAATAGTTTTTAAAAATATTTTTATTGATTTCAGAGAGGAAGGGAGAAGGGAGAGAGAGACATAGAAACATCAACGATGAGAGAGAATCATTGATTGGCTGCCTCCTGCACACCCCATTTACTGGGGATCAAGCCTGCAACCCAGGCATGTGCCCTGACTGGGACTCAAACCGTGACCTGGTTCGTAGGTCGATGTTCAACCACTGAACCACACCAGCTGGGCTTTTTTTTTTTTCTTAATATTTTTTGAGGTTAGCAGCTTCTCTTGTCTACAGAAACCTTTATACCTAAAAGCGTGCTTGTGTGTGTAAAATTTCATAAAGTCATCCTCACTCCCACTCGCACTGATAGAGCTACTGTCTGAATCTTTGATGATTACTAGTTTGAGTAATCTTTGATGATTACTAGTTTGATATCCAATATCACGACTGAGTGTTTAGGCTGTAACAGAATACAACTACACATTCTGTTTGTTTGTTTTTTATAGTGTTTTTTGTTTGTTTGTTTGTTTTGTTATTTTAGAGATTCAGGTTAGTAGGAGAATGATAATTTTAAAAGGTAATAATAAGTCACCTGTGTCTTCAATATACCCAGTAAACTTGAAAGCAATGAAATGTTACCAGTATTGATATATGCTTTACTTAGAATGTCTCTTCTTATAGACTGCCATCAAGAAGAATAACCCACGAAAATACCTGCGCAGTGTAGGAGATGGAGAAACTGTAGAGTTTGATGTGGTCGAAGGAGAGAAGGTGAGAGGGTTGGGGTGGGTCTCAGAGTATGCTGGCACTTAAGTTTTCTTGCAGAGTAAATGCTCTCTCAGCCCCTTAGGAATCACATTACTTGGGATGTTTTTGTATTAACAGGAAGAAGTGACTTTTAAGTAGAAATATTTTTGATTATTGGATGTCATTATAATAAGCATTCTTTGATATATATATATATATTATAAAAGGATGTTTTAATCTCATTGACTACATGATGAGTCCTATTTAATTATGGAAGGAAAGCTAATTTTAAATGTGAAATTTGACTTATACAAATAATATTTTCAGGTTGTGATTTTTAATAATACAAGTAATACACAGTGAAGAATGTTTTAATCTCAAAGAAGATTTCAATTGAATCTTTGGGTTAGATTGTGGAAAGCTGGAGGCTTTTTGATAGGACTGTATAACAACTTTATTCAGAGGAAGCTAATTGATCATCTTGAAATGTATCTGGATATTTTTAATGCTGTTATATTATTTAATTCCAATATTAGTAATGTCCTTTCTGTTTTGCTTTTAGACAGCAGTCTATTATAGATATCAATAAAATACCATAGCATTAAAAAAAACATCTTAAAGACATATATATGTTTTAACCACCATGGCATTTAATCATGGTGGCTGAATTTAAAACTAATAATGGAGCGAATCACTAGTTAACTCCCACATGTGCTTTTCCCACACACATACATACGTACCATTCCGTAGTCTGTATTTTTAGCCGATCCCAACCTGTTCTGTTCTAAAAAAAAACACTTTATTTCATTTAATATAGCAATTTAAATGATGTCTGTACTGATTTGATCCCCCTGGTATCTTGCAAATCTCTTGGAGTTTTGAATCATCCACCAACAAATGCTGGCCTGTAATGATCTCTAAAATTTTGCTTTATCAGGTAACTTTTCCTCTATGTTTTCAGAACTTGAGGTTTTACAAATTGATATAGAGTGTGAAATATACTCTTTTGAGGCTCTAATTTTTTATGTGCTTGAAGCATTATTTCCTTTTTCTGTAGGAGAATAAGAATGCTAAGTCTGTTCTGAGGAAAATAGGAAGGTCTAAAGAGGGACTACATGTATAGAAACTATTACTAAATCAAGGACCCTTCTTTCCCATTGCTCCCAAATTTTGCTCTTGGTCATTGCTGGAGAGAGCCACGTGAGCCCATGAGTGGAAATTCTCTTGGTACTTCTGGGTAACATTTTCTAGCAAGATACCGTTATCTCAGTTGTTTTCCACTGAGGAATATTCCTTCCTGGCCTAGCATTCTTCCTTTTATAGTTGTGATACATTGACCAGTTTGTGTTCGTCAAAGAGGTACACACTGCTCTTGAACCTAGTATGACCAAACATGAAGGCAGAGCGTAGGCTGCGTGAGCAAACAAGCCGTATACATTTCAGTACTAAAACCTGGCTATATTTTTGATGCCTAACAATAGGAATTGATAGCACAGCCTGTCAGTCCTTAACATTTTGGTTGTCTAAGGCTGTTTTTTTTTTTTTTTTTTTTTTTTTTGGGAAGGGAGGGTTAGCTTCTTTTAAATTTTTTAAAAAAATACGTTTTTATTGATTTTTAGAGACTGGAAAGGGAAAAGAGATTGAACATCAGTTGGCTGCCTCCTGCACGCCCCCTACTGGGAATGGAGCCATGTGCCCTAACGGGAATGGAGCCAGCAAATCAATGCTCAACCACTGAACCACACTGGCCTAGCTTCTTTTAAATTTTGAGGGTGTCTTTATTCTGTCTCAGGGTGCCGAAGCAGCCAATGTGACTGGCCCAGATGGAGTTCCTGTAGAAGGGAGCCGTTACGCTGCTGATCGGCGCCGTTACAGACGCGGTTACTATGGCAGACGCCGTGGACCTCCCCGTAATGTATGTTGGACTCTCTTCCTAAGTGGTGATTGCAAAAATGTGCACAGCTGAAATTGAGTGTACGTACTTGGAGCAGATGAATACTGTGTCTTCTCCTGGCCACACAAACACAAAATGATGGTTGTTTGTTGGTTTTGATGGAAATTTTTCATACCCAGAATTTATGCATAGCCACTGGTCTCATTATACTTGCTATTGAAAAGTTGTATCACTTTGTATGTACTTGGCTTCAAACAACAGACTTTTAATTGTCTAATAACAAGAAAGCTTAACTAAGGTAGGCTGTGCCAAGGTTGTCAAAAAGGCATCCTCTTCATTGGTCTCCTTTCCGGGACCAGAATCTTGCCTTACGGCATTCACTGGTGAAGGGGAATGGGATTTCTGGGATTGGCTCAGACCTGTGGCTCATCCCTTGGCACTGGCACTGGCACTGCTGGTCTCGAAGAAAATCAGCGTTTGGCCAGGAAGAATAGGGATAGCTTGGGAAGAGGCAATAAACAGTGTTGGCCGCAGAAATATCAAGTAAGTTGCTATTTTATTTAGCATAGCATTTGCTTTATTTTAAAGTGTAGAAGTAATAAGTAATTGTCTGGATTTATCATTCTTCAGATTGGCATCAATCCAGGTGAAAGGTTTTACAACCAAGTCTCTGGCTAGAGCTTTCTTAGGAGACACAATCTAAATACTTTGAAAACACCCCAAAAGAATCCCATTTATCTGTGGTCATGAGGATTCTATAAATTTGAGTCACTTTTTGATGTTTCAGTAATTAGTACCTGGGACTGGCACCATAGAATAAAACTCCAGATGTTTTGTGGGCGCAGTTGTGGCTATGCCAGTTTCCCAAGAAGAACGTGAAAAATCTCACCAGAAGAAAGTGTATGCAGGTTGAGAATGGTTTATCCCCATGCATTGGTAGACTTACATCTTTCTGCTTAGCAGAATGCTTTCCCTCTTCATTCTGTCATCTTCTTACCCTGCCCAAATTGATTTTTATCAGATTGCTTATGGCATCTTATTTTCCTGTTTCTGTATTTTACTTACCCACATTTTGCTTATTCTGTTTTTTTTTTTTCCCCCCAATTAGCTGTACAGGGGGTGGAGGTCGGAATGAGCATTTACTGTGTCAGATTAACGCAAGTTCATCAGATTCACAGAGCTTGTAGTTTTTATTATTTTGACTCCTAGGTTAATTCAGAAGCACAGTGGTAGAACCTTTAGTGAATATTTTTCCTTTAGAGACTTTTTTCCTCAGCTGGAAATTTGAAGTCATTCATGTAAAAAATATTTAGAAATGTCAAAATTCTGAAAGTATACATAAATGTTTTTTTGTTATGTTTTTAGTCCTTAAGAGCTCAAGAGCATGTTTGTTAATGGTGCTGCCATTATTCTCATTTTGTAAAAATGAGAGATTGTCTGTATACAGCTCAAAAAGAAACCTAAAAGCCTAAAAGAAAAAAAAATGTATGAAGTCTCACACTTAATATTTTGGTGAACATCTTTTTCTGTTAATACGTCATTACGTAATTGGGGGTCACATCTGATTCAGGTTATACGAAGTTTATAATGGCTTGATTTGTCTGAAAAGCTCTTTGAAGCGTTTCCTGTTGGGGAATTTAGTTGTCCATGTTGGCTTGAACTGGAGAATTCTAAAACTTAAATATCCTCATCCTCCAGAAGAAATGGCTCATTATGTTAATTTTTAATTTAGCTATTTTTAATAACTATAGTCACTTCCCATAAGACTACTTTGGCATCTGCACATCCCACTTTAAAGTAAGATATTTAAAAAAAATATATTTTATTGATTTTTTTACAGAGAGGAAGGGAGAGGGATAGAGAGCTAGAAACATCAATGAGAGAGACATCGATCAGCTGCCTCCTGCACGCCCCCCATTGGGGATATGCCCGAAACCAAGGTACATGCCCTTGACTGGAATCGAACCTGGGACCTTTCACTCCACAGGCAGATGCTCTATCCACTGAGCCAAACTGGTTTCAGCTAAAGTAAGATTTTAAATAAAAAGTTTTTTGAGGGATATTTTGCTATTAGCTTTCATTTTTAAATATAAACTACTAGTTGAAATACAGGAAAAGTTACATAATGGGTCAATAATTCCCTTTGCTAATAAGACCTATATTTTTTTTTTAAAAAAACTATTATATTTGTATTGATTTTAGAGAAGAAGGGAGAGAGGGAAACATTGATCAGTTGCTTCCTGCATGCTTCCCCACTGGGAATCCAGCCTGTAACCAAGGCATGTGGCCTGACTGGTAATTGAACCGTGATGTCCGGTTCTTAGGTTTACGCTTAAACCACTAAGCCATGTTGGCTGAGCATTAAGATCTGTATTTAGAAACTACCTGTATCCATTACTTACTATCTGTTAACGTACAATTAAAACTTTATTCTTGAACATATAAAGGAAATGTAACTTTTTCCATGAAATTAAGGGAGAAGAGTAGTATTGTTTGATGTTTTTACAAATCTCTGATCTTTGATTTAACAGAAGACAGCCGAGTTCTCATAGTTCCTGCACTCAGTCTGCTGAGGCCACATGTCATTATAGCTCTGGGAGACCCCACCATACACTCATGAGATGATGAGATGGGAACAGGCAATTAGCATCCTCATAGCTTTACGAGAATAGGTGGATCTTGATAACCCACCAAAGGGTTATGGAGACTCTGTCCACACTTTGAAAATAGCTGTAGGAAGTATACTATGTGGAGCAAACTGTTGATAACACTACAAAATATATTTTTTCTTGACTGCCCTGACTTTGCCCCCGCGGATGGCAAATGTTGGGGGAGACACATGTGGCCAAGGTAAATATTAATAACATTGTAGATGTTCTTGGGGTGGTTGGTCAACTGATACTCATCAGTCCTAATTAGATGACTTGAAATTATTATGGAGTGATTGCTTTTGCTTTTCTGCTTCTTGGTATTTTATCTGCATAGATCTACTTTAATCTGAATGTAGTTTACCCCAGGTTATCACATAATGATCTGGGTTAAATGCACTTTGTATATAAAAAAAAGGATTATTCCTTTTGGGGAGATATATTTCTTTTGGTGATATTCACCCTAAGTGGTATTCTTTGGTTCTTTCCTTGCTGAAACGTCTTCTGAATCTCTGTTTCTTTGCTTCGCTAGTATGCTGGGGAGGAGGAGGAGGAAGGGAGCGGCAGCAGTGAAGGATTTGACCCCCCTGCCACTGACGGGCAGTTCTCTGGGGCCAGGAGTCAGCTGCGCCGCCCCCAGTATCGCCCTCAGTACCGGCGGCGGTTCCCGCCTTACCACGTGGGACAGACCTTTGACCGTCGCTCACGGGTCTATGCCCATCCCAACAGAATGCAGGTAAAATTGCACCTGGGACTTCTCTTCAGCAATCCTCACCCTTCCGTCCTTCCTCTGCCTCTTCCTCCTCCTCCTCCTCCTTCAACACCAGCCGCTGGAAACAAAACCTTGCTTATGGCTTCCTGGTGCTGCAAAAGCTGAGGCAAGGCTTTGGGTCTTTCAATGTAGTCACAGTTCTAAAAGCACAACCACATGAGCCATGCCTACAATTGGGGACGCTAGTGGGTAGATTACAGTTTCTAGTTAATGGAAAAATAAAAGTAGAGAGACCAATGATATGCTTAAGAGTTTAAACTCTGAAGTCAGACAGACCTGGATTTAAATCTTGTCTCTGCTACTTTTTATCTGTGAAATTTTGAGAAAACCAAACTTTAGAGAGAGTAACTTACTCATACATTGAATGGTAATAATAATGTGCCTCCACTGTGGGGCTCACTATGATTAAGTCAAAGGGTAAAGACCTCACTGTGATGGCTCAGGATAGCTAACACCTGCAAAGTCCTTAATTTAGTTGAGATGGTGTTAAGAAACCCTATCAGAGGGTGAAGATGGTTGGTTATTGGTTTACTCCTCTTTTTTTTTTTTTAATCACAAAATATTGATACAACTATTGGGAACTTGACCTGTCATTAATGAGCCTTATAGCAACTTCCCAGTCCCTGGAAACTAGGAAAACTTAGGACAGGGCATCATTTTGGTTATCACTAGCTACAAATACTTCCTCTTAGTGTCCTTGGGTTGTTTTTGCACTAAGTGTTTTGACTGAACACTATGTTCAGTCTGTTCTTTGCTACCCTTCTCATGTCCCATCATGCATGACTGTGTTCTTTCTACATTGCTTCTTGTTTTTTCTCTTCCACTCTTTAACAGCTGTCCCTGACAAACGGGCTAAAAATAACAAGTAGACTTGCGTATATGGAGAGATTGGGTACATGAGGCACAGGCATAGTAGGCTCCTTTAGGGCAGCACCTTGGGCGTCTAGGAGGACAGGAAGAGTCAGTGAAATTGTAATGCACATTTATTTTCAGTGTTGATAGCACCTTCCTGAGGTAACCTTTTTAGTGTTTAGCATATACACATGATGATTCTTTTCTGTATTTGAAATAAAGTATATTTCACCTTAGGATTTGAAGGTTGAGAGTACAGTGACTGTGGAGTGCCATGTAGAACATTATTTGCAAATGCTGGTTGAAAACTAATTTTGAAATATATGCTTATTCTGATAACTGCACATAGTTCTTTAAACGAGGCCTGGATTATTTTACTTTACATTTCATATCTGAAATAAAAAAAACTGTCTTAGACTTTTTTCAACAGTTTGCCTTACACTCTTTCTAATTACCATGTTTGGATGTTCACTGAGTAACATCAAGTTAAAATCATAAAACTAGGCAACTTCAAGGTTGTCAGTGTCATGACTTACAAGTACTGGGAGATTTCTAGATGGTAAAGATTATTGAGGTTATAGAGAAAAGTCTTTCTAATATTTTCTACAATATACAAAAATCTGTGGCATTTATTGGACACAATGGGGAAAACTAACAATATGCAGGCCACTAGTGTTTCCGTTATGTACCAAGAACATAATATAGCATGGTCAGTGACCAAATGACTTCTGTGTCTTAAAGATAATCAGTGTGTTTGGAAATTAAGTGGAATTGGTTACTGAACTAATATCAAGTATTTGTAGTCTTTGAGAAAAATAAATATACGATAGAGGAAAGGGAGTAACATTGTGTGGCATATGCCAAATGGTTGGCATTTGAAATCAATTCTTACTCAGTTTTCCCTGCAGCTTTAATTTGGTGATGGGTTCCATACGGTTGTTGTGTTGTGGTTGTTACAAATGAAGGGATTTGAGTATTTTAAAAAGTTAGCAAGTTTTGCTTAAGGTTACATGGGCAAGAAGTGGTAGAGCTTCAATCCATCTATGCATGCTTTTCCCACTTTCTCATTCTAGTCAGCCTTCATCCTCTCTATACGTGTTGTTCTTTCTGTCTTTTTTTTTTTTTTAGTTATTATTTTCCCTAATCAAAGTTCCTGAGAAGAACCAGGTTTGTGTGTTCAGAGAACGGAGAGGAGACTCTTGTGGTTGGGCTGGGATGAGTAGAGAGAAGAGGGCTAGGAGCTCAGGACAGACCACGCATGCCTGATAGACCATGATAGGGACTATTAACACTCTCAGTGTGTTAAGAAGCCAGTAAAGGAATCTACACTGGAAAGAAACAGATTTAAGTGATCATTGGGGACTGTTTTTAGAGGCTGGACCACAGGAGGCAGCAATAGTAAGATCAGCTACTATGGAGAGATCATCATGGCATGGATTAGAGTGCTTTCAGTGGAGGTGTGATGGGGGTCAGATTCAAGAAATGTTTTCACTATGAAAGTGACAGCAGTTGATGCTGGAGTGCATGAGTGATTTTTAGGAGTAGAGGATACCTCCAAGTTTCTTATCTAAACAAATTTAGAAAGGCTGAAGAGAGGTGATGTTTGAGAGAGAGATGGGAATCATTTGGAGGTCCTTTCTTCACATTAAATTTTACCTCCGAGTGGAGATGTCGGGTAGGCAAGAAAATAAAACAAAGTAGAGTCAAGAGGTAGAAAGTGGCTTGAGTTAAGAAGGTTCCATTTTGAATAAGTTGGTTGGTAAAGTCTTTGGGGCTCTATTTGAGAAGAGACCTAAGGGAGCAAGGCAGCGAGTTGTTGGGGTACTGGGAATAGCATGCACGGCAAAGGGATTGGCAGGCACAAAGGCTGAAGGGAACCTGAAAAAGAGAAATGAGACTTTGGAGTCATAAAAACATATTGAAAGCCATCATAGAGGATGAGATTGACTATAAATGAGCATCGGTAGAGAACTGATCCTGGGACCGAGTTCTGAGGCATGCCAGTGGAAGATTAGGAAGATGAGGAGTCTAGCAAATGGCATGAGGGGAGGAACAGATAGGGAAAAAAAAAAGTATTTTAAGAGGAAGTGCTGCCCCCAAAATAAAGGAAGTTAGGTTGAGAATTGATTCCTGGGTTTGGTAACTTGAGAGGTCAGTGATATGGTGAGAACACAATATCTAGTCAGAATGAATTCAAGAGAGAGCCAAAGGGGCAAGAAGAAGAGGTATTTTCTTGCCCTTTGAGGAGGTTTCTGTGGTGGTGATGGATTTCCTTTAGCGTATATTTCTGTAAAGGAGCTCAGAGAAATGGGGCAGTATCTGGAGGAGGATCTGAGGTTAGGGCAAGGTTTGGGGTTGGTTTTATTTTTACATTGAGTGAGTTCTGTCCTGGTTTCCCTTAGCCATTCCCTCACCAACTACTTACTCATGATGCATTAGATGGGCAGATCAAATGTCCCCCCACCCCCCCCACACACATTCATACATTCATACACTCGTTCATATATGTATAGTTTATAGTATGTGTGCATATATATTTGCATGTGGTGGTCCTTATTTCTGTTCACTGAAATGGCCTGAAATCAGTGATACCTTGATAGCATTGAGCTTCCTAAATACCATTCTCTAATAAAAGGAAGCTCCTTTCGAGAAATGGCAGATCTGAACCAGAGAAAGTACAATATGAACCTGGAACATCATGTCATGCCAGAAAGCAAGGAAGTACTCAGAGAATGTTGGAGACATGTCAAAAGGACATGAGGCAGCTTGAATGGGTTCCCATTGGCCAGTAATGATAGTAACAGATTATAACCCATTGAATAAAATAGAAAACCCTGAGTCTGTATAGACATACATGAATGTTTTGAATTTGAATGAAATTACTTATAGGCTTTGAAATTACTTCACAAAATCCTTCTTAATTATAAAGGAGAGAAGAGGAAACCTAGCTCTGGCCAGTGTGGCTAGGTTGATGGAGCGTAGTCATGTGTACCAAAAGGTTGCTGGTTCGATTCCAGGTCAGGGCACATACCTAGGTTGCGGGCTCGATCCCTGGTCCGGATGCGTGTGGGAGGCAGCCAATCAATGTTTTTCTCTCACGTCGATGTCTCTCCTTTCCCTTCTCTCTAAAAAAACCCCACAAATCTATAAAAACATATTTAGAAAAATAAAAAGAGTAAACCTACAGCAGAGGAGCCTTAGAAGGTAGATATCACCTCAACACCAACACTGTCAGTAGGTACAAATTGAAGGCAGACTTCACCTGGCAGGAGGAATTAGAAGAATGCAGTTTCACTTTTGTGGCTTCTCTGCCATCCACACAAACTAGAGCATGGGAAACACCCAGCAACCCACACTGAGGTATATTTTACAGACTATCTGGCCTGTAATATTTTTTTTTTAAAAAACAATTTTACTTTGTTATTATTATTTTAATATATTTTTGTTTATTTCAGAAAGGAAGGGAGAGAGAGCTAGAAACATAAAGGATGAGAGAGAGAATCATTGACCTGCTGCCTCCTACATGCTCCCCACTGAGGATTGCACCTGCAACCTGGGCATGTGCCCTTGACTGGAATTGAACCCGAGACCCTTCAGTCCATAGGAAATTGAAGAACTGTATCAGAAAGAGAGACAACTAAATTCAAGGCATGGTGCTCAGTGGGTCTTTTTGCTGTAAAGGACATTATTGGTGAGACTTGAATGGGGTCTGAGGATGAGATTCTACAAATTGTGATTATTTCAGAATAAAGTAATTGAGAACTATGGGTGTTATTTCAGCATGTTCATGGGCCTGGGTGGAAATGACGGAGCAGAGAGGGGACGAAATACATAGTGAAAGGGGATAGAGTAAAACTCTTCTAGGGTAAAGAGAGAGGGGTTGGCCATGGATATGAGCTTGGACTACTTAGCCAGTGTAATGAAAGAGAAGACAATTATTATAAATGTAGGTAGCTTAGTAGATTCTGTAGTGAAACAATGTAGAAAATACTTTGATTGCTTGTTAGTGAAATATGGAAAAGGAAGGGATGTTAGTTTTGAGGGGAAAAGATGGAATTGTGACTATTGTAATGAATTTCAGAGATGGTTGGAATTTCAGAGGGTGGTGGGGTGGGGTTTTTTAATTTTTAATTTTTAGTTTTTAGTTATTCTTCCTCTAGAAGTTTTACAAAAAAGTTATTTTTTCCCCACAGCTTACAATAAATTTATCATCAATAAAGTGTATTTTATTTTTTAAATGTTATACTTAAATAGTGCAAATGAATACAAGGAAGAAATTGTGAAAGGAAGAAATCAGAGGTGAAAGCATGATTATAAGGTGTGAGAGAAATTTTGAATGTAGAAACCATTAGTGATATTGAAGGGATACCCAGTTTGTAGAATTAGCGGGTCTGAGTTTGAAAAGATTCTGATTGCTCAGAAGTAGTAGGTTTTCTTTGAAGAGATAAATGGAGCACTTTAAATGTTAACTTAATATTGTGAAATTAACTTAGTTGCTCTGGAATGAGGCAGAATACTGTTCTAGTGGGAGCGAGTTTTCCTTTCTTTTCTATCCTTCATGAAGATCTAGTAAGGGAATAGTTTACTGTTATAGTTGAGAGTTCCCAGCTTTATAAGGAAACATTTTTATTCCTTTTCAAAAAAATTCTGCATACAACCATGTGCTCTGTTTCCTGTTTCCTGTAGCACGGCACTCATTTCCAGCCCTGTTCTCTCCTAGGCTGGTGAGATTGGAGAGATCAAGGATGGAGTCCCAGAGGGAGCTCAACTTCAAGGACCGGTTCATCGAAATCCAACTTACCGTCCTAGGTACCGTAGGTACGTCACATTTCACTGCGGCGTGATCAGCTGAAGAACTCAGGAGTGAGGATAGAATGTGTGAGGATGTTGTGGGTCTGTTCTGAGGATTTATTATGTAATAGAAGATGTGGCTCCTTTCATTGTGTGTCCCAGGTTTAGGGGAGACTCTGCAGTATATGTGTCAGATGGTCTGTGACACTTCCCCCTTACTTAAAAATATAACTTTTTGTTATTCCTGTACCAAAGCATTATTTGTATTTGATAGCATGCTTATTTTTTTAATTATAAATTAATACTTATTTAAAGATAATATTTAATGAAATAAGCAGAAATTCATTGATGAGTAATTCACTGGTAGTGCTACAAATGGAGAGAGATTGAGTGCCAGAGAGTGTTTGGGATATACTACATCTTCTATTCACTGAGCCAGGCTAGTCTTGGGGTTAAATCAGGCTATAGATCAAATTGTCTGTTTCAATTGCCACCCTGCAGTTGGTAGCTATAACTCCTTTGACAACTTTGTGAAGTCTCGTAAGACTTGAGTACTAGGCCTATAATATGGACGTTAAGGAGTATTCTACAGTGGTCATTAGGGTTAAATGTATAAAGAAGCATCTAACTAAGATATTTAGTGTGTTGCCTGGTATAGTAAGTGCTCAATAAATATTACTACCCATGATGTTAATATTAGTGAAGAAGCAGGTTATTTTATTTGTGCTCTGTCCCCGGAAAGACTGAAAATTGAACTAGAGTCCCTAAGAGACTTATCAGTTTTTGTATTATAAGCCTTCCTATTTGTTTATTTGCCCTGTCTTTGAGGTGAGGGAAGAAGCATCTTTATTCCTGAATCACATGTAGACCACCTTGAAGTTCGGCAATAGGAGTTTACTGAAAGGAGAGTAGCAGTAAGTGTAGTATTTGGGGAAAGGATTTGTGCCATTCTGCATCCTTTCTTCTCATAATTCATTCTAGTTTTAGGCATAATCATTCTATAAGGATTGATTACTAAGGACTTTCAAATAAGAGAGACTTCTTAGAAATGACTTCATGAGAACTGAGGAGATAGGATAGTATTTGAACCCAGCTCTGTTGATTCCCAGCTGTGTGATCCTGGCAGAGTTACAGTTGACCTTTTTGACCCATAACAGCAGCCATCCCATGTGATTCAAACAAGTACTTACTCTCTCTAAACCTGTTGGCTTTCTCACTGCGAATCTAACTTTCAGAATTGGTGTGGAAATTAAATCACTTGACGTGTAAACATTCCAGCGCAGGCTCTGGCACGTGGTGGGTGTTTTCTTCCCATGTTTATTCCCCGCAGTCTCCACGAAGCTCTGCTCCTGGAGGGCAGACACCAGACCACTTTTCTCCTTCGATTTTCCTCTCCTTAGTGCCTATTAGAGTCCCTGGTAGGAATATAATATGTGTTCAGGATATGTTTATTCACTACAAATAGGTATTCAGGTGAAAAGGGGAAAGTGGTGTGGTTTTTGTTGTTGTTGTTTTTACGAAAACATTGTTCCATTTGCTGCATTAGCCTGAGCATAATTCTAGCAATAAGTACCTGGTCACTTTGACTTTTTAATTTCTAAAAATGAGTGAAACCTATGTTCTTGAGAGTCCCTGCCTCGTTGCACTTTTTCTTTCTCTGTTTTGTGATCTCTGTTCTAGGGGACCTCCTCGCCCACGACCTGCCCCAGCTGTGGGAGAAGCTGAAGATAAAGAGAATCAACAAGCGGCCAATGGTCCGAACCAGCCATCTGTTCGCCGCGGATACCGGCGCCCGTACAACTATCGGCGCCGGCCCCGTCCTCCGAATGCTCCTTCACAAGATGGCAAAGAGGTGAATCCAGCCAGCCCGAGGGGGTGGTGCCATATTATTCTTAATCATGTCAAACTGCAGTATCTATTCTAAGAGTGGTTTTATAGTCTGATAGCCTATACTTAAATATATGTATATGCAAAATATGTATCTTTACATATGAAGATACATATTTTATGTAAAAATATTATAAATAACATATTTACACATGAAATTTTATATATAAGTGCTATCTATTCACATATATTTTCTATATATCTATATGTATATTAACATTTTGCTTAAGGTTCATACATTTATAGAGAGGATACTCTGCACATAACACAAACCAAATATTTGAGTTTAACTAAATTGACATTCTTAGAATGAATTACCCATCCTGGTGGGGATTCAGAGCCAAAATGTTTAGGTCTATCTAAGTAAAGAACAGCATTTACAGAGAGGGGCCCGCCTCTAGGTGTGTGGAAAGTAATTGCATGTCATAGACTTTTTTATTACGGAGAGTGACTGTGTTTGATTTGCTATTTGAAAGTCATTCTTTGTGATACTGATTTTTGACTCATACTTGAGAATAGATAAAATTTTGTACGGCAACTTGCCTCCATAGGCAAAAAGGACTCCAACTTTTGAGACTTTGTAGTCTTGAACTTCCCACTGTCACCTGAATTGCTTCATTTCTGATTTGTGAATTTGCTCTGTGTTTTAGACCAAGGCAGGTGACGTGCCATCTGAGAACCCTGCTCCAGCCACCGAGCAGAGCAGTGCTGAGTAACATCAGGCTCCCCAGGCACCTGCACCATCACTAGGTAAGAGCGTGGGCAGCCCAGGCTTATGTTGGTATTTTTATTTTTTTTAAATGTCATTGATTTCTCAACCAGAGCACAAATCAGTCTAAACTAGTTCTGTGATTTACCTGGACCATCTCCTCATCTCCATTGGGATTTTGAAGAAAGAGTGGTTAAATATCTCTGAAATTTATTTTATTTATTTATTTATTTTTTTGCTAAGCTTTGGGGACATAGGCATTCAGACAGGTAATGAGAGCCAAATTCTTTTTTCTAGACAGTTTTTTTTTTTTTTTAAGACAGGCAGTTTTTAACTATTACAGTATGAATATGGTATAGCAATAAGAAAGTTTTGGGAAGTTTTACTTTTATGACACCTAGTGGCCAATGTGATCATCTTCAAGTGCCTGACCAGCCTTATTTTAGTATCTGGAGACTGATTTGTAGAATAAATTGGAGGGTTTTTTTCCCCCTTTGACAAGCGGCAGCATTATTCATTTGGAGGCAGTGGGGACAATGTGTAGGAGCCAAAAGGCCTGTACGTCCAGTGCAGGATCTGCTGCTCATTTGCTAGGTGATCTCAAGCAGTTCGTATACTCTCTGCCTCAGCAATGTCTGGTGCTGGGAAAATGGGAACACCAACAGACTTTATCCATCAAGGTCCTTGCAAAGATTTAATGAGATAACACCTGTGAAGTGGTTAAACAGAGCAGTAAAGAATAACCTCTTTGTAAAGGTTAGCTTGTTAAGCTTCATTGTGGTTTCCTTATTATGTACTGACTGTTCTCATTTATAAAATATTTTATGGAGAAGCGTTTCCATTAAATCAATGTACAGTTTACAAATCTAGAGAAGGTAAACATGTACATGTTGCTTAGAGCTTTTGAAATACTTATTTTTTTTTTTTAATTTTCAAGAAAACAGGCTATTTTTGTCTTTTTATTCTTTAACTCTTGGTCATTTTATCACTTTTTATAAGTTTGATTTTAATTTTTTCCAGGTGACCTAAAGAATTAATGACCATTCAAAAAATCGAAACAAAAAGCAGACACAACCTTACCAACACCAAAGAAACAGCCAAGCAATAAAGTGGAAGACTAATAACCAAGATGTGGACATTGGAATGTTTACGATTATTCTTCACGAAACAAGTACAAAACGAGAATGTCAGCCATTGTTTCCAGCGATTTTCCTGGAATGCCTGCACAGAAGACAAGAGAGCAGCCTCCCCAGTTTCGGCAACCACTAGGTTTATATTTTTTTCCTGGTTTTTACTGTTTTGGTAATATGAATTGAAAGAAGAAATATTAATACCACATGGGGAGAACCCCAACCAAAGAAATCTGAAATATATAGTAAATGCTTTTTTGTTCCCTTTTCTAGTTCATTTTGGATGCTGGTGCTAAACTTCCAAGTGTCGTGATTTAAAAAGAAATTTTATGCTCTTCTTATTTATTTCTAGATGAGGGGAGGATAACATTTTTGCTTTCTTATGTGACTCTCTGAAAATGTGCAGCATGAAGTTCCTCAAAAATAAAATTTTTACCCTTGAAAGGAGAAGGTGTATAACTGAAGTCTGTTTTCCTGTCTCAGCTTATGTTTTTTCTTCCCCCCGACCCCCCCACTTAATTCACTTGACTTCATAGTAAGTTCAAAACCAAATGTAAAGGTGCACTCATGCTATCTAATAAATGTAAGGCGTTTGCATTTGAGATGGTGGTAGATGCATTTGGAATGTGCATCTGGGAATGAACAAGTTGGTGTCTGAGTTCAGCAGTTAGGCATCCTTTTGTTTCTCTGGTCCTCTATCTTTTGAGTAATCTTCACTGAGGTGAGTGGATGGCATGCAGGTTAAACTGCTTCCTTTAGATTGATGGAAGACATCCTTCAGCTTCTAACTTGAGGTTGTGTGTATACTAGAGGCCCGGTGCATGAAAATTCATGCACTGGAGAGGGAGGCGGTTCTCAGCCCAGCCTGCCCCTCTCATGGTTTGAGAGCCCTCGGGGGCAGGAGGTGACCTGGTGATCAGGGGAAGGTGATGCCCCATCACACCTGCTACTGCCACTGCTGGTAGCACAAGCCTTGGCTGGCCCTGGTTACCTGCACCTTGGGCAGTCCTGGGTGTCTGGACAGCTACCTTCAAAGACTTGCCTGTGCCTCAGGCTGGTCCAGAACAGCTGGGGGGCTGAGGGGACTGGGGGACTCCAGAGGCAGCGTGAGGAGCAGCTGAACCCGCCTGGGGGTGTGCCCAGCTGTGCCACATGCCTGCCACCCCAGCTGAGCTGAGGGGACTGGGCGCTGCCATCTTGTGGCTGTGGGCATTGACATTTTTGAGGGCATGGCAGTCAATTAGCATATCCCCTCATTGGCTGTGGGCACTGCCATCTTTGAGGATAGGGCAATCAATTAGCATATTTCCTCATTGGGTATGGGTGCCGCCATCTTTGCATTGGCATGAGGGTCAATTAGCATATTCCCTCTTTATTAGATAGGATCTTTCAGAAAGAGGAATGGAGGCTATTTGCAACCACATTACCAATTTCTTCCCTCCGAGTAGACAAAAAACCAGGTATACATCAATGCTGTGTAGATAACGTCTCAGACCCACTGCACCTTTTAAGTTACTTATACTTGACATAGTACATATTGAGCCTAGGGTTGTGCCAGGCACCATTTAATAGCTAGGAGGGAAAAAAATGAACAAAACATTCTAGATACAATGAACTTATATTTTAGTGAGTGATATAGAGAAAAAGCAAATATGTAAACAAATGTGTAATTTAATGTCAAATGACATAAGGGAAAAAATCAAATATAAAGGGATAGAAGTTGGCATAATTTAGGGAGATATATTTAACTAAAGGGAGAGGAGTCTTTTCTAAATGATAATAGAATATATACACAGAGGATCAATAACCACTTGAATATCTTGAGAGAAGAGCATTCCTGGCTGGGGGTTGGAGGATAACTCTGAGGGACCTAGGGGCCTGTTGAAAAAACAGCCAGCAGGAGAAAGTGGATTGATTGAGTACTGCCTTGAAAGCTCAAAAAGAAATCAAAATTGGTAATACATACAAAGCAAAAATATTCAAAGGTATAAAAAAGTACTTCATAGAAAAGTCTTCAATTTCAGTCCTGATTCCCGCAAGGCAACCAATTAGTGTGTGTGTGTGTGTGTGTGTAAATCTATTTCAGATACTATGTGAGTGTGTCAAAGAGATTAGTAAATATCTAAACACTGACCCAAATTTAGGGAGAGGGAAGAAGTTTTAATTGAGGTTACCCTAACCATTTAACAATCATTAGAAATAACTTTAAAATTCTATGGGTCTCTGCACTCCAACTGGTCCTTGCTTAAATGTCTTAAAAATGTGTCATATCCTGTACTTTTGTCCCGGAGTGTTTTTCCACCTAATATTTTTACTGCTTTTCTATTAGTGTGTGTAGCATACGCTCATCATTGTACTGGCTGTATAACAGTTAGTTACAGCTTTCTATATTTTTGTCTTATTGAATATGAAGGACGTTTTAATTTGCAGTTATAAATGCTTTATCTCATGTCATTCTAAGACCTTTGCTTCTAAATACCATCTGTTTCACAGTTACAGCTATTTCCACAGGAAAATGCAGTGGGGAATAATAGTCTTGGCTTAGGTTGTTGACATGAGTACAAACTGAAACACGTTAAAAATACACAAGAAACCACATGATCTCATTTATGGAATCTAGTGAACAAAATGAATTGCCCAACAAAACAAGACCCAAGGGAGGCATGGAACAGACTGACATACCTCAGTGTGGGGTTGGGGTGGTGGACGAGAAGAGAGAAACCAAAGAACTTACATACTTATATGCCTGGCCCATGGACCTGGGTAATTGGGAGTGAAGTCCTGGAGGGATGAGTAGGGGCTGGGAGCAGGGTGGGTAAAGGGGGAAAATTGGAGATAGCTGTAATACTATCAACAAAAAATACACAAAAAAGACAAATTGGATTTGATTTGAGGATAGGTCTGGAAAGTTCTTTCACAGCAGGGGATCAAGGACTTGAACTGTTTACCAAGAGACACAGGCTACCTGGGTAATAGCATAGCCAGAGATGAACTAGAAGGCTGGCACACCATGGTCACATATTAGCTGTGATTGGTATTTGAAGCTCATGAGTTTTGCATATTTGATGGAACAGCGCCCATTCATAAAGTAGCCAGATATCATTAAAATATTTGAGTGCCTACTATTTGCCATGAGTGACCCGGGTTTCAAATCAGAATTACCTCAGCCAGCTCAGTATCATAGAGGCTCCTGTGTTTAATGCAAATAATTGATTTTTGAAAGTATTTTTGCTCCTTATGGAGTGTGAAAATGTACTTATAAACGCTAATTTAATAACTTTTTGAAATAATAAGATCTTTAAGACTTTGAGTGGACACAGATTAAAGCTTCTGGGAGTTAATAGTACTTGGTTTCAGCTGAAAAGAGGGAAAATCTAGACTCCAGAGGAGTGATTTTTGCATATCTCTCTATATAAAATCCTAATATGCAAAGAGACCGAACTGTGGAACAACTGAATAACTGGTTGCTGTGACGTGTGCTGACCACTAGGGGGTGCACGTGGAACATAGCAGGCATCGGCAGCAAGTGGCAGAGGGTAGAACATGGTGGGCATTGGCTGCAGTGAGACGATGGACCAGGTGAGCGGGGGCACCAGACCAAGGTGGGGCGCAGGTCTCTGTCATTGGGGTGGGCCTCTGGTGGTTACTGAAAACTCTGCTCCCGTGCTGTGGTCCTGCTGGTGCTCGCACTTGCTGCCTGCACCAGTCCCACTCACAGCTAGTGCCTGAGCTGCTGCTCACACCCATTGCCAGCCCCAGGTGCTGGTCCCGATCGCTCGTCGCCATCAGGGGGTGCAAGTGGTAGCAGCCCTGATAGCCCCTAAGGGCTTCTCCACCTCCCCCTGCTCCTGAGGGGTGATTGGGGCAGCAGCTGCTGCTTGCACCTGCTGAAGGTGCAGATCCCATCCCCCAGCCCATACTCCCTGCTGGTGCCAGCCCCAATTGCTCGACGCTGTCAGCACGTGGGAGCAGGGCTGCCAACAGCGGGAGGGGCTGGGCGGGGGCATGGAGGATGGTCTGAGATCTGCCCCTGTGTCCAATGCAGCCTTGTTGCCCACAGTTACTTTAGAGGTGTACAGATTTGTGCACTGGGCCTTAGTTATGGTATAAGTATCTTGTTTAATAGGAAAAATCAGGAAAGGAAATAGGTGCTGATATAAATCTCTGAAACAAGTTGATCTTGTCAGTGTCAAGGGTAAGACTCCATCAACTTTGTCTTTTCCTGGGGTTTTATCTGGTAAACTAGCTCGATTTCATTCTGCAATAATTTCAAGATTTTAAGTCTTTACATGGTAAGATTTACTTATTGGAGAGATCACTGTGGCAGCAAAACGAAAGCTGTGACAGGAATGGAAGCCAGTTAGAAGCCTATTCTCCAAAGAGGACATACAGATGGCCAATAGACATGTGAAAAGATGCTCTCCGATATAATCATCAGAGAAATGCACATTAAAGCCACAATGAGTTCACCTCACACCTGTCAGGATGGCTTCCACCAGCAAATCAACAAGTGTTGCAAAGATGTGGAGAAAAGGGAAGGAACCCTTATGCACTGTTGGTGGGAATACAGCATGGAGTTATCTAAAAAAATTAAAAAATGGAACTGCCTTATGTTCCACTTCTGGGAATATATCCTAAGGAATCCAAAGCACTATTTTGAAAGAATACATGCACCCCTATGTCCATTGCAGTGTTATTTATAACAGCCAAGATTTGGAAGCAGCCCAAGTGCCCCTCAGTAGGTGAGTGGATAAAAATCTCATGGTCCATTTACACAATGAAATACTACTTGGCTGTAAAAAAGAAGGAAATCTTACCTTTTGCAATAGGATGGGTGGACCTGAAGAGTATTATGCTAAGTGAAATAATCCAGTTAGAGAGAGGCAGAGACCATATGATTTCAATTATATGTGGAATCTAATGAACAAAATTAACACAATAGAAATAGACAGATAGAGAGAACAGACTGACAGATATCAGAGGGGAGAGGGGAGATGCACAAGTGAAAAAGGTGAAGGGATTAATAATGATGATAATAGTAATAATTATAATAAACCCATTGGTGATTACTAGAGGAAAAGGGGAATAGGGGAAGATAAAGGGGGCAGGGATAAATGGTGATAGAAGAAAAGTTGACTTCAGGTGGTGAACATACCCTGAGTGGCCAGATTGTTATGATCTCTGAACACATAATAATCTGCCACTCAGTGTATATCCTATATAATAAAAGGCTAATATGCAAATTGCCCACTCAACCAGGAGTTTGACCAGCATGCAGGCCGGCCAACCGTGCATGTCTCCTCCCCCTGGCCAGACTGGCTGGACCCACCCATGCACCGGGCCTCTAATATATATAAAAATAAAAGCCTAAGTGACCCTTACGACTGGTCGACCAAATGATTGGTTGTACCAGTTGCTGTGAGGCATACTGGCCACCAGGGGACAGATGCTCGATGCAGGAGCTGTCCCCTGGTAATCAGTATGCTACCACAGCCAACATCCCGTGGTTCCCTGCCCCTGGCCAGCCAGCCCCAATTGGCTCTGATCAAGACTGGGTGAGATGGTCCCAATTGGCCTCAATCGCAGGCCAGGCTAAGGGACCCCACCTGTGCATTAATTCACACACACACACACACACACACACACACACACGCTGCACACACTGAGTGGCCAGATTATTATGCATTCAGAGATCATAATAATCTGTTCACTCAGTGTATAATACAATATACAGATGATGTATTATAGAATGTATCCCTGAAAATTATATAATTTTATTAACAAATGTCATCTTAGTAAATTCAATAAAAATAAGTAAAATAATAACTACACACACACAAAAAAAGCCTATTACCATAATTCATCCAAGAAAAGAGGGAGAATGAAAGATAATAGGAAAATAGAAAAGAAGGATGATAGAGATTTAAAAGATAGAAGGACTGTCCTAGCCAGTTTGGCTTGTTGGATAGGGCATCAGCCTGAGGACTGAAGGGTCCCAGGTTCGATTCCAGTCAAGGGCACGTGCCTCGGTTGCAGGCTTAATACCCTGTCCTGGTCTGGACTCATGCTGGAGGCAACTAGTCAATCTGTCTCTCTCACATCGATGTGTCTCTCTCCTTCCATTCTTTAAAAGTCAATGGAAAAATATCCTTGGATGAAGATTAACAAAAAATAATTAAAAATAAAAGGTAGAGCCAAAACCGGTTTGCCTCAGTGGATAGAGCGTCAGCCTGTGGGACTGAAAGGTCCGGGGTTCGATTCCGGTCAAGGGCATGTACCTTGGTTGCAGGCACACCCCCAGTGGGGGGCGTTCAGGAGGCAGCTGATCCATGCTTCTCTCTCATCAATGTTTCTTACTCTCTATCCCTCTCCCTTCCTCTCTGTAAAAAATCAATAAAATATATATTTTTTAAAAAAAGGTAGAAGGACTGTACTTAATGCCATTTGATGGGATAGAATGGGCTGAAAAAAGTAGTAAGAATTCATGCAACATTTCAGAGTTTTCTAATTTGCAGTTAAGTGGATGTGGTACTCAGCTTGAAGCTTATAGCCCCTTTGGGAGATATGTAACTTTTCTGAAAATCATATTCAGAGAGTGTTTATTAATTAATTAGTATCAATCTTTAGAGAATTATTTAATGGCATAAATTAAAGCCCTCTTTTCTTTTTTTTACCATTATCAACAAAGTAGGTAGACTTCTAAAAAATTAACTTGTAATTGACCATAACTCAATAATTTAGCCAGAAAGGTCAGAGATTTAATTCAGGATTATTGTGGTTTATTTATTTAGTTTTTTTAATCCTCACCTGAGGATATTTTTTCAATTGATTTTCAGAGAGAGTGGAAAGGAGGGGGCCAGAGAGAGAGAGAGAGAGAGAGAGAGAGAGAGAGAGAGAGATGTGAGAGAGAAACATTGATTAGTTGCTTCCCTTACACACCCAACCAAGAATTGAACCTGAAACCTGGGTATTTTCTGTAACTGGGAATAGAATTCTGGACCAATTGGTGCATGGGACGATGCTCAACCAAATGAGCCACCATGGCCAGGGCTCATCTCCATTTTATGAATAAATAAATTTGGGTTAGAGATGTTAAGCCACATTTTCCACCTAGTATGAGGAAAAATTTTGATAATGCAATGAGCTGTCTGGTAAAGTTGATAAAGTTGAAACAGAGCTGGACTACCTGACAGACTTATTCTGCTTTGAAAATGCAAGAATTTGGACCAATTTGTGTGTGTTCAAGGATTAGAGAATCCTGGCATATTAAACTTGACAAAGATTTGGGGCTAAATTATTCCAACCTCTTCGTTTTAAAGTGAGAAAATTTGATTCCAGAATCATCAATCCGTCCATGTTGATGTAAGCTATGGAAACTAGCTATAGGCCAATAATCTCTAAATTACACTGAATGATTCTGAGAATCTTGGGGAAGGAGGGAGGAAAGGAAAGAAGAAATGAGTGGAGAATATGGTTGGCATAATGTCCCGAAACATGACATTTTTTATAATAATATTGTATTGTTTAGGTCACCAAGTTTGTAGTAATTTGTTTCATCAACAACAGAAAACCAACGCGCCATGTAAAAAAGAAACAAGTATACACGGAAAGTTGTATATGCATAATCAACAATCCCTAGGACACACCAAGCTGGGGTCAACATGAGGGCGTACTGAGAGTGATAGTCCATGTTCTCTTGTCTCTGCCTTTAGTTGACTGCAGAACCTCTGGTTTATCTTAGAAACCCTTTCCTCAACTGTCCCTGGGGGTCAAGGTCGTGGAATACCTCATACATTTTCACCCACTCAGATCCACCTATATAGAGTCCACTCTTTTCCTGCTCTGACTTAGATCCCCTCTGTGACTATCTACTGTTCTCTCAGTGCCTTAGACATCCCCTGTAGATTCCGGGCATTGCTGCTGACTCTGCTTACAGCAGTGGTTCTCAACCTTCCTAAGGCCGTGACCCTTGCATACAGTTCTTCATGTGGTGGTGACCCCCAACCATGAAATTTTGCTACTGTTATGCATTGTGATGTAAATATCTGCATTTTCCGATGATCTTAGGCGAACCCTGTGAAAGGGTCGTTCGACCCCCAAAGGGGTCGCGACCCACAGGTTGAGAACTGCTGGCTTACAGCTTCCATTGTGGTTGCTCTGCTTCCCTGTGCAAGAAGCCTTGCAGGTAGGCCCCGGCACCTTGTGGAGCCCCTGCTGCTCATCTATGGTGAAGCTGAGCCGTGTTTTCAGGTAAAGTTGGCAGAATTTGTCTGCCTTCCTTGTGTGTCGAATGCCTCTGGAACAGTTCCAAAGCAATGCTGCCCAAGGTCTAATGTAATTTGTTTCATTGGTTCACTGTGTGTGTGTGTGTGTGTGTGTGTGTGTGTGTGTGTGTGTGTGAAGTAACTCTAGCAATTATACTTACAGTTTCGTTTCCCTGGAACTCAATTGTAAATCATGAGGTCTTGGCCAAAGGAATTTAAGAGACAGACAGAATGCTGGACACCAAGTTTTTCTTGTTATTAAGCAAAGCCTTCATGCTCTGTTGTTCTCTGGAATGAACGATTTCCCAGGGATTCCTGCATGCCCCATATAAATAGGTTTCGGGACTATCTACCTCACCAGAGTTCAAGATGGGATGCTATCCCAAATACAGAATTGTAAAAGAGAGAATGCACTAAATCACACGTGACTAGATGGCTGTCAGGGGATTAAAGGAAAAACAGGATCTAGTAAAGGTTCATGTGGAGGAAACTGTAGAAGGCAGAGGTTCCCCGGTGTAAATCTCAGTGTGACTTCCGACTGTTCCATACTTAACATGAACAGAGTAGAGAACAAGCACTCTTAAATGCTTATTGAATTAGTACTGAGGCAAAAATAACATCTGACAGGGATGGTGGAACTGAAACCCTCCTGAAAATGAGCCAGGCCAGAAATCTGAGACGGAAGAAATAATTGAAAGTATAAGGGAATGAACACTTGGAGAGAAAAGAGAAACAACAGATTTCTAACCACCAGATTCATTAGCATAATGTGTGGGACCTCCTGTTTATATCTTCTGTTTTACTAGCTCTGCATTTAGTATGTACTTAGTTGTTTCTGTGTCTGGCTATTTCCAGGGTTTTCTCTATATCAGAAATGTAAAAATTCATCATTTGTTTGAATTGCTCAATAAAATTTAGGAAGTATAATGTTGCCTTTCCCTCTTTGTTAAATAGACATATTTTTAAAAGTCCTTATGTCCTAGAGCAGTGGTCTGCAAACTCATTAGTCAACAGAGCCGAGTATCAACAGTACAATGATGGAAATTTCTTTTGAGAGCCAACATTTTAAAACTTAAAACTTCTTCTAACGCCACTTCTTCCAAATAGACTCGCCCAGGCTGTGGTATTTTGTGGAAGAGCCACACTCAAGGGGCCAAAGAGCAGCATGTGGCTCGCGAGCCACAGTTTGCCAACTACTGTCCTAGAGGTTATAAGATCTATCATTATGATGGCTCCTTGACAATATCAAGATTTTTGAATATTTTGTGTATCAGAATGGCTATCTAGCAATATGCTAGGGCACTGTGGGAATTACAAAAATGAATAAGCCACAATCTCTGCCCTCAAGATTAGGGGGCTTGGGGAAGTAGAATGGGAGATCACATAATTTAGAGCTTCTACCACTTCATCTGGCTCTTATTAATCAATTATGACATAAACGATGGGAAGAACAACTGACTGATGAGACCTCATCATTCAAAAAAAATTGAGGTAAAATTTATATAACAGAAAATTAACCAATAACCATTTTAAATTCTACAATTCAATGACATTTAGAACAGTTCATCCCGTAATTTTATTTTTATTTTTATTTTTTATGTTTTATTGATTTTTTACCGAGAGGAAGGGAGAGGGATAGAGTTAGAAACATCGATGAAAGAGAGACATCGATCAACCGCCTCCTGCAGGCCCCCAACTGGGGATGCGTCCTCAAACAAGGTACATGCCCTTGACTGGAATTGAACCTCGGGACCCTTCCGTCCACAGGCCGATGCTCTATCCACTGAGCCAAACCGGTTTCTGCTCATCCCTTAATTTTAAAAGGGCTCTAAAGGGAATAAAGATTTCGATAGAGAAGACCAGAGAACTGAAGTATCCGAGTCTCTACATGCTCCCCATTACAGTGTACCCTAACTTTTTCTCTTTTACTGGATGCCCCTTTCTGCTTGGTATGCTATCAGTACTAAACCAAGTTATCAATGACCTGTATTTCTTAAATTGAACTTGTTTTAGGGTTAATATCTAAATCGGAATTCCTTCTTTTCTTTTTTTTTTTTTTTTAGTGTTTCCTGTGATTGTGAATTCTATGTGGGCAGGTAATCTAACTACCTTGCTCACTTCTGCATCCCTGGTACGGAGATAATGTGTTCATGATTAGTTACCTAATTCTGGCATTTTTTATTTCCACTTACCCCTCACGCCATAACCCTGGTCAAACTATTTGACATTCAGCTTGATCAGTCCCGTCCGGGGACAATCACAAACTCCCCGGATGGGACTAATCAGGCTGAATGTCAAATCCTGACCATGTTCAGCACCAACGAAGGCCGCTGCCTTGGGGTCGGACCCGAGGTGGCACTGTTGCGCTGAGCAGGATTTTGCATTTTCACGTGCACTGACGTTTGCTTTCTACCTGACCACCTCCCTATCAATCACCGGAGAAGGAAATGAGGGTGGAGGCCAGCAATCAGGCCGGTGTTCACAGCTTCGGCAGAGGTTTCCCGCAGCCCCGTGTGTGGTGAGCCCCAGAAACCCCAGGGCCCACAGACTTCCCTTGTGGGGAAGGACGCCCGCCCAAACTCCATCCTTCGCTGGCAGCCACGCCCCGCGGGGAAGGAGGGCCTGGAAAGCATTTCCTTGAGGCTGGCACACCCTGCCCTACCCAAACCGGTCATTTTTTTTTTTTTCTCTTTTTCTTTTTCTTTCTCTTTCTTTCTGACTGGGCCAGTTCATCTGAAACCAGAGTGACAGGAGGAGGGACACGGTAGAGAATAGGGGTTTGAGGGGTACAAGGGTTGGGGTGGTGGTGGTGGTGAAACAGGGATGCAGCTAGGGGTGGACTTTGGCATTAGGAGAGAAAAAGAGGGAGGAGGCCCCAGTGGGACGGTTGTGAGCGGCTGCATTGCCTGTGGACGAACAGCAATCACCAGGTGAATGAGTCTGTATTTCTTCGGAACCAGCATCTCGTGGGTTTTGCTTTCAGTGTTTTTAGGACAAGAGACTGAACTCGCCTTAGCGATTCTGGCCAAGAGCAGCAGCAGTCGGAAAGCCCAGGGATGAGGGGCCTGGGTGTATTCCTGGGAGCTGGGGAGGGAGAAGGAAGCAGGGCAGGGGAATTACTTGTCTCAGGACCATGTAGCCACGCTCAGCTTCAGATTTCTCATCCGTAAAACAGGGTCGCTGTGACGATGACTGTGAGTGAGATAGTACCTGTGCAGGGTGACAGGCTGTTTGTTCCCTGTCGCCTGAATTTCTGTTTTCTCTTCATCGGTCTTCTCTTTCTCACTCTTTCCTTTTTTTTTATCATCAGTCCTCCAACTTCAGCCCCATTTTGACTCCTTTCTTCCCCTTGAATTTCTGCGATTGTGGCCTCTTTCTGCTGCGAATCCTTTGCCCATCAGAGTTTCTCCTATATTTCAGCCCAAGCTTCCTCCCCACTACTTAGGGAGAGTCATCGGCGGTGGTGGTGGAAATAAAGGCTACTGTAATGTGTAGCACACCGACCCTGAACTGCAACGGGAAACAGGGCTTTGTGCCTGCAGCCAGGGGAAGGAAAGCCCCGATAGGCCTTGATCTCAGGCCAGGCTTAGGGACCCTACCGGAGGGGTCCCGGATTGTGAGAGGGTGAAGGCAGGCTGAGGGACCCCCCGTCCCCCCACAGGTCCTTCTCCCCAGCCCAGGTGCATGAATTCTCTGCACCAAGCCTCTAGTTAACAATAAGGTCACCTTTGGAGGTACTGGAAGCTAGGACTTCCTACATATGAATTTTGGGTCAGCACATTTCAAGCTATAACAATGCCTAGTTCTCTAATAATGCTGAAAGCTAGTTGAGCATTACATCTATTTCAGTTTTCTTCTGCAGAAACTTGGTCTTCCCACCTTTTTGCAACTCTCTCCAACCAGCTCCTGCAAGCATAGGCTCCAGGGAGTTACATGATTCTGCAGCTCTGTTTTGCTCTAACCTGAGTGAGCTATTTCCCTGTTCCTGCATGAACAAATTAACACAAACTTGATGGCTTCCCACAACATGGATTTTGTCTTAAAGTCTGGAGGTCAAAAGTCTGATGGGGGTAGGCAGGTCTGTGTTCCTTCTGGAGGCTCGGGGAGTAGAATCTGTTTGCTCACCTTTTCCAGCTTCTAGAAGCTGCCTGCATTCCTTGGTTGAGATTCCCTTCCTCCATCTTCAAGCCACATCCAGTCTTTCTCACATCCCTATGCTGACATCAACACTTCTGCCTTCTTCCACATTTCAGGATCCTTGTGGTGACATTGGACTCAATGGATCATCCAGGATAACCTTTCTTCATCAATCCATCTGCAATCTTAATTTCCTGGTGCTAGTTTAACACTACTGAAAACTAACAGATTCAGAGTTCTGAAGATTTGGACATAGATATCTTTGGGAGCCATTATCTGCCTGCCACACTGAGCTGTCAATGACTAAGTTGTGTTTTTTTTTTTCCTGTGATCATATATTTTTTTAATTTTTATTTTTTATTAATGTATTACATGTGTACATATCTTCCCATTGCCCCTCCCCCTATTCCCATGCATGCCCTAACCCCCCAGTGTCTTGTGTCCATTGGTTACACTTATATGCATGCATACAAGTCCTTCGGTTGATCTCTTATCTACCCCACCTCTCCCTAACCTTCCCACTGTAATTTGACAGTCTGTTTGATGCTTTACTGCCTCTGTATCTACCTTTTTGTTCATCAGTTTATAATGTTCTTTATTATCCATAAATGAGTGAGATCATGTGGTATTTTTATTTCATTGACTAGCATAATGCTCTCCAGTTCCATCCAGATTGCTGCAAAAGGTAAGAATTCCTTCTTTTTTATGGCAGTATAGTATTCCATTGTGTAGATGTACCACAGTTTTCTGATCCAGTCATCTGCTGATGGGAAACTAGGCTGTTTCCAAATCTTAGCTATTGTAAATTGTGTTGCTATGAACATAGGTATGCTTATATCCTTTCTGATTGGTGTTTCTAGTTTCTTAGGATATATTCCTAAGAGTGGGATTACTGGGTCAAATGGGAGTTCCATTTTTAGTTTTTTGAGGAAACTCCATACTGTTCTCTACTGTGGCTGTACCAGTCTGCATTCCCACCAGCAGTGCATGAGGGTTCCTTTTTTCCGCATCCTCGCCAACACTTGTCATTTGTTGATTTGTTGATGATTGCCATTCTGACAGGTGTGAGATGGTATCACATTGTCGTTTTGATTTGTATCTCTCAGATAATTAATGACTTTGAGCCTGTTTTCATGTGTCTCTCGGCCTTCCTTCTGTCTTCTTTCAAAAAGATTTTATTTAGGTCTGTTGCCCATTTTTTTATTGGATCATTTATCTTCCTTTTATTCAGTTATATAAGTTGCCTGTAGATGTTGGAGATTAACCCTTTATCAGTGATAACATTTGCAAATACGTTCTCCCATACCGTGGGCTTTTTGTTGTTTTGTTGATGTTTTTTTTTCATTGTGAAAAAGCTTTTTATTTTGATGTAGTCCCACTTGTTTATTTTCTCTTTAGCTTCCATTGCCCTAGGAGCAGTATCAGTGAAGAACTTCCTTCGGCATGTGTCTGAGATTTTGCTGCCTGTGGATTCCTCTAGTATTTTTATGGTTTCCCGTCTTATGTTTAAGTCTGGTATCCATTTTGAGTTTATTTTTGTGTATGTTGTAAGTTGGTGGTCTAGTTTAATTTCTTTGCATGTATCTGTGTCAACGACTAAGTTTTATTTGTTGGGTTTATTGTTCTGTTTTCACTCTGAGGAGTCAATATTTTGATTGCTATTTGTAGTAAAAAAGTTTATATTCCTTTTATAGAGAAGAATAGCATCATTCCTAATGATAGAACTAAAAATGTTTCCCCATTGGGCAGAAACCTGGGTACCATAATCTTCCCATGTAACACTTCAAAATTACTCTTCAACCCCACTTGTACTTTTAGCAATACCTATTTAATTTATATACATTATTTTCTGTGAAAACTTAATTCAGATCCAATGCTATTTTTATAGGTGACTTTAGTGATTTATTTATTGAACAAGCATATGAATGTTTAAAAAATATGTTTTTACTGATTTCAGAGAGGTAGGGAGAGGAAAAGAAAGATGGAAACATTAATGATGAAAGAGAATGATTAATTGGCTGTCTCCTGCATGTTTTCTACTAGAGATCGAACCCTGACTGGGAATCCAACCATGACCTCCTGGCTCATAGGTCGATGCTCAATAACTGAGGCACACAGGCCAGGCAATCATATGAACCTTGATATGTGCCAGACACTAGTCTCCCTAGGTGCCAGGGAATACAGCAATGAAGAAAGAATACAGTGATGAAGAAAATAGCCTAAGTCCCTAAGTTCTTTTCTTTTTAAGTTCCTAAATTCTTGCTGTCATGAAGGTTTCATGCTTTTTCTTCTTACTCTGTCCCTTCGTTTTGTTTTCCCTACCAACCTAGGTTGAGCAGTCTTAGTTTCCCAAAATGCTGTGACTTTAGTTGTGGCTACTGCTCTGTGCCTACTTCTTGGCTCTGCTCATAAAGGACCTAAAGAAACTGAATGGGCCCTTAAGGAAATTGCTGTCTAGTTGGGAAGAAACAGATAATACGTAATAGGCAAACTAATTAAGTGCAGATTAAATAGGTTGGGTATTCAATGATTATACTAGTATATCATTTCTTGGACAGAGTTTCTAACTGGGAAAAATGAAAGTTGAAGGGAATGAATGTACACAGAGGAAAAGCAGCTAATTGCACAGACATCAGTGTAAAGGGGAAAGAGGCCTATTTCGAGTCCAGGGGCCTGCAGTCTGTTTTAAGCTCTGACACTCTTTTTGTGAGCAAAGAACAAGGCACTTACCTCAGTGTTCTGAGTTTTTTAAAAAAATGTATTTTTACTGATTTTAGAAAGAGAGGAAGGGAGGGAGAGAGATAAAGAGAGGGAGAGATGGATGGAGAGAGAGAGAAAGAGAGAGAAACATTAATGAGAGAGTAGCATTAATTATGGTCTCTATTGGGAATGAGCCAACTACCTGGCCATATTCCTTAACCAGGAATTTTTAACTAGTAACCTCTTGGTGCATGGCTAGATGCTCAATCCACAATCACATCTTAGTTATTTTATTCTTATTAGTTATTTTATTATTATTTTCATCTCTCAGAAAATGAAGGGTTGAGGTAGATTGGGAAATCTCAGGGGGTTCTTTAAGGCTTAAAAAAGACACAAAGAAGTCTTTTAATTTTTAACTTCTCATAATATCTCTGAATTTCCCAACCAGAATAGTCATGAAGAAATAGGTTAGAGAGTAATCATCTCTTGATATGGGAAGGAAAATGGGGTGGAGTGAAGGAGTTCCTATCCATCCTTGAGTTGAGCTTTTCCTGAATTTACTGTTACCCTCTTAGTTCACTATCCTTCTCCACTACTTTCTCCTTCCTACAACTCCAGCTGAATTGAGCAATGCAGATTCCAGCTTTCTCATGCTATGAATACTACTCCCTAAAGGTTTGTCTTCAGGCAACAGAATGGTTTCCTGATGTTTCCACTTTGTAAAGTCCTCAGCTGCATCCCAGATTCCAAGCATTGTCTGTCTTTCAACTCAACCTATTTTCTCATGTATAATAATAAGTCTTCTAGCCACTGCAGTAGCAAGGTGTATGGACAGCCAATTCCTAACAATGACATGGTCAAAGCAATTTGAAGATAATGGTTGCATTTTTTTTTTTTAAATCCTCACCCAAGGATACTTTTCCACTGGTTTTTAGAATCAATTGGTTGCCTCCTGCAGGAGCCCTGACCAGGACCTGGGCTAGAGAGGAGCCTGCAACCAAGGTACATGCCCTTGACTGGAATTGAACCCAGGACCCTTTGGGTCAGCAGGCTGACACTCTATCCACTGAGCCAAACCAGCTAGGGTGTGATTGCATTTTTCAGTCCTACATTTTCTTACTTTTGTGGACTAAATTACTGGCAAGAATTATAAATGAAAAGGAAATCCATTTTAATGTTTCATTCTACAGCAGTTAACATCTTACAGCCTCAGCCACAGTAAACAGGCCCATCTTTATATATTTAACAGTGGCTCTTAAAGTTGCCTGATAACAAAATACATAGAAATATGGTGCTATTTCTAGAACACTGATCTGAATGAAAATTGTTGTATGTATATAACTTTAGGCTGTGTGAGAATTCTAAGAACAAATTGTAGCAGATACTAAAGATTAAGGGGGGAAAGTGTGTTTCAAAAGGTACATTGTGATCACAGGAAAATCTCAATAATATACATATAATACTCAGAATTTAAGCTGGATAGCTTTCTGGAGAAAGCTTCAAAATTATTAGTTTTTGTCTTATAATCAGTTGTTGAATGATTTAATCAGATAACTATATTATTAGGTAAATGCAGGATATTAATGTTGAGTGACTCCAGGAGATATAATACATGTTACATTGATATGCTAGCAACTGAATGATGAAAAATATTTGCCCAAGATGATGGAGTTCAGGGAAGATGATCCCACACATCTTTTTTCTGATAATAGTTAGCTATGAGAACCAAATGTATGTTGAAACCATGCCTACTAGTATGTGTCATTAGAGTCAACTTCTTCAAAGTTCCTTTTAAGACAGATGGGTCTGCCGGGGCTCAGACAGGAAAGCTCCTGCTGATTCTTGTCTCAGTGCTCACTGATGCCCCTTCGACTGGGTTCCAAATCAGTGCTGCCTCTGGCCAGTTAGAGGGAAGGACTTGCTTATCTGAATAGTAGAAATCCCAGGGTGGCTTGTTTCAAGGAAAGAGGTGGGGGATGAAGGGAATGCTGACTATCTATCTATCTTGACTGTCTGGTTTTCCCTCAGATTTATAAGCAGATGCAGCAAATCTAGCCAGTCTGATCTGAACCTATCCTGCTTCCCACGTCTGTGATCTTTCCATCAGTCTCACTGACTGACCCCTTTAGCATTCTTTGGGGGTGATATCTGACTATGAGTCAAATGAATTCTGATGGAGGAAGAAGGATGAAGAATAGTCACTAGAATATTCTTAAAACCGTGCAAGGTCAGCAGTGGAAATATAACTGGAATGGATAGTCTCTGGTTGTCAACCTTGGATATATGTGGGAAAGATTTCCAGAGGCTTGTCCAGATGCATTTACAGCCCAAAGGCCTGGCAGGCAAAAGAAACCATGAATGTATATGCACATGAGAAATTTCAAGAGCTAGCATCTTTCTCCTTATCCTCACCCCCAACAAAACTCAGCTGAATGAAAAGAAATCAAATATCCAGTCAAATATCCTGAGTGATGGAAAATGGTAGTGAAGAGCTTAAGATGGCCCTAACCGGTTTGGTTCATTGGATAGAGTGTTGGCCTGCAGTCTGAAAGGTCCCAGGTTCAATTCCAGTCAAGGGCATGTACCTTGGTTGTGGGCACATCCCCAGTAGGAGGTGTGCAGGAGGCAGCTGATTGATGTTTCTCTCTCATCGATGTTTCTAGCTCTCTATCCCTCTCCTTTCGTACCTATAAAAAAATAATAAAATATAATTTTAAAAAAGAAAGAGCTTAAGACAAACATTAAAGATATATAATATTAGTCTGAGCCTAGGTGCTAATTAGCTGTTGGAAGACACCTAAATTCTGTGGCTCAGTTTCCTCATCAGTAAGTTATGGATGTTAGGTATTTTGGTTGCTTTCAAAGGGCTCTCTGGTTGTGCATATTCAGAATTCTATGGCATCTGTGGAACATGCACTGCATTCCATAGTGTGCTTGCCAGGCAGAATAAAAAATGGAGCCAGGGTTGCTGTTTTTATTGTTTCTTTAGCAGAGAGATATGACTATAGTGGCACAGCAGATACAGCTACTTCATTTAGAGTGTGGGAAAAGAATGGATTTTTTATTTTTTACTTTTGGAAGGCCAATGACTATTGATTTAAAAAACTTTATATGGACAGTGACTATTTTGCCGGAAGAGAAGCCAAATGTCATTAAACAGACCATAGGTGAGAGTGGGAGTGAGGGAAGGGGCCAGAAATTTACCCAGAAAAGCTGATTGTTGGCCTGAAACTGGCAGGGGAAAGAGAAGGGAAATGCATGCAAGAGTGAGAATTCCAAAAAAGTTGAAATGGTGAGGGGAGAGAACTTCCCCCAAAGACTCAGAGGACTTTGGTGGTGAGCAGACTGCAATCATTTCCTTTGTAATGGACAAGGGAGCAGCCCCTACTCAGCTGCAAACTGAAGACTCAAGGCTGGAGTTAGGGATTGGGAGCTCCCCGAGAGCACCATAAGAAGGCGTAAGCCCACTCTCGAAGGCATCCAAAGCAATCCTCAGACTGCTCGGCTTTGCTGCCACATGAGTCTATTAGCCATTCCCGGAAGAGTTCGTCATCTTTCTTTAGCACCAGAAACTGGCCAAGGATCACGTAAACCTTGTCAAAGGCCCTTTCCTCCAGCTTCTTGCCCAGGACTTCACCGATCCCGGTCAGGTTTCCCACTGGCTTTCCCCCATGGGCTCTGCCACAAAGCCTCCATGGCTTTTTGGGAGATTGTCATTTTGATCAGGTTTAATCGGCAGTTCCAGCTCCCATTATGGCTCTTCCAAAGAATGGCTTTTTGAGGCTAAGTTGAACTTGCTGTCTTTGCATGCCTTCTTGGAGCCCAAGCAGTTCCCATAATGCCAAGTGTCCTCAATTTCACTCCTGCCTTTCATGTCCTCACTCATGTTCTACTCTTAAGATGATTCACAATCAGGAGGACCCACATGTGATTAGATACTTGATTTATTTTCCTGACCTAGGCCCAGTCACCTTTTCACTTAGATCTTAGATTCACATGCAATATGAGGTTGTTCAAGCAGCCATCAATTATTCTCAAGTGGCTTTCTATTATAAATTTGAAGATAGTTTTGAAGACTAATTCAATTTTGTGCGATTAAGAAAAAAAGAAATGTATATAAACCAAATGTGATTTTATAATGATCTATAACTCATCTCCTCATTACCATCACCACTTTTATCTTTCTAAGTTTACTCTTCTTGGGCTGATATTAAAATTGATTATTTTTAATTCACTGAGTTAATATGGATTGAGAAACAGAGAAGCGCTGACTTAAAAATGAAAGCATGAGCTTAGGTTATCTACAAACTGATTAGCAATAAAGATTTGATAATATCAGCAAGGCCACAGGTTGTGAGTTCATAGATATTCAGATCATGGGTGAGATAAATCACTCATAAAAAAAAGTTCGATGAACCCTGGGTAGATCTCTCTGTACTCGCTGGAAATCCCCATATCTTTATACCTGAGTTACAGGGTTCAAAAATTATATTGGGGGCTGCACTTTTGTGGCTTTTATTTAAACCTCAATCAAACATATTTTGGGTTCCCATGGAGCAGTGATCTCTGTAGGTTAGATATATAGAAGCATTTAAGTTGGGGATTTAGAGATATGATACTTTGGATATTCTTTCTAGTTCCACCATTTCATAGCCACTTGAAAAATTTAGACCAACTCAAGGCTATCAAAGAAAATAAACTAGGTCTGACAGTCAGCTATAAAATGTATGGCTCTGTGTACTTAATCAGGTATGAGAGGACCAGTGGTGGTCTTATATTATGCTGTGGTCTAGATAAAGATAGCATGTCTGGCTAGTCTTTAGAAGGCATGCACTGTCCAACCTGATCTAGAACTAATTTTCTTAGGGAGGGACAGTCTGTTTCACCAAATCGCACACAAATTCTTGTTTAATCTTTAGAGGTCCTGGAACTGTAAATGTTATCAACAACAAATGAGTCTTGTACACTTGAAACTGCAAACTATTATGGGAAGAAATTAAAGAAAATCTAAATAACTGGAAAAACAACCTGTGTTCTTATGTAGGAAGACAATATTGGTAAGATGGTAGTACTTTCAGAATATATATATATATATATATATATGGCAAAATTCTAGATGGAATTTTTTTTCTGGAAAAGGTGAGGCTGATTACAACATTCACATAGGGAACAGAAGGGACTTAGAATATCCAAAAACAGTCTTCAAAAAGAGAACAAAGTTGGAAAGCTCATACTGAATGATTTTATAAAACTTACTACAAAGCTCAGTAATTAAGGCTGTGTTATTGGCATAAGGATACGCATGTGGACCAACAAAATAGAATTGGAGTCCTGAAATAAAACCATATGCTTATGGGTGTTTGATTTTTGACAGGGTGCCAACGTAATTCATTAGGGGAAGAAGTGTCTTTTAACAAACTGCTAAAACAACTGGATATCCACATGCAAAAGAATGATGGTGAATCCCTGCCTCAGACCATATGCAGAAATTAACTCAAAATTGATCAAAGACCTACATCATTAATTTCTTTAAAAAACATAGGTATAGATCTTCATGATTTAAGTTAAGCAAGTTTCTTAGCTTTGACACTATAAGCACAAGAAATCCCCCCAAAATTGATAAATTGGACTTTACCAAAATTAGAAATCATTGTTCTTCAAAGGGCACTATCAAAAGTAAAACATACACACACACACACACACACACACACACACACACAAATACAGACAAAATAGGAAAAAATATTGCAAATCATATATCACATAATGGTTTAGTATTCAGAATAATAGACAAATAGTCCAATTTAAAAATAGGTAAAGGATTTGAATAGACATATAAATGGCCAACGAGTACATGAAAGGATGCTCAGTATTATTAATCATCAGGAAAATGCAAATCAAAACCACAATGAGATACCCAATTTCACATCAGTTAGGGACGCTATTATAAAAAAAAAGACTTGAATAGGACAAAAAGGCAAACTGTGATGTCCATCTAGAGAACCCTTACAGCACAATGGACGAATCTTGAAACCAGGTGAATATGAAAGAAGCTAGGTACAAAAGGCCACTAATTGTGTAATTCAATTTATAGGAAATGTCCAAAATAGGCAAATCCATAAGGACAGAAAATAAATTAATGATTGCCAGGGGTTGGGCATAGGGAAGTGATTACTATGTTTACTACTTCCTCTTTTGGGGCTGAGGAAAATATTCTAACATTAGATAGGAGTGATGGATACAAAACTTGATGAATATACTATGAATCACAAAATTGTACATTTTAAAAGAGTGAATTTTATGGTTTGTGAATCATATTTCAATAAATAAAAACCTAAAGCAATGTTAAAGATTCTAATTTTAAAAAGTTTATGAGAATCTACCTGGGAAACAGATTCTAAAGCCACAGGACCTGGTTGAAGATCCAAATCCTTGCTTACTAGCTCTTGGGATCTGGAGCAGGTTACTTCTCTGTGACCCAGTTTCTTTCTATGTAAAGTGCTTAGAACAGTGCCTAACACATGGCGAGTGTTATATAAATGTTTATCACTTTAACTATATGCCATAAAATGCACTAAGCCATAGTGGAAAGCAAAAGCCAGTATCAAGGAAGCAGGTCTGGGCATAAATGTCAGTTAAGAAGGAGCAGAGCAAGGGTGGAACTTAACACTCCATTTGATTTATTGTCTGAACTCTGTCCCATCTGACTCATGGAAAGAGACTGGGTTAGTGGAAGAGAGAAATAATGCGGATTGAGGATACAATACCTTCTTACTACGGCACTGAGAAAAAAAGGTCCAAGAATATGTTAGGGGAGACATACAGAGCAAGGGGTGGTGAACAGCATTTACTATGTTTTTGTTGTTCAGTTTAAATAAATATCAGGCTATGACTTTTGAGGGTTTTCTTCTGGAATTTAGACACTCAACTCATTATCTTTGTTCTGTCCTGTCTTCATTGGGGTCTTTGTTGTTTCTTCATTTCAAAAAGTAAGATCACATAAACCTTTAAAATTCATGTTACTGTCACAGTTTTGTTCCCCAGGACAAATCAAGAACCCAAAAGAACCCAGGCAGGTGGCAGGTTTTTGGTTTTGTTCTGCGATACTCACACCCCTTTGCTTTAAGCTGCTTTCTGCATCTTTGTAGGGATGCATCTATAATTCTTGATCCTTTTGTTTTGTAGCTCTTGCTCTTTCTATTGACAGAAAATAGAGATTCTGTTAGGACTGGATTACATAGCCCTTTTGAGGGATGGATATAAGATATTAAATCTTTACTTAAAAATAGGGAAAACTGTTGTCCACCCTTCCTCTTGTTTTACACTTCTGAATATTCTTGTATGTAAATATGTTTTTTGTTTCATCATAGTTATGTTTTCTCAGATATTCTGCACTGGATATTGATAAATGCATTGTATTTTCACTCTTTATATGTTTCATAATCCTTTTAAAAAAATATATACTTTATTGATTTTTTACAGAGAGGAAAGGAGAGGGATAGAAAGTTAGAAACATCGATGAGAGAGAGACATCGATCAGCTGCCTTCTGCACATCCCCTACTAGAGATGTGCTTGCAACCAAGGTACATGCCCTTGACCAGAATCGAACCTGGGACCTTTCAGTCCGCAGGCTGATGGTCTATCCACTGAGCCAAACTGGTTTTGGCTGTTTCATAATTCTTTAGTACAATCCTCTGACAGAGATGTTAATAAGCTAACAGTCACATATAGGAAGTTGCTGACCCAATGCCAAACAGATTTCATGATTCTTTTGCATGTATTGGGACAGAATTATTCCCTTTCACTTTATATTTCTTCTAGAATCTTCTCTTTTCTTTAATTTTATAAGAGTTTATATTGAACCAAACTGATGACATATGCCAGGAAACGATCTCAAATGCCCCTGAGAATAACAGTTCCAGTTTCTTTTATGTACCAGGTGTACCAGTTAATAATGCGGATTTTGTAATTAAAGAAAACACAATAATTTGAAGAGAAACATCAAAAGCGCTTTATCAAAAGTAATTTCCATTGCTAGCTACACATTTTCCCCATCTTTCAGGTAATTTGTGGTTACTGTCCCAATAGAACTTTTCTTGTTTTGAGGCAAACCATTCAGAGATCCAATTTTCCACTTCTTCATACATTTTGAAGTGCTGCTCAGAAAGTGCATTTGCCATCCATCAGAACAAGTGATAATCTGAAGGAACAAGGACTGGTGAATATAGCAGGTGGGTTAATACTTCCCAGGCAAGATCTTTTAACCTGTCTTTAATTGGTTTTGAAATGTGTGTGATGGTGGGTCATCATGAAGCAAAATTACTTTTCTGTGTCTTCTAGCCCATTCTAACCATTTTATGATCAAAGTATGGTTCAAATTGATTATCTGTTGTCAGTAGCTATCACTACTAATGGTTTCACCTGGTTTTAGAAGCTCACAATACACCACACCTTCTTGATCCCACCAAACGCAGAACATTGTCTTCTTTCCGAAGTGATTTGGCCTTACAGTCGATGTTGATGGTTGACCTGGCTCAACCCATGATTTTGTGTATTTGGGATTCTCAAAATAAATCCACTTTTCATCACCAGTCACAATTTGGTGCAAAAAGACTTTCATGCCATTGAAGCAACATTTTACTGATGACTTTTCAGTTTTCCATTTGTCTTTCATTCAGTTGATGTGGCACCTATTTTCCTTCCTATTTTTTTCCCTATTGCTTGTAAAGGATCAGAAATTGTTTGCTGAGTAATGTTTAATCTTTCTGCAAGTTGTTTTTGAGTTTGGCATGCATCTTCATCCAATAATACTTGTAATTGTTGGTCTTCAAACTTCTTTGGTTGACCTGGACATTCTTTGTTTTTCACATTGAAATCATCACTTTTAAAGCATTTAAACCAGCATTCACAGGTATCTTGAGATGGACCATGTTCAACATAAGCTTCCCAAAGTATACAATAACTTTCAGCAGCACTTTTCTTCAAAATAAAGTAATGAATTAAAACTTACCTCAAATGCTCCTTTTTTTTTGGCATGAAATTGGACATTTTTAAGCCTAAAAATATCTATGATGTTACCACGTTCAGAAAAGTTGACATATGAAGTTTTGAAGCTTGCTGTCAATACAACAAAATAACATACATATCAAATCGCATATACATCAACATATGTGTAACCCCATCTATTGAAAAATTATCTGTATTATTAATTGGTACACCTGGTATTTGAATTACATAGAGGTGGAGGAAAATAAATTGGGGATTAGTTTATAGGATAATTAATGAGACTATGTTCTCTCTTGAGTGTGGTTATTTCAGTAGTCTATTAACTCAGATGCATAGAAACAATGGACAAGGCTTTCTTAAGGCAAAGATAAACTTTTTTACTAAAGAAGTTATGTGCGTGGGGCATGCATGACTACCCACCATTACCTGCCTAGTTAGGGCTTTATGATCAGATCACCCTGTGAGGTTATTTTCCATAGAACTTCAGCCCACAACCACCACTTTTTTTCATTCAGTTCCATTTTTTTGGTCATAAGTCAATCTAAAGGATGCACTTAAAATAAAAAACTGTAAAGTAATTTATAAAAAAAGAACAGGATAGTTGAAAATTTAAGATTTGAAAGAAGCAGAAACTTTGTAGAGGAAGATGAGAAAATTATAGTAGAAGCCCAGGTAAGATTTACTATAAGGATGCATTAATCTTAGATCTCAGGAAATAAATATCTTATTCCTGTGTAATAAATGTGTAGACATTTGAGTATCCTAATTATGGTATTATGTCATGACATTTATGCTGCTTAGGATGAAGTTTGTATCCAAAAAAAAAAAAAAGAGAGAGAGGTCATTTGAAGATGTCATAATTAGAAGAGGGATAATAATAATTATTACAGGAATATTTTTATTCCTATACTTACAAAAATAATTACTATGCAGTAGCTATTGTTTTAAGTATCATTTACTTTTTACACTGACTCTTCATGAGATAATATTGTAAACCCAGTTTAACAGATGAGAAAACTGAGGTTTAAGAGAGCTTAATTTGCCTAAGAGTACACAGCTAATTAGTAGCAGACATGGGGATACTGGATTTTAGAAATGGACTGGGCTATGCTTCTGAAATTTATAATGAAAATGAAAGTGAACTGGATCCTAGAAATATGCCCTTTTGGCATTTATTGTGGAAGATGTAAAAAAAAAAACCTTAAGGAAAGAAGTGTCTGAAAACAGCATCTTATGCATATAAATTTGGAGCAGAGAAGTAAGGGACTAAGGCAGATGGCTGAGGTTGGCAGCTGTTGGGCTGCAGTGTGGTTATCTACCCTAAAAAAAGAGAAATATGTAAGTTAACTGTACCTTTGTGACGCCCACCAGCTAATCATGAGTGAGTATGCAAATTAACACAACAGAGATGGTGAGTTAATTTGCATACATAGGTACCAAATGGCTGGGAGCAGAACGTAGGCTTTCTGCACCACCCCAGCAACTCTGGGCCTCTGGGCAGAGTGAGAACGCAGAAAGGGAACTCCAGGCCAGAGCAAAGGCTAAAAGGTGGCTCCAGGCCAGAGCAAAGGCGATGCCAGCAGCCAGGGAAAGGAAGGCCCATTCTTGCATGAATCTTTGTGCATCGGGCCTCTAGTATGAAGATAAAAAGCCAGTGATAGTAGTACTGAAAATTTATGCTTAAGAAAAAACACACTTATACACCTCACACACCCACATCCAATCCATGCACATCCTTGCACATCCACACTGGTTCTGCACTTTTAGCTCATTGAATTTGTTTTCCAACTATTCTCTCAATATTTAGCTAGTCCTTTGGCAGTTTCATTGCATTATACCTGTATTAAGAGGAAAGGTATTTTACCCACATTTATGCCAATGCTTTGCAGGGAAGCCACATTCCCTGGAGATCACTGTGGTGGGGCAGTCATAGTTAAAATTAGAGAACCTCCAGTACGACATAATATTCAGAAACACTAAGTTGGAACCCTTGGTCTGAAAAGTAATTACGGTACACTAATGAATTCTTGCTAGAAAAATGTAACTGTTACCATTGAAGAACACATTTACTTTCTTATTAATTCTCAATAGATTCTTTTCAGGTAAGTGAGCATGATTATCTTAGTTGTAAAAATTAGGAAACTAAGGCTTTACAAGGGTAAGACACATCCATCCTGCATCTCTGACACCCATCCCTGTGTTTTCTCTACCTCAGTTTCCTGGAAATGATACATTAACTCTGTTCCTGGAAGTTCCAACTTGGCTCTCTCCCAGGTAGGAAGGATAATGCCCTTATCAAGCAACAGGAAGAACTTAACTCCAGGTCTTCACCTTGACTTTAGGACAACAGAGCCTCCTAAGAAGCCATAAATCTTGATTTAGTGCTTCTCACTCATCTTTAATTCTGATTACCAGGTCTTTGGGAAGATTTCCTCCCCTTCCTTCTGTGTTTTCTGTCACCCTCAGCCAAATTTGATGTCTCTGCTTTCAAACACTAAGTTGGAGGCCTTGGTCTGTAAAGTGATTATGGTACACAAATGAATATGGAACACATTCCTCTTCCACCTTCCAGCCTTTCTATCTTCCCATTGCCTTATTATGAAATAATTAAGACTTAATTCTATCATTCCTGACACGTACAGCTATATGACTACCTCTCAGTATGGGATACAGGTGAAGAAGGGAGGGAGGATGGGAGAGACTGTGCACATTGATTGCAATGGGCCTGCCACTGTGTTAGGTACTTTACATAAATTATCCTACATAACTTTTGTAGATTAAAAAAAAGGTGGGGGGTGTCTACGGAAAGTAACCTCACAGGATGATTTGATCATCCTGACGGGGCAGGTCATTGTGAGTAGCTATGCCTCAGGTAAAACTTTTTAGTACAAGGTTTATCTTTGCCTTAATCGAGCCTTGTCCACTGTTTTAGTGCATCTAGGTTAACACACTTTTGAAATAAGCACCCTCAGGAGAGCACATAATCTTAACCATCTTGTAATCCAACTCCTGCTTTACTTTCTCCCTCTTCCTTAATTTCAAATGCATAAAAGAAACGGCAAAAATGTTCTTTCCTGGAGCATTTTAGATTTTGCTTCCTGGCCTGTGTCAGTTTGAACCATATAAACTCATAACAATTCTCTACAGGTTTGGACTTTTTAAAAAATATATATTTTATTGACTTTTTACAGAAAGGAAGGGAGAAGGATAGAGAGTTAGAAACATCAGTGAGAGAGAAACATCAATCAGCTGCCTCCTGCACACTCCCTCCTTGGGATGTACCAGTAACAAGGTACATGCCCTTGATTGGAATGGAACCCGGGACCCTGGAGTCTGCATGCTGGTGCTCTATCCACTGAGCCAAACTGGTTAGGACAGGGTTGGACTTTTTTTATGTCCACACTTTTAACAGTCTTGGATGGTAGATTTTTTGTTGTTGTTGTTCATCCTCACATGAGGATCTTGTTATTGCTTTTCAGAGAGAGTGGAAAGGAGAGAAACAGAAATGTCAGAGACACATTGACTGGTTGCCTCCCACGGGTGCCCCAACCAAGGGCAGGGATCAAACCCATAACAAAGGTGTGTGCCCTTAACCAAGAGCCAAGCCTGCGACCTTTTGGGCAACACTCTAACCACACTTTCCAGAGCTTGGATGGTAGATATTCTTGTCTCCATGTTGCAGAGGCTCAGACAGTTAGGATACCTCATACACAGTCATGATGGCTGGCAATACTCAGCTTTCAAATAGAAGCCCGATTCCAAAACTCCTTCTCTTACCACTACCCCTTAGAAAATTACAGGCAGAGTAGGAATAGGAACAAAAACTTGTGAGATTCTGGGGCTGCTGTGACATGGATAGGAAGATGAAGAATTTGAGAGAGGCAAGGTGGAATAACTGGTTGAGGGGCCTGGCTGGTTGGCCTGCCCTGTTCCGGTGTGATTCACTTCCTGCTGCTCTCCATGCTTCTTCACTGCCCTCATGAGTGCCCGGGTCCTTAATCTAGGAAGGAAAGGAAGGGCAAGTTCAGGTGATATGCCTCCAGACATTCAATGAATTACTTACCAAACCAGAACTAGAACTCTGAACCTCCAACTCGGTTATCAAAGCACCAGGTCAGCGCCCAGAGGCGCCCAACTCTGAAGCAAACATACCCACTCCTGAGGGGGCATCTGCTGCTCTCTCCTGGCTGTGCAGAATGAGCTGGTTAAGTGTTCCTAGAAGAAGGGTTATTTTTTTTTTGTTTTTGTTTTTTATCTTGCTAAGTATTTGTTTTTATTTACCTGGGATTACACTTCAGGTTTGGAATCCTTACAGGGACACACCCTGTTTGACAGTGGACTGAGTTAAACCGCAGCTGAGTGGATTTCCTGATTGTGAAATCCCCTGGCCATTTGTGCCTCTGCTTGCTTGGGTCTGGGATGCATTTATCAGAGAGTGAGAAACTGTGTGCACGCATTGTGGGACACGTGCCTGAGTGTGTGCCAGTGTGTGCCTGTGGGTGAGTGAGTGTGTGTGTGTGTGTGTGCCTGAAACCATTTGCAGGCTGTCTTCCGTCCTCCTCAGCAGGGGGCCTCCTTTCTACCAGAGGGCAGTGTGCTAGAACAGGCTGGAGTAGAGGCCAGAAAACAAAATCGGTCTCTTTACTTAAGAGGGGAAACACCAAAAGAGTTTTAATGTACTGGAAACCCTCCTTTTAGAAGGAAAAGCCGAGCAGGATGCGCTGGGAAGAGGGAGGCTGATCCCTGAACATACAGTGTGACTGACAACAGGAGCAACAAGGCGTCTGAAAGAAGAGGAGAGCAGCGCATGCAGGTGTCTTCTGGAGAGTTACTCAGGTAGGAGAGAGGAAACACACATGGGTCAGAGGCAAATCTGTGTTTGGTGGGGGGGTGGAGGGAGGCTCTTTGTGTGTTCTTGACTTTTCCCTCTTCTTTTTAAAAAAAAAATTTATTGATTTCAGAGAGGAAGGTAGAGGGAGAGAGAGAGGGAGAAGCATCAATGATGAGAATCATTAATCAGCTGCCTCCTGCATGCCCCACACTTGAGGATCGAGCCCACAACCCAGGCATGTGTCCTGACTGGGAATCAAACCATGACCTCCTGGTTCATAGGTCGACACTCAACCATTGAGCCACACCGGCTGGGCTTCCCTCTTCTTTTTTTAAATTTATTTTTATTGTTGAGAATATTACAGATATCCCCCATTTCCTCCCCTTTGCTCCCCTCTACCTTACTCCCACCTCATCCCAGGCCTTCACCTCACTATTGTACGTGCCCCTGGGCTATGAATACACATATATAAGTTCTTTGGTTAATTTCCTCCCACCTTCCCTCTGAGATCTGTCAGTTCCATGCTTCTGTGTCCCTGGTTTTATTTTGTTCATCAGTTCATTTTGTTCTTTAGATTCCACATATGAGTGAGATCAGGTGATAGTTGTCTTTCTCTGACTGGCTTATTTTGCTTACCATAATACTCTCCAGTTTGATCCATGAGGTCTCAAAGAGATCCTTCATTTTTTGCATCTACGTAGTATTCCACAGCATAAATGTACTACAGCTTTTTTATCCACTCATCTACTCAAGAGTGCTTGAGCTGTTTCCAGATCTTGGATATTGTAAATAATGCTGCTATGAATATATGGGTGCATATATGCTTTCTGATGGTATTTGGGATTCTTAGGATATATTCACAGAAGTGGAATCACTGGCTCAAAAGGCAGTTCCATTTTTAATTTGTGAGGAAACTCTATACTGTTTTTTCTTCCCACTGTGGCTGCACCAGTCTGCCTTCCCAACAATAGTGCATTAGGGTTTCCTTTTCTTCATATCCTTGTCGGCCCTTGTTATTTGTTGATTTATTAGTCACTCTGGCATTTTTTCATATGTCTATTGTCTATCTATATGTTCTCTTTGGAGAAGTATCCATTTTTAAATTGGATTGTTTGTCTTCTTCTCATTGAGTTGTATGAGTTCTTTATATATTTTTGAAATTAACCTTTTATCAGGTGTATCATTGACAAATATGTTTTCCCACACTTGGGTTCCCTTTGCATTTTAAGGATGGTTTCTTTTGCTGTGGAGAAGCTTTTTTACTTCTTCTTGGCATCCCTTATTCTGGGCTGGGGAAATTGTTATTGATTAGTAATCCTAGAAAATAATCAGGAATAGAAAATAATCAGAGGGAAAATGTCTAATTTAAGATATATTATTTCTGAGTCATAGAAAGACAAATTCCATCTGATTTGTTTATATGTAGAATCTAAAAAAAAAACAAACAAAATAAAGGAACATAATACCTGACATATATATTGTAGTTGTTGAGTATATGTTTGTTGAATCTGAAAAAAGGAAGGACAGCTTATCTTCAGAATGTTGGAGATAATTCTGGAATCCTCTAGATCTGAGCAGTTCTCTATTTTGTCCCCAATTTAATATGTTCATTCCATTAGAATTTTTTGCTTGCTTGCTGTTTCTTTTGCTAGATAGCTCATGAGTAAGGATGAAAGGGGAGGAAAAAGGAAGGCTGAGAGACTGAGTGACTGAGTGACTCTCAGTCTGGGGGCTGCTATCTTTATATATTTTACCTCCCCTCAGGTTAAGTCTTTATGTCCTCTGCTCCATAGCCCAGAGCTATTATTAACTACCTTAACACATCTATCCACAAAGGTTGGCCACTTATCTAGATAAAAAGATATGGCTGGCTGATATACTTGTGTGGATATGCAGGCCGTAAGGTTGAGGGTGAGGCCAGCATAACAGATTTAATCACACCTTATGGGGATGGGACCCGATGTTATACAGTCGTCAGTCAAGGGATTTCTCACAACACATAAGCATATAGTATACAGGAGAATGGATCACTTTTTAAAAGAGTTTTATCTGTAGGCATATTTTGGTAAGAAGAATTTCTTCTGGATACTCATGGGAAAACTGTTGATTTTGTCTGGGAGACTGCATGTGCTAACTGGAGAGAAATGTCACCATGAGAATCATGTTATAGTTGCAGATAAAACACTCTATGTGTGTTAAACAGATGTAGAGATGTATTGTAGCATTGTGCTTGCATTAGGAGCAGGTGTACGAGTTTGGAGTAAATTATTACTATTTAGCTCAATTCTAGTTATAATTATTAACTTCTATGGTCTCTAGACTATACGTTTGTGAAGACTTGGGATGAATTTCACTTTCCATTTTACTCTCATTCTCTTCTTATTTGTATCTTAGTAAATTTTGAGTTATCCAGGGTTAAAAAAAAAAGCAAGTAAATGGCAGAGCAAGGTTCCATAACCCAATACAGTGGTACCTCGAGATACAAGTGCCCTAACATACGAGATTTTTGAGATATGAGCCATCGAGCAAGCGATTTTTGCTTTGAAATACGAGCAACATTTGAGATAGGAGTAATTGCGCGGATCAGCTGGCTGCACACAACCCACCAGTTTACTGCGAGCATCTCATAGTTTCCCACGCCTCAAGGAACGAATTAAACTCATATCTCGAGGTACCACTGTACTTCATAAACTACTTGACTACACATACGTCTTTGTCACTCAGGTGGACAAGCTCAGTAGTGTCAAGAAAAATTTATGTCGGAAACTAAAAGAACCATGGAAGCTATAATGTTGAAACCAAATTTCATCAATGAAAATACCATTGGAAAGAACAGATGAGTCAAGTCTGCCTGCAAGTCATAGTGGGGCAGATGATGTGTGCTTGTCAGCCTTCAAAATGTATTCTGAAGATAAGGGTGGAGTCAGAAATTTTCCCCAGTACTCACTAGATTATGGGATCTCGGATCATTTTCTTTGCCCACTTCCCTGGTTCTGATCCCAACCTTATTTCTAACTTCTGCTTTCTGAAGGGAAAAGCCTCATTTCTAGGACTAGCAATGTTTTGCTGTGAGCCTGAAGGGTAGGAAGGGGCCAGAACATCCGGAGAACAAAGCACTGGCCTAAGAATCAAGGTCTGCAATGCTGGATTACACAGTGGTCCAAGGTCAACCTTCCCCAAGAAGTAAAGTTGTGAGAGGAAGAATGAAAGGAAGGGCACTCAGAAAAGGTGATCTTCTTTAAATCCAGAGAAGCAGACTTGTGTAGATAACTTGCCCTATGCCTGGTGATAACTCCTAATGTGCATGAGGCAAAAAGGGAGGTGATTACCCAGAGTGATTGTTCTGATCTTCATCCTCCCCTACCTCCCCAGGGACCCCGGCCCTGAAATGCACTTTGAATGGGTTGGAAAACAAGCTCTCCCATGGTGGCTGGAGTCCTGACATTGTTCAAAGAGATCTTTTGACACTAAGACCGAGTGTCATCATCTTTTCTTACTTCTCAGAAAGCTGTCTGCAGGCATTCCTGAAACAACCAAAGGTGATATACAGGACAGATGAGGAAGACTAATTTGTGTCTTGGTTCTTACTGAAAAGTTGGCTCTGTAAAGGAACAGAGTGATGGCAAGACAGATAGGCCCCATAACATAAAAGTGTAGTGCGCACTAACACTACAAGTCACCTAAGATGTTAAATATGATCACATAGATGAACACACTTCATTTCCTTTGAAGTCTTATACATTTAAGACATTTATTTGTTTTAAGTATATTTTTATTGATTTCAGAGAGGAGGGGGAAGGAGAGAGAGAGATAGAAATATCAATGATGAGAGAGAATCATTGTCCAGCCACCTCCTGCACTCCCCATTCTGACGATTGAGCTTTTGACATAGACCAGAAAGGAAAAAAAAAAGTCCAAACTACTAGGGAAGACTAGCATGGGACCTTTTCTGGGGTCCCTAGAATGAACAGATTCAACTGCAAACCACAGGGACCTGGCAGGTAGGGATGGGTGAGCTAACCTCAGATCCTAGATCTATGCCCCCAGTCTCCCAAGCTCTATCTCTGGCAAAGTATATACTATAGATTGGTTTTACTATTACCTATTGGATGCTATGTCGCTAACATTGAGTTTCTCCTTGGCTGTGATTTTGATGGCTGATTGAGAAATCTCTTTTCAGTATAATTTTTGGTTAAAGCATTTGTCAATAACCACAGCCTTTGCATTGCTCCTTGGGTGGATGTCCTATGAGGGAGATGCTGATGTTCTACTCTTTGTAATTGTGATACCTGAACTTAATCTCTGGATTGGAATATCTAGTTGTGCTTATAATTGAGAGTGGTCCACCATGAACAGTTCTATGTGGGGATATGTGTGCACATTGGGCTTTAAATAACTTCCTTCAGTAAGTATTAGTGGGTGTGTAGTTTGGTTTCTGGGCAGAGTACATGAGTTTGAGCTGGCTGCTGACTGACCTATCTTCCACTTATACTCTAGTAAGACAGATTATGCTCATAGAACGTATTCCTCAGAGAGCCAAACTCATTAAACTGACTGCTCCCTGAATGAAAATAATTACATTTGATAATGCACAGAAAAGGAAGTAAGAGGCAAGGGAAATAAGAATGAGAATGGCAGGGAGAAATTTTCTTATCGCTTTTGAATTCTCCTGGTTGAACATGTTTATTTTTAAGATCTTCTTCTTCATTTCACCATCATAAGGCTCTCTGTTTTTTGCCCTATTTTTAATATTTTCCTTCCATGTGGTCTTATGGAATTGTGGAAACTTTCTCAATTACCTTTCACCTTGCCTTTTTGGCTTACAAACTCAATGAGATGGACTTTGCTGTCTTATTACTCATTGACTTCACAGATCCCTTGTTATGTACAAACTCACGGATAAGAATTTACTTTTCTTCTCTGCCAATTTTCTTCTTTGGGCTACTCCTCTGTTTACTTGGGTTTCTGTCAAACAACTACACACCTGTTTTATAAGTTATAAGGAAATTGTTTAACTCTCATCCCCCCATACAAGGTCACGGGGCTGCAGGAATAGTGAAAAGGTGGTATGGCTGGAGCTGAGAAACTCCTTTACCTAAAAGACTCTGCCTCAGAAGATAACACTGTAGTTATTAATATCAATAATAAAATATAACATGTAATAAGATGAATGTGACATATGTATAATATACATCATATAAGCTACAATTCTAGTTTTTGTTGTTGTTGTTTTTTTAAATATATTTTATTGATTTTTTTACAGAGAGGAAGGGAGAGAGATAGAAAATCAGAAACATCGATGAGAGAGAGACATCAATCAGCCGCCTCCTGCATGCCCCACAGTAGAGATGTGCCCGTAAGCAAGGTACATGCCCCCGACCAGAATTGAACCTGGGACCCTTCAGTCCGCAAGCTGACACTCTATCCACTGAGCCAAACCGGTCTCGGCTCAATTCTAGTTTTTAAAATTCTGCCTTGTTATCAAATGACTACAAAAGTAGACCACACACTTAGGATTACCTAAACAATAGAAAATAACCATGTTTTTTTTTTTTTTTTCAGATCAATCAGAATTAAATAAGTAGGCTTTGTTGACCAGAGAGCCAGGGGAGGTTTTTGTTAACAAAAACAAAGTTTGTAGATATATGGAAGAGCAGTAACTGCCAGTTCTTTCAGAAAGAAAGGTCCAGGATATTGAAGGAGTCGTTTCAAATATACTGTATACGTATTATACAGAATTAGAAGTGATTCACATAAAGAATCTCTATTATAATTATAATGTATTTGAAGGAGAACTGGAAACTGGACAAATGGAGAGGGATGGGTTGAGAGGAATATTTTTATGGTATATCATATTATATTTTCTACTTTTGACCAATAGAGATATATTTTCTTTTTGTTTAAAACGGAGAGAGAGAAAGAGAAGATGGTTCAATACTGACCCTTGCTGAATCTATATACTGTAAGAATGAGTGTCTGTGTTTATTTGTATATGGTGGGCAGGGGAAGCTCTTTGGAGTTCAGAGAGCTGCAGAATTAAATAGCTTTTATTGATAAATGCTGATTATTCATTGGTTGTGAAGGAAAGCAAATGCACAATTCTTCTTTCTTGAAATCTGCTAACCACTCATTATCTTCATTAGCATTGTATAATAATGAAGTGAATTACAGGGAGAGGCAAAGGTAGGTTTACAGTTTTGAGTACACAAAACAATTTATTTTTGCATTGTTATTTATTACTAATTGTATCATTTTCCATACAAACAACTATAAACCTACTTTTTCCACACCCTGTATTTTATTTTAAAATTACATGAAAAAGAACATTAGATTTGCTTGAGGACTCTAGAGGAGGTAGCTCTTCCCTCCTAACTCATGTACTTGAGCACTGGAGCGGGGTCTTGGGTAGGAAAGGAGCCTTCAAAAATATTTTGAGAAACAATGGCATGAGAAGGTAAGAGATCAGAGTTATACTTGGTATATAAAAGAGAAAAATGCTAGGAAAAGAATAAAATTCTTTCCTTGGCTGAATAGCTCAGTTGGTTAGAGTGTTGTCCCCGTATGTCTCCTTTCTCTCCCTCTCCCTCTCTCTCTCTCTCTCTCTCTCTCTCTCTCTCTCTCTCTCTCCCTTCCCAATCTGAAAATAAATAAATAAAATAAAAAGAATAAAATTATTCCAGCCTGAATATCAAGTACATTGACAGAGATGAATGTATGGCTCAAAGAGTTCCAGGTCACCAGGTATTTAATATCTAGTGATCTGTAGATGTGTTTTAAAGTTCTCTGTGTGCCCCATTTTACTTTTTTTCAGAACAACTCAATCCTTGTTAATTTTTCTCAGCTGTGTCCTGTGCATTCTCTGTGGATCAAGCCTAGGAGTGGACAGTTGTGTGACAATGGGAGAGGAGAAGGGCATGACACAAATGCTAAAGGAATGCAGTCTCAGTGACAAGTTGTGTAGTAAGTACACATGTTTGTGTTCTTCTCTTAGAATAATGAAGACTAAAGCCTGGAGAGGAATAATTTGATTTGTAGTAGAAATGAACATAGTATTGATAAAGAAATGGGCCATTGTTTTCAAAAAGTGCCAATCAGAGATGCAGGTGCTGCATTCTTTTTTTTTTTTTTCAACTGAAAAATAATTTTTATTGAGAGCCCACCAGCTGCAGAATCTGTTCCTGACATTAGGCTCCTTCTTCCTTTGCAACCCGGTCTTTCTTAAGTGGTCCCATGAATGCTTTCCTCTCCTCCACTGTCTGGAAGCGGCCATGGCCAAACTTGGAGGTGGTGTCGGTAAACTTCAGGTCAATCTTCTCCAGGGCCCGCCGTTTGGTCTGCACCAGCAAGGACTTGCGGAGGGTGAGCACTCACTTCTTGGTTCCCACCACACAGCCTTTCAGCATGACAAAGTCATTGGTCACTTCACCATAGTGGACAAAGCCACTCAGAGGGTTGGTGCTCTTGTCAGACAGGTCATAGTCGGTGGAGGCATTGTTCTTGATTAGCTTGCCATCCTTGATGAGATAGCCCTGGCCAATCTTGAAGATCTTCTTGTTGATCTCAGTGCGGGGATGGTAGCCTTTCTGCCCAGCCCGGGCCACAGAGAAGGCCACACGGGCAGGATGCCACGCCCCGATACAGGCAACTTTCCACAGTCCTCTGTGGGTCTTATGTGGCAGCTTCTTGGTGTGCCAGCGGCTGGTGACCCCTTTGTAGCCTTTGCTCTTGGTCACGCCAATCATCGCATCCTCTCCAAACACCTGGTTCACAGGGACCTGCTCTAGCTTCTCACGGGCCCAGTCCAGTTTCTCCATTCAACTGAATCTCCATGAGGTGGGCCATCTTCTGGCGCAGAGGAAGCAGGCGCAACTAGGTGTGGGCGATGACACGGATGACCTGGCAGTACTTCTTCATGCTGTTGAAGTCATTCTCCAGCTGCTTCTCGCCATCATCATCTTGCCACTTCTTGGAGTATTTGGTGAAGGCCTTCTTCTTGGACTTATGCCAGTTCTTATAAAAGCGCCTTTTGCACTCATCACCGATATGCTCAGCTAAGATGGTTTTGAAGGTACGGAGGCCCCCGGGGGTTTCCATGTAGCCCACAATGCCCACAACCACCATGGGCGGTGTCTCCACGATGGTCACAGCCTTCTCAACCTCCTTCTTGTTCACCTTGGATCCTGGCCTATTGACCTCCTGCACGATGTGGGTCATGCCAGCCTTGTAGCCCAGGAATGCGAGGTGCACAGGCTTGGAGGAGTCATCCTTGGGGAAGCTCTTCACCTTCCCGCGGTGCCGGCTGCTGTGCTTCGGAGGCAAGAAGCCCAGGGACCCATGCCTGGGAGCGGAAAACTTCCTATGAGACATGCTGCCGCCAATGCTGCTGGTAGAGCTCAGATGCTGCATTCTTCATCTCAGTAGGAAAAATAAGAGAAGAGGCACAGAGCGTACTTGCTGGGCTAAAAATGAGGGACATTGGTTGTTGTGATGAGAGAGTTGCTCCCAATAAGGTTTCCATGGAATGAAAGTGGAATGGAAGAAAGAAGAGATGACCATTTATGTATGATGAGCTGAGGACTGGTGGGTAGGAGAACTTGTGTAGACATCAGGCTAGGCTTTTTCTTTAACCTCTTTGCTTTCTGTTTCATTTCCTAACAGTTGTCTCGCACCAACAGTATGAAATCATCATCATCCCAGCCTTTCTGGTTGGTGCCTCCCTCATCATTCTTGGGGTCATCCTATGGCTTTTTATCAGAAAAAAAAGAGCTCAACAGCAGTCTCCTGGACTCCAAGGTAAAGCTCAAACGGGGGCTGGGACAGAAGCTCAGGGAAGACAGAGATCGCAGAAAAACAAAACCCAAGTCTCAATGGGTCCAAGTCTACTAGTAGAGGTCTAGGTTCCTGCAATGCAAAATGAGGCATGGGTCCCCTCCTGTGGAGTTGAAAAACAGGAGGAAGTCGAAGACTCATGAGTAGAAACTCCACATAGGCTTGTTAGCTGATAGCAGAATAGGCAAGAGAGGCGTCATGTAACCTGTTTCTGTCCTCTTTGTCTTATTGCACTATCAAAAGACCACACGAATGTCTAAGGATCTGGGAGGAAAACCTAGTAGGTTTTGTTATCAGCTCTGAAGGATGACATCTTATTCTATAATACATTCCAGCCCTACTCTGTGCCCCTGGAATACAAGATGAAAAGGGATAGCTTTCTTAATAGTCTTTGAAGTGTTAGGTAGGAGATGATAACATGCTGTTCTGGAGTACCACTGAGCATATAATGAAAGATAATCAGCTAGTACATGAAACTAATAGTAAAAATAAGGGGAAAAAAATCTGACAGTAATTTGAAACTTCATAGTGGCTGATTCCTAATCCCTCTCCAAATTTTATCCCAAGTCTCTTATAATTCATTCTTGTAGAAAACCTTTCCAAAGTAATTGTTTGAACTCACTCTTGAGAAAGCCAGTTACCCTTCAATTTCCAGTCAGGGCACATGCCCAGTTTGTAGGCTCAATCCCCAATAGGGGGCCTACAGGAGGCAGCTGCAAAATGATTCTCTCTCATCACTGATGTTTCTTTTTTTTTTTATTAATTTTTATTAATTTTTTATACATATCTCCCCATTGCCCCCACTCCCTCCCAGGCGTACCCCGACCCCCCAGTGTCTGTGATCATTGGTTATGTTTATAAGCATGCATACAAGTCCTTTGATTGATCACTTATTTACCTCACCTAACTTTAATCTTTCTGCTATAGTTTCACTGTCTGTTTGATGCTTTATGATTTTTGTCCTCCTGAGAATTATCAATCAGTCTACTCCCTTTCTGTGCTCCTGATTCTATTATATTCACCAGTTTATTCTGTTGATCAGATTTTTAATTCACTTAATTTTTAGATTCACTTGTTGACAGATGTGTATTTGTTGTTCATAATTTTTTGTCTTTTACCTTTTTCTTCTTCCTCTTCTAAAAGGGTACCTTTCAGCATTTCATATAATACTGGTTTGGAGTTGATGAACTCCTTTAGCTTTTTCTTCTCTGTGAAGGTCTTTATCTGCCCTTCAATTCTGAATGATAGTTTTGCTGGATAGATTATTCTTGGTTGTAGGTTCTTGTTGTTCATCACGTTGAATATTTCTTGCCACTCCCGTCTGGCCTGCATCGTTTCTGTTGAGAAATCAGCTGACAGTCGTATGGGTGCTCCCTTGTAGGTAATAAACTGTTTTTCTCTTGCTGCTTTTAATATTCTCTCTTTCTCTTTTGCTCTTGGCATTTTAATTATGATGTGTCTTGGTGTAGTCCTCTTTGGGTTTCTTTTCTTTGGGGTTGTGTGTGCTTCCTCGACTTGTAAGTCTATTTCTTTTACCAGATGTGGGAAGTTTTCAGTCATTATTTCTTTAAACAGGTTTTCAGTATCTTGCTCTCTCTCTTCTTCTGGCACCCCCACAATTTTGATGTTGGTACGCTTGAAGCTGTCCCAGAGGCTCCTTACATTATCTTCACATTTTTGGATTCTTTTCTCTTCTTGCTTTTCCAGTTGAATGTTTTCTGCTTCTTTATATTTCAAATTTTTGACTTGATCCTTGCCTTTCTCTAGTCTGCTGTTAGTACTCTGCATAATAGTTTTTATTTCAGTCAGTGTATCACTAAATTTATCCATCTTTTCTAGCATATTCTTGCAAAACCTTATAAGCGTGGTTTTGAACTCTATATCCACTCGTTTTTTTCCCTCCATTTCTTTTGCTTGTAATCCCTTCCCTTGTCTCGGCATTTTCACTGTGCCGGGGAAACTTCTGTGCTGGATTCAGCCGCAGAAGCCTCTGCTGAGCTTGGGAGGGTGGAGTCTCAGGGCTTAAGGGACCGCCTTGCCTTCCAGTCGCCCCGCCCTCCACGGCCCCTGAGTCTCACGTGACTGGGTAATGGCTGGAGCGGTCCTTGTGCGCGCGCACCCGCAGCGCCTCCAACCGCTGCCTTTCCGGCTCCCCTGTGAACAAGGACCACACGAGTCTAGGTCCCTAGGGTTTCGCCCAAAACAGGGGCCCAGTGGACTCAGAAGTGGCGCAGTTCGGAGGGTCTGTCTCCCGCCCACTCGCGAAAGCCAGCGGCACAATCAGCAATCCGTCCTCCGCGTGGTGCCGTGCGTGACCAGCCCTCCGATCCTTTGCGACTCCCCTAAATTTCCGTGCACTTCTCCCTTTTCACAGTCCAAACTCCCCCCGTATGAGTTTCGGCTGGATCTGGGGTTTGGTGTCGTTGGGAGTCTCCGTTTCCCTCCCGCCAGAGAAAGCCAGCCAGGTACTCCGGCACCGCTCTCTCAGCGCGCGTCTCCGTACCTCACCTTTTTGCAGCTCCTCTGGGCCTCTGTGAGCCCCTCTCTTTCCCTCTAGTTGTAGAACTTCCACTCAGCCAGCTTTCCTGTGGTTCTGGATGATGTCCGTTCTGTCTTTTAGTTGTAGTTTTGAAATTGTTGTGCGAGGCAGCAGTGTATGTGTACCTATGCCGCCATCTTGGATTTCTCTCACTGATGTTTCTTGCTCTCTTTGTGAAATCAATAGAAAATACACACACAAAAAAACCCTACCATATATTACCCCGAATGTTTTTGCTCAGTGGATAGAGTGTTGGCCTGCACACTGAAGGCATATTCTTGGGTTGTAGGTTCAATCCCCAGCCCCATTTGGATTGCATGTGGGAGGCAATCAATGTTTTTGTCTCTTTCATTGATATTTCTCTCTCTCTCCCTCTTCTTCCAAACCTCCTTTCTCTCTAAAAAATCAATAGGAAAAATATCCTTGAGTGAGGATATTTTAACCAAAAAGTAAAATAGAAAAACCGAAACTCACTCTCACTACCATTTGTTGCATTCTCTTTTGAATATACTAAAATACGGCTTTCAACCACACTACTCCACCAAAACAACTCTTTCTAAGTTCACCAATGACAGCTGTGTTGAGTCCTCATCTTATTTGACCTGTCGAAAACATTTTGTACTTTTTTCTTCTTGAAAGACATTTTTCTTTAAGTCTCCAGTCACTTTCTAAATGATCTCATTTTAAATCTATAGGTTCAAATGCTTTCTCTATTTTAATTATAGTCCCCCTTGAAAATTTCATATTCTTATATTAAATCACCTATTTTGCAGTTGGGATAATGGTTGGTATCATCTCTTTGTTCAAGCATGCTCCTTCCTCAATACCTTTGTACTTCTTGTACACATATCCATATGTAATATGTTGAAAGCAAAGGTACTGCAATTACTTCACAAAATATCCTCTGCCAATAGTCTTTCCCTATCTTAGTAAAAGACAAACTCAGATTTCTATGTATTCAGTCTAAAATATTAAAGGTGTCTATCCAATCCATTAGTAAATCCTTTAACTCTGTCTTCAAAATAATGTATACCACTCTCACTTCACATAGGCCATTATAGGACACACCTAACTAGATTCCTTGCTTGTAATCCTATACCTTCATGGTGTTTTCTCCTCAGAGTAGCAGAATGATTCTTTTAAAGTGTAAGTCAGTCCTGTCCTATAATTCTCTGATATATAGGTTCTCATCTTAGAATGAAAAAAGATGAAATTCTTTCAATAGTCTTACATGATCTGGGCCCTCTCTGGCCTCCTCTTCTATAATTCTCCAGTTATTCCACTTGATTCCACTGCATTGACTTCATTATTCTTCTTCTAGTATGCCAAGCATGCTCCTTCCTCAATACCTTTGTACTTCTTGTTTTCTTTGTCTATAATACCCTTCCTGATACCAGGATATAGCTTAGTCTCTTATTGCTTCAGGGTATTTCTCATATGTCATCACAAAGGCCTTTCCTGACCTTTATATGAAATAGAATCATTGATACTTCTCTTTCCTCCATAACACTCAAAACCTGGTACATTATTATTTGCTTCCTCTCTCCTACCACTAGAAAATTACCTTCATAAGAATCTGGACTTTACCTGAAAGTTACCACAGGGCTTGGCATGTAGGAGGTGATATTTTTTGAATAAATTAATGAATTAATGAATGAATTAAGATTTAACATAAAGATTTCCAATAGAGAAAAATTGGCTAAGAAAGGGAGAAAGTACCAGAATACCTTTTGAATAAAACTAAGAAATATGGAATAACATGACCCTGGGCATAATTTGAAGGAGAAAGAATAACCATAGCTTAGAGTTTAGTTATTATACTCCCCTCTACCTTTGATTGACTTAAATGATATTCCCCACTGGCAGTTACCACCACCTTTAGGTATCTGTGGTTTTAAATATGTTTTTTTATTGATTTCAGAGAGAGGAAGGGAGAGGGCAAGAGAGATAAAAACATCAATTGATAATCATCAATTTGCTACCTCCTGCATGCCTCACACTGGGGATGGAGCTCGCAACTGGGGCATGTGCCCTAACTGGGAATTGAATGGTGATATCCTGGTTCATGGATCAATACTTAACCATTGAGCAACACCTGCTGGGCTAGGTATCTGTGGTTTTAGTAACTATTCAGGAACTTCCTCAAATGTCTCTATATTTATATTGAACTGTGATCCTGAAAAACAGAAAAGAAATTCCATTACCACTTTCAAGAGGCCATCTTGAGTTGCCTTAGAAGTCATAGAATTATTATAAAAGTTCTAAAGGTTGGTATTGATGCTGGTTCACAGAGAAGCATCAGATACTATCCCCACAATGGGTGGTGAAAAAATTATTAAAGGAACTTTCCTGCCAGTTTGTTCCAAGCTCTGCTTTCCTGGAGTCTGGAGGGTAGGAAAAAGCTGGTTGGGATCATCTCTTTGTTCTAGGCATTGCTCCTGTGCCTCCATGTAGGGGCCAAAACGGGGAAGCAGGAGAACATGAAGGAAGTGTATTTGTGCCACTTAAGGAGACATCAGTGGAAAGTCTTCTACAAACATCCACCCATACCCTGGCTAAGCTGCAGATACCTCGGGAGCAACTCTCTGAAGTTTTGGAGTGGATCTACAATGGTAGTTGTGGGGCCATCTATCGAACCAAGATGTACCCTGGGGACCCAGCTAAGTCCAAGGACGTTGTCCTCAAGGTTTTAAAAGGTGACACTTGGTTACACTTCCCTTTCCCTTTTTAATTTTCCCCTGTGAGCACCCCTAATAGTAAATGCTAATGGGCTTTGCAAACATTAAGATGTTAATCAGTAGATAGCTGTGATCACAATTGTGTGCAGAATAAGAAGGGATATGTTGAGGAGAAATTCAGCTTTTAAGCCTTTGTACCTCAAACTCAAGAAGAGATTAGAAAGTGAAAATTCAAGACAAGTGATTTCGTGGGGTCTTTCTTTCCCATAGCTCAACCTTGCCTATCAAGACTGTTACTTGGATGAGGATGATGAGGTTGATTCTTCACTTTTCTCCACTATATATCTAACCCTGACAACACTGTGTTTCTTTCCTTTCCTTTCTCTCTCTCTCTCTCCCTTCCTTGTTTCCTTCCTTCCTCCTTCCCTCCCTCCCTCCCTCTTTCTTTCTTTCTTTCTTTCTCTTTTCCTTCCTTCCTTCCTCCCTCCCTCCCTCCCTCCTTTCTTTCTTTCTTTCTTTCTTTCTTTCTTTCTTTCTTTCTTTCTT
>JAAGEH010000311.1:32147294-32164549 GCA_011751065.1 Lasiurus cinereus
TTCTTTCTTTCTTTCTTTCTTTCTTTCTTTCTTTCTTTCTTTCTTTCGCTTATGCTCATAATATGGACAAGTAATGGTGGATGGATAGAACAAGGATAGAATAAACAAGATTATTAATCCAAAGGCCTAGACTGTGATAACATTTTAATGTGAACACACTTGTCCATGTAGGCAGATGAAAGCCTACCTAGCTGTAAAACTATAATTCCGTTACCTTTGACCAAAGATCAGTGAGGATCATCTTCTAATTGGTTCCCTTTCTGTTTACTTTTTGTCTATAGTCACTCCCCTTTAGAACCTTGAGAATTATCACCTGAGGTTGCTTCCTGCCTCACACTTCCCATTTTCTCTGAACTGTTCTGACCACAGCCCATGGTTCTTCTATTCTCCACAGAACCAGCGAGGCTCCGTGAGATACAGGATTTCCTAGGGCGAATCCAATTCTATCAGTACCTGGGGAAGCACCAAAACCTGGTACAGCTGGAAGGCTGCTGCACAGAAGGAGAGCCGCTCTATATGGTGTTGGAGAATGTCGCCCACGGGGACCTGCTTAGCTTTCTCTGGACCTGTAGGCGGGTGAGCGGTAGGGTAGAGGTGTTAGAAAGGAAAGGCTTTACCTGGCTGAGTTAGCTGTTCACATGGCAATGAGCCTGACAAGTGACAAAGTAAAGAGACATTATAACAGCCTAACAGAGTGATTGAGTATCACCATCCAATGGAACTTTTTATGATAGCAGTGTCTTATATCTGCCCTGTCCAATTTGGTAGCCCCTAATCACACGTGGCTATGGGACACTTGAAATGTGACGGAGAAACTGAATGTTTTATTTTATGTCATTTAAAAAGGATGCACATGTAAATAGCCACAGGTGTCCAATGGTTACCATATGGGGCAGTGCACATTTAGAGTATGGATTTTAGGTTCCACTTCTTACTAGCTGTGTGAATTTGGGCAAGCCACCTCTCTCAGCCTGAGTTTTCTGAATCTGTAAAATGGGAGTAATAATAAAAGAAGTTGTGTATGTAAAAGCACAGCAGTGATTGGTATGTAGCAAACTCAAAATGGTAGCTGTTAATAGTGATAATTGCATAACAGCATAACTAGTACTTATTGTGATTTTGTTGTCGTTACTGTTATGTGTGTTTTCCATTATGTAACATCATCCTTGTATGCCAGGGCTAAGTTGAGGAGAAATTCAGCTTTTAAGCTTTTGTATCTCAAACTCATACAGCATTTTAAAAACTTAACTTCCAGACTAAAGTGCAAATCATTTTCTTTAGTTTCCCTACTTGTCTATGTATTTTACTTTCTCAAGCACTATGTTTCCTTAGATAGTTCTTTTCTTGCCAATGAGTATGTTCAATATTAAACAAGCTTATTTTACTACTAAATGTGTATGAAAAAGGGACCCTGCTGGCATCTTCCATCCAGTGATACAAATAGGTCAATGTGCACATCTCCAGGTATTTAAAGAGCTTATCCAAATGTAACTTGTTTTGTGCTCTAACCTCACTAGCCCTTTTCTGTTTTTCAAAATTGCCATGCTTTTCTATTTTAGATCACTTTCCCTTGCTTTTCTCATTATACCAAACTTCTCCCTCCTTTGCATAGTCAATGGCCACTCATCCTTCAGATTTCATAAAAATTTTTCCTTGTTCCCCAATTGAATCAGCTCTGTTTCCCCCACCATCATATGCTTTCTTTTACATTTCATTCATGGTGCTTATAGATATGTAATTATACATTTATATATGACTATTTTATTCTGATTCATATGTGTTTGCCATGCTATAAACTCCAGAAGGCAACATATACGTTTATTTTGTTCACTCTTATATTCTGTGTTCCTAAGATGAAATATGGCACATAGTAGGCATTCAATAAAAATTTATTGAATTAATATGCTTGATTAATCACACACACACACACACACACACACACACACACACACACACACACAAATTGATGCTTTATCCAGTGGATGAAGCATATACTTATCTTTCATCCCTGCTATTCTGTTCTTCTTTCATTCTCCCATTTATCTACATTTTTATTATTTTTTCCAGCCCAATAAATTATTGTATTTCTCTTCATATTTGAGAATCTGTAATATCATTCTATCCTTGAAACTTACAGTTCTGTTTGTTTTCTTAGCTTTGCTATCTGCATTTAAGAATATCTCTGCCCATATATTTTTTCAGATCTGTTCATGTCATTTTGATATGTTTTTTTTTCTGTCTCTGCAGGATGTGATGACCATGGATGGCCTTCTCTATGATCTCACTGAAAAACAAGTATATCACATTGGGAAGCAGGTTCTCTTGGCTTTGGTAAGCTGAGCAAAATGATAACAGATAGTAGGGGTTTTCTTGTTAAATTGGTATTTGGTGCCATATTTTTTATATTCCTAAAGGGTAAACATTATAAAGAAAATCAGATGGAAGTTAGGGGACAGAAAGTCAAGCACTGAAAAATTATTTTCAGTTTATTTTTTTATGAAAGAATTTAGAGTAGATACTACAGGGCTGGTAATTCTGGGCAGAACATGGTCAACTTAGGGTTTTTAAACAGAACAGTAAGAATTTAAAAAGGTTTCTCAGAATTCAAAAACCAGGATTAAGAGCTTTATGTCCACTTCCTTAATACTTTTACTTCCCCATATATACTAATATTAATAGTTGTAAAAGGAGCAAATAGGGAGAATATATGAGAAGATTACACTGAGTGGGTAAAAGGCTACAGAACCAGAAAGAAGTACACAATTTTATACCTGAAAAACAAGAAATACTAGTTCAGAACATGTTTTGTTGGAGACTTGCTTTGATACTGAATGTGATAGGAAATACATATACTTTAAAAAGAAGAAATAAGTGGAGGAGAAAGAATAAGAAGGGGCAATTTTGAGATAATTTCTTTATTTTAAACCAACTCAAAGTGGTGAGACAATAAATATTTAAAAATTAATACATAATAATAAAGAATTTAAAAAGAGGTAAGATAAAGAACTCAGAATTTAAGAGAAAAAAGTTATTTTTGCCATAATTAGTTAGGACATTTAGATGACTATATCTATGAAATTATTTAGATAATTTTTTTTAAATAGCATTTGTTATAGAAAATCAGGCTCTGTGACGCTTCCACTTTCAGTTTTTTAAATGTATCTTGCCATCTGGATGTGTGAAATATACTAGGTGTCTAATTGGAATAAGGGAATGCTTAGGAAAAAAAAAAAGTAGGGAGATGAAAAAAGAGCAGTAGTTAAAGCTGAAGTTCCTATGAGGCGGGGGAGAGAGAACGTCGCATTAATGAATATTATCTCTGGTTTTGGAGGGCCAAGTTGGTAAAGTTGATTGACAAAACTAAGGTCTCAGGATGCAGCCTACTTTGTATTCTAAGCCATAACTGCAGAGGTGCCCCAGTGGGATGCATTGATTCCATGATTCCATGGATGCATTCATCAGGGCTCTAGGTTACCAGTTATAATAAAAATTACTTTTCACAACCTCAAAGTTACTACATTCTATAATTCTTCTCATTACAGTATAATTTATTTGTTCTAAAATTCCACTAGAGAGGGGCTAGGAGAAAGGTGGAGGTGGAAAAGGATACAGTGCGGAAGGGTAAGTGATTATGAAAAAGAAATAAAACTCCACCACAGACAGAACAATTGCTAGTCACTATTTCCTTCATCATCAATGCCTGGAAATTACCAACTTAATCTTTTATTTTTTCATACCATCTCATTTGATAATGATATACTTCAATCTCCAGCTCTTTGGTCATGTATTTTTTTCAACTTCTCCAGATGCCTTGAATAACTTGATATTGGGGCAAATGATTCCAGCAAACAAATGTTATCCTGGTGCAATGGTTCTCAAATGCCTTGTTGGCTGTGCTTAGAATTATTTTAATACTTGTTTTTTTTTTTACATGCATTTTATTTTATTATTATTTTATTGTTACTCCTCGCCCAAGGATGTTTTTTTGCATTGCTTTTTTAGAGATAGTGGAAGGGAGAAGGAGAAAAAGAGAGAAAGATTGATGTGAGAGAGACACATCAATTGGTTGCCTCCTGCACAAACCCCAACCAGCGCTGGGAAAACTGCAACCAAGGTACACGCCTTTGAATCGAACCTAGGACCATTCAGTCTGTGAGCTGATGCTCTATCCACTGAGCAAAACAGCTAGGGCTTAATGCTTCTTAAAGATATAGATTACCAGTTCCCTCTGCCTAGGTTTCAGTTAAGTAAATATGAGGTTAAAACCTTATATATTTTAAATGCTCTCAGGCAATTCTGATTTTCCAGTCTGGCTTGAGAATTATTAGTATAATTTGTAGTCCCTTCTATGAATTAGAATACCTGGTTCTGGTCACTACCTCTTAATAACTGTGTGGCCTTGAGTAATCATTTACATTTATCTAAAAGATACTCCCTTAACTCACTTCATCTCGTTATTTTAGGGACAAAATATAGTGTCAATATGTAAAATGCCATATGAAAACGTTAAAATGACACTCAGTTTTTCTATGTACATATTATCTTATTTGGGAGACTGCTTTTAGAACCTTGAAACCTACTTACTTTCCCAGTTGCCAGCTGGATCCTCTCTGAGAGAAAGGTGAATTTGGGCAGGGCCAGGGCTTGACACACAGTGGGCGACTAGACATCGCAAACACAGTATTAATGTTATTGGGATTATTTGTTCAGTTTGATAATCCTAAACACTGTTTTTCCCCAAATAGGGATTTATTTACTAAGAATTATTTAGTTTCTGCATAAGAATCATCAATTGTTCCTGCATAAAAACACACCAATTGTGTGTTTTTAACACACATCCGTTCTTTCGGGATTCTTCTATTCACCCCAACACTTTATTTTATTTATTTATTTATTTATTTATTTATTTATTTATTTATTTATTTATTTATTTATAAATATATTTCATTGATTTTTCACAGAGAGGAAGGGAGAGGGATAGAAAGTTAGAAACATTGATGAGAGAGAGACATCGATCAGCCGCCTCCTGCACAGCCCCTACTGGGGATGCGCGCGCAAATCAATGTACATGCCCTTGACCGGAATCAAACCTGGGACCTTTCAGTTCGCAGGCCGACGCTCTATTCACTGAGCCAATCCGGTTTTGGCTCACCCTAACACTTAAAAAAATACAGCTCTTGTTAGCACCAAGGTGTTTCCTTAAGTCTCAGCATCTGGAGGGCTCATGGTCTCCCCCTTGAAAGAATATACATAGTAGGTAGTACTTTCTTAGGTTGGAAAGGCTGTCCCTGAAGAAAACAATCATGCAGAATGCAAATTCAGTTATCTTTGGTCAATTGTTTGTACCTGATAGCTTTAAAATAAAGTTCCTTTTGATCATAGTCATCAAAGTCTTGCTGGTCGTTTTCAACTGTAAAAAACTGTCTGGAAAAAGACAGTAGGGTCTATAATGGCAATGCTGTGAGGCTGGGCTGTGCAGCCATTGAGAGCACACAGTCATTTGCTTTTAAAAAAATCCCACAGTCGGGGTCCTATATAATTTCCAATCAAATTCCTCCTTGTCCTTAAACTACCCAAAACATCATTGCACCAGATCCTCATTTTAAAGTGAGGTGTATGTCCTCAGAGTCATGCACCATGTTGGGGGGGAAAAACACACAAAAACCATAGGGCTTGATTTATTAGCAACATTAATTGCTTTTTACCACAGGCAGTCTGTACTGTTGTGAAATTCACAGCTGATTCAGAAGTAGGACAGTTATTGTTCCATTATGATAGACCCAAAAATGACTTTTCAGAAACCAGGTCTGTCTTCCGCAGACCCCAAACAGACTCTGAGTTGCTCTGGGAGTGCAGGCCAAGGGCAGCCTGCTGACTAGATTCACAGTGATTCTGGTTTATCTGTTTCTGTGAGCAGCCACATGTGGGGTGGTGGGTGGCCCAGATGTGCCCTCCGCTGAGCACATCTACACCTTGTCATTGAGATCAGGGTTCATCTTGGTGACATCTCCTAGGTGATTTCAGTGGTTGCCCTGTAGTTGACCAGACAAACTTTTTCCAGGTACTCCTCCGCCCTCATGTTCTGGGCATTGGCGAGCACTTTCAGGAAGTCTGACTTATAGGGTGTTGCATACAGTGCTGCCTGGAAGATCTTCTGCAAGATCCAGCTGTGATGCTTCTTGAGGGCCATTTCGTAGGCTTTGGTGGCATTGATGTGGATGAGGTTGGGGTGGTTCTCGGCCCACTCCCTATCACAGATCTGGAGGAAGACATGGATGAAGCAGAGGCCTCTTCAACCACATCAGCACCAGCCTGGCCTCTCTTTGGACCATTCTGCTCCATACATTTCCTTCTTTGTCTCCAGGATATTCTATATGGTCCAGAACTTGGCCAGTCGGTGTCAATCACAGCTTTAATTTTCATAATGGTGGCACTTAGGTATACTGTTATGAATCATAATGTAAATATCTGTGTTTTCTGATGGTTTTAGGCTCTATAGCAATAGTTCTCAACCTGTGGGTTGTAACCCACAAGTTGAGAACTGCTAGCAGGGTCACCTAAGACCATCGGAAAATACAGATATTTACATTATGATTCATAACAGTAGCAAAATTACAGTTATGAAGTAGCAACAAAAATAATTTTATGGTTGGAGGTCACCACAACATGAGAAACTGTATTAAAGGGTCGCAGCATTAGAAAGGTTGAGAACGACTGACCTAGAGGAAAGGCCCCATCACAATCTGCTGGTCCTTGGGCAGTGGCTTTAGCAGGTGCTCAGCCAGCAGCACCATTTTAGGGTCGAAGCCAGTGTTGATGCCCCAGCTGGAGCTATGGGTGTCCATGCCAACCCTCCTGCTATCGCTGTCAATGCTGGGGATGTCACTGCTGCCGCCAGCCTGAGACTCTAGAGATGTCCTCGAGTGGAGCCAATCCTAAACAATTTTATACCTAAAAATTACCTAATATTTTATACCTAATATTACTTTAGAACCTGTTTGGTTGGACTTGCAAAATGTCCATTTCATCATCATGACTTGGAAGTGATATGCTCATATTAAGAGAGACTTGCTTGGAATAGAAAAATGTCCAAATCTTTTTTTAATGATCCCTAGCACTGCTTCTCTTCGAGTGTGATCTAAGCCGTGACCTACTCAGACAGCTGACCTACCTTTGATCTTAAATTGATAGGAATTTCTTCAGGATAAACATCTGTTCCATGGGGATGTGGCAGCCAGAAATATTCTGATCCAGTGTGACCTTACCGCTAAGCTCTGTGGACTGGGCCTAGCTTATGAAGTCCACACCCAAGGGGCTATCACCTCTACTAACACCGTGCCCCTCAAGTGGCTTGCCCCAGAACGGCTACTGCTGAGACCAGCTGGCATCAGAGGAGACATGTACGGTTTGTTCCTGCCCTTGGGATTTCTACTCTTCTTGACCTCAGTGTCCTCTAGTCCCTGACCATGACAACATCTGTTGTCAATTATGTCTACTTAGAAGTCAGACAGATTCTCAAGCAGAAATGCATATTATGTGACAGAGCTTGTATTTGGCATCTGGCTGCAATCTTTTTTAATGTCTTTTGAATTATTCCTTCAGTATTAGATTAGCAACCTTAATTAGAAAAGCAAAAAGAAACATGAAAAGATTGTTTACACTGATATCTGGTAGCGTCCTTTTAATTTGAAGGACTTGGGTCCACTTAATCAAAAGTTCAGTTAAACCAGGAATTATTTAAATAAAAAGAAATATATATAGAGGCCTCAAATAATTTAATTTAACTAAAACACATAAATGGATATATATTGATTGATTTTTTTGGAGGAGGGTCAAGACCTTTTCATGAGGATGCACTTGCTAAATTATATTACATTTTGTTTCTTGTATGAATAGTATCCGTCATAAATTTTTTTTGAGTTTCAGTTTAAATTCTGAGTGAGAAACTTGAGAAACAGTTGTGAAACAATTTGACCGCAGACATTATTGTTTTTTTTCCTATTTTTTTTTACATTTGTTACCCACACACAGTTTGATACCACTTTCTTTTTATCAGCTTATTTTTATAGAATATTTTCAAAGCATTCAACCTACTTTTCAAGGAGCTAATATTTTTTTGCATTCATGTTTAATTAGCTTGCATAATATTTGATTACATAATTACAGCTACATGTATGATTGGTATACACAGGACTATCAAGAATCACAATTTGATTTTGATAACCATATAACTCAACTGCTTGAAGAAGTACATAGGTGTAACATGGACTATCTTACTAACCATGAATGTCATGAGCAGCAGAGAAAATTTAGAATGTTGCTTCATATGGTAAGTCAATTAAGAGACTTCCATTGCTGCTTCACTGACATAGGCTTCTCAAGCAATAAGCTGAACTGGGAAATACTACTCATTGAATGATGATGTTCTAGAACAGTGAAATATACATCTCTCAAATTATGTTGCATTAGAGGCCCAGGGCATAAAATTCGTGCACAAGTAGGGTTTCTAACAGCTGCCAGCCAGGGCCTCCCTTTCCTGGCTACCAGCTGCCAGCCCAGGCTTTCCTTTGTTCTGCACCACCCCCTTGTGGTCAGTGCACATCATAGCAAGTGATCAAACTCCTGGCCTCCCAGTTAAACTTCTGAGGGGACAATTTGTATATTAGGCTTTTATATATATAGATAGGGAAACATGTATTCTACCTATGTATAAAGCTCGTTCTGTTAATATTTTTCCTAGGTTTGGTCAATTAGATATACTGAGAAAATAGATAAATTATAACCCATACTTGGTCTTGTTCTAAAAATAAAGGCTGGAATTTCAGGAGGAAGGAATGTAAAGGATGAAAAATATGCTGAGGGGGATTTCTTTATGTTTGAGTAAATGTGTTTGCATAAACACACCCATAATTTAGCCAATAATAGTAAACATGTTAATATGAAATATAGAAAAAAGTAGACATGAATCCAGTCATCAAAGAGATTGCATTGTAAGGGGATTGGATAGAAATGCTTTCAAATGGCACTCTTACTTGGCTTATTAAATCAGACACTCTCTGTTCCTTTTCTTTACCTTCTTTATAGGGCTCTTCCTGGAGGCCTCCAATATTTAAGTGAGTTCTCTTTAGAAAAAGAAAAAATAGGAATTAATTAAATTACTCTGTTTCTTTTATAGCTGGTCCTTTGGTATCCTGCTTTATGAGATGGTGACTCTAGGTATGTACCTGTATGCAAGTATATTTGAGTGATGGGTGATATATTCTATGAGAAGGAGTTTCTCTTGAATCTCTGAGGTTTGAACTGGGCTGACATGAAATCGTTCTACTCATTTTATTTTTCTTTTGCTTTCTTTCTTTTTTCCTCAACACTGTACCAATTCCAAGGATATTTTTTAAATCCAAAGGATAAAGGATAATTCCAAGAGTGATCTTGCATAAACACAAAAATTTTGTCTTCAGATTTATTGTTTGTATTCTAGACGACTGAACATTCTCTTGCTACTCTCATGCTTTCCCTACCAACAGGGGCACCACCATATCCTGAAGTCCCTCCTATTAGCATTCTACAGCATCTGCAAAGAGGGAAGATCATGAAGAGACCCAGTAGCTGCACACAAACCATGTAAGTGGCTTTTAAGGCCTACTCTCCTCTCAGTCCAAATCTTTTTTTGCTCCATATCAATCATGACTTTTATGTGCTAATGTACATCCCTATATTTCTTATGCAGTAAAGCACATATGCTCATGTCATATATATCATATGTACATATGTATAAGTGTGTGTATGCATGCATACACAATGTTGAGGCAACCACTGCGAACTCTGTTAGAAGTCCAAATTTGTTTTAGTTTCTATAAAAGCTTCCAAAATAGGTACAAAGCAGACCAAATAAAATGCAAGTACAGTAGTGTTTTATTTGTCTAAATGTCAGTATCAGTCAGAGACTGCCAGCCGTATTTCTAATATACCTGTCATAAAATCCATTGCACCAGATTATTAATTGGCTCTTAATTAGGATTTAACTTTTAAAAATTACTGACTATCCATTTTTCCCCCTCTGAGCACATTAGAAGTCAACCTGTAGAAGGAGTGTAGAAGGAGGTAGGAGGAAATTTTAAAAACAGGAGAAGGAGAATGTAATATTGCCAGCAGAATGAAATAGCTGGTGAACCATGTTGGTGCAAAAAAAAAAAAAAAAAGGAAAAAGTGAAAATTACACTCAGTACTTATGACTAATAAAGTACAAAAAGGGATAATTATAGAACATATAAAAAGGTTAAATTATTTATAAGGCAGGAGAGAATATAATATACATTTCCATGAGAACTTTTGCTATTTTATAAAATTTTTGGCACTAAATGGTAAATTCCAAGTAAACATTTACTGTATCAAGCAGATTATAAATGTCAACTATGATAATTATAAATATACACAGTATTGTGTGATACTCTCTGGGTATACTAGAATAAAATTGCCCACAAATATTTCTTGCAGGCTTTCTATGTATAAAAGGCTGTCTTTAATCTGGGGGCAGACACTTAACTGATGAGGTTGCTAATCTTGAAGCATTTAACATTGCATGAGACAGAAAGACCTAAGTTCAGTGCTAACCCTGCTCTTTACTTTATATTATTTATTTACCTTGAAATAGGTATAATGATAATCCTACCTCAAAGTTATTGTGAGGCTAATATGAAATAATGCATGCTAAGTTCCACTCCAGTGTCTTAAGTAAGCTCTTGGTAAATGTTACCAGTATTGTTACAGTAGCACCTTTTACAAAGTCTCATGGTTCAACATTAAGTTGGAGGGCACTGAGGTTCATAGGGAAGGCTTCAGAGAGGAATTGAGATTTAAAATGATGACCACAGAGAGCATATTCAAGGAGTTGGGCACAGCATGAGCAAAGACAGCGTTGGGTGTTGATAACCACACCTATGGCATAGTGAGACACTGACTTGGCTGGAGGAGAGGGCTTCAGTTAGGCAAGGACTACGTGGTAGAGAAGCTAGGGGGTAGGATGTCTACCTCATATGTCAGGCAATGGGAAACCACAGTAGGTTCTTCAGCAGGGATGGGGCATGATGAAAGTGTTTGAAAAGAGACAGCATTATACCTTCTCTAAACTGGATTGAAGAAAAGGTAGATGAAAGGTGGTAAATACTTTATCTAGATGAAGGCAATTTCCTGAAGAAGGTAAATTATACAAGGGGAAAATGATCTGGATTCATGGAAGAACAAACCCTATTACACTTTCCAAAATTAGGATGAATAATATTATTCCATAACTTCTTATATATATTTTTATAAATTTTAATTTTTCAGAGTTGACAAACAATGTATCAGTTTCAGGTGTACAACATAATGATTGGACATCTATATAACTTATGAAGTGATCACCTTGATAAGTCTAGTACCCATTTGGAGCCATACATAGTTATTACAATATTATTTGCCCTGCGCACGAATCCGTGTGCCAGTAGGTTGCTGCCACCCTCCTATACCTCCCCCCATTCTTCCCCATAACTTGCTGCCCTGCCCCCTCCTGTAGCTCTCTGAGCCTGCTTATAGTTCGCTGCCTCATTCTCCTGCAGATCTGTGATCCGGTCCTTACTCGATCAGTCAATCAGTTGTTACTCCATCGGTCATTATGCCTCAGGGCATAACAGATAATTAGAATATTCCTCTCTTATTATATAGGATACTCCCTATGCTGTACAATGACTTATTTTCCTGATTGTGATATGCCTTTTATTGGTAGATAAGTATACCAATGGTTTGGAATGCTGCAAGTTAGTAACATTTAAAGATGAGAACACAACTTCTGAAAGAGCTTCTGGCAACAAAATGGGGTGGGGGGCGTGCGTGGGGCCTGTTCTGTCATAATGATTGTACCCTGAGAAATCTTTCTGTCATTCCTATTATTAGAAGGGCGATGGTATTAAGGGATTTAGATTAAAAGCATAAGAGAATGTTAATCTCTGGGAAGAATATAAGAGTCGGGACAATGAGAAGTAGACTAAAGAATTTCAGGATTTTTTAAAAATATATTTTATTGACTTTTTTACAGAGAGGATGGGAGAGGGATAGAGTTAGAAACATCGATGAGAGAGAGACATCGATCAGCTGCCTTCTGCATGCCCCCTACTAGGGATGTGCCCGCAACCAAGGTACATGCCCTTGACCGAAATCGAACCTGGGACCTTTCAGTCCACAGGCCAACACTCTATCCACTGAGCCAAACTGATTTTGGCGGGATTATTGTTTTTGTTTGTTTGTTAATATTTGTTAGATGAGGAGACATGTTTCTCAGACATTTACCTTGCCAAGGAAATCAGTTTCTCTTATTTCCCTTTCAGGTACAGTCTTATGAAATCCTGTTGGCGGTGGAAAGAGGACAAACGCCCTTCCCTTAGAGAATTATGCTCACGCCTAGACACTGCCGCTCGAACTGCAGATGACAAAGCTGTGTTGCAGGTCCCAGAGTTGGTGGTGCCTGAACTGTATGCAGCTGTGGCAGGCATCAGTGTAAAGAGCCTCTCCTACAGCTACAGCATCCTTTGAAGATTCTGGGGGCAAGAAACATTTATGGGTGATCATATACTCTGGGAATTCCTCTAAGAACAGAGGATGGACTTTCTAGTGGGGCATAAAGGAAGAAGTGGGGCATGGAGTTAGATCTCCCCCTATATATTTTCCTAGATATGTGAAATGATGCTGGGTGAGACTCTACACACCAGAGTAGAGAAATACAGTTTCATTTATGTTGTCCCAATCCTAAAGAATCAGGGTAGAAGTGACAGATAATATCACTGCAAAGGAGGTTTTATAAATCTGAAAAACAATTTTCTGCAGGGATTGGGGGAAGGAGGAATCATGGCACAAATAAGCTGGTACATCTTACCACTGGCTGGTTTCCTCCTGAAACATGCTTTTATCTAGACTATTATAAGGTCCAGAGAAATTAGGATCAAACGAGGAAATGGAAAGCCCCAAAAGGAATTAATGAGAAAGAACATTAAAGATTCTATTTGCTCAGGGTTATAGATGTGAACCAAGGTCATCCTTCAAAGAGAAGTTGGAGGGAAGATAGAAAGTTCCACAGTAATGATCCCTTCATGGAGGGCTAGAGGAGAACCATGAAGGAACATTTCTGAGTTTCCCCTGGGTACAGGTAAGAGAAAGGTGGTCCCCTTTTATCTAATGCTGAGGCAAGGGAACTCTGTTTATGTTATTTTTAACTAGAAGATGGAAAGGTCATTTGATGATTAAGAACATTCAATATATATTGTTCATCAGGCTAGCTTTTTGGTCCCTATAAGATTAAGGAGACTGAGCTTGAGTCAGTTAGGAACATGAATAATATAATGTGTGTGTTTAATAAATATGAAAGGTGGAAACCAAGCAAGAATGCTTAGTAGGCCAGGTCTTTATCAAGGCCTAGCAAAGTATATCCAAGCCAGAAGAATAGTACTTTCTGATTTTCAATTATCCATTGATACTGTGAAGCTTATTCCATTAAATTAATATTTGTGGAGTGAAAGTAGGCTCCTCAGATTTACAACTGCCAGAAACTCTATAGTAAGAAAGATAAAAGTGACTAGAAGATAGAAAAATTAATCTATATTGTCTGAAAAAGGATGGAATGAGTATAATACTTACCTTACAGGGTTGTTGTAAAGACTGAAGGAGAATATGTATTTGTATATCTGGCATATAATATATGCTCAATAAAGGTTAGTTTCCTTTCTTTCCTCTTCCTATTTTAGAATCTTCTATATCTTTTTCTTTTAAAATCTACTCTAGACAAGAAGAAAACATTGGCCACCAGTCACGCTAATGTAGAACATGCCTAAAGACAATGGTATGGTTAATTACCATGTGACTAAAATGTTGAAGTCATTATTTTTGTGTGAATTTCTGGATGATGATAGTAATCTCCGACTCCTGCAAAATAATGAAAACAACGCAATGATAACAATTCAGTTGACCATGTGATCTGTGATTTTAAAGAATACTCACTCTGGGTCCTCTGGAAAGGCCATCTAAGGTTGGTGTAGGAAAGATGACTGGCTGTTGAATATTTTGTAGAAGTTAGAATCCTGATGGAGTCATGATGAATCATCTAACTAATGATTCTTTCATATGTAAAAATACCACAATGACTAGTCAGAATTTCAATTAAGTGGCAGTAGAGAGAAAGAAGGTTGAGTGGCTTGGTATTATATAATAAAGTCTTATGGAGACTCATCATTGCTTCTAGGTTCTTCATTTAAATCAAATATACACAAGATTTCTTTAATCATTCTAATATATGTAAATATTTTAAATTGAGTGTGTAAAAGAAAAAGAGAGCCTTTGATTACATACGAATCCTATCTAATAAGAGTAATATGCAAATTGACCATACCCCCACTACACCCACCAACCACACCCATCAACCAAGCTTTCCACACACCCTGGAGGACCCGGGCCTCTGCTTAAGGCTACAAAGTTTCAATTATAGAAGATAAATAAATTCCAACAGAAATGGCTGCCACCACAGAGCCAGCAGAAGGCTTAGCTCTCTGCTCCAGGCTACAAAGTTTCAATTGAGTTGCTGGGGATGTGGCCGGCCTACAAAAACACTACAGGCCCCTTGCCCAGGCCACCACACGCCCCAAGGGAACCCCCACCCTGATCCGGGACACCTTTCAGGGCAAACCAGCTGGCCCCCACCCATCCCACTCGGGAGCATTCCTCACTTCCCCAGTGTAATTCCACCTGGGAGGAAACGAGGGCCAACCCATTTGATCTGAGGCACTGCCACAACTGCACAGGCCACCAGAGATGAACCCTTACTGAAGGAGGGAAGCTTTACTACTCAAAGGAACTGTCTTCACACCATGATTGTCAGGGTTTTTAGCTTTTTTTAAAAAAATATATTTTATTGATTTTTTTACAGAGAGGAAGGGAGAGGCATAGGAAGTGAGAAATATCGATGAGAAACATGGATCAGCTGCCTCCTGCACACCTCCCACTGGGGATGTGCCCACAACCAAGGTACGTGCCCTCGACCGGAATCCAACCTGGGTCCTTTCAGTCCGCAGGCCCACGCTCTATCCACTGAGCCAAACCGGTTTTGGCGGGATTTTTAGTTTCAATGTGCTTCCAAGATTTCAGACCTTTTGCTCGATGGATCCTTTGTCTTTAATATGTATAGGCTGCAAGTTGCCCGATCACTCGTGTTGTTCAAAGAAAGAGCCCGGTTTTAGGTGGAACCCCAGCAGGAGAAAGAGTCGTATCCAGGGTTTAGGATTTCGGGCTTGAGCTTCCTTCACTCATCCCACCAGGAAACCGGGATGAAGGCCACGCCCAACTCACAAAAAAAAAAAGGAAAAGCGACTGGCAAACCTCAGTTCCAGGCCCATCAGAAACGCTGTCCTGTGGTCACGCTTCTGTGCTTTGGCCAGCATACTGGGATTTGCGTCACTCTGTTATAGTAATAATAATAAGGATAGAATACAAATATAAAATAAGAAATTGGGTGTGACATATTAAAGAGTGGAATGAAGTGTGAACGCCCTTAAAAGAGATGTACATGTGAGAGATATAAAAGTTTGTACCCCACATGTAAAGACCAGATAGCAGAACACCTGGGACCCGCTGATCAGACACACTGCAGATGTCTGCTTGAGCACATAAAAGAGAGCAAGCCCCGAAGGAGATCAGAGCCGCTTGTCTGCCCCTCCACAGACGGTCGCTCTCCGCTGCCCGTCCTGCATCCTGCCTGAGCTCTGCGCTCTGCCGGGGACCCTGGGTCCGAACCCTGAGCCACAAGCCGCGGCCTCTACCAGACGCCGAGCTGCAGCTGCAACGTCCAACGCCCAGTGTGTGTGTGTCAGCGCGGATCTCCGGGTGGCCTGCCGAGGTCTGGACGCCACCAGGACTCTGGTCAATACACCGCGTGTGATTCGTGCACGGCCTGTCTGCCTCCTGTGCAATTCATGCTCGGCCAGTATTTAATAAGTGCCTGAGTCCTCCGTATAAGTCCATTCCACTGGCAGAGGATGCTCTTGGCCACCTGCGCTTGCGTCCTGAGATAAATTCTGGGACACATTGTGAAAATAACACGCCTCTGGGGCGGTCCGGTCTCTCTCTCGGGACGGGCAGCCCGGCCCGGAGGCCGGAGGGGCGCGCCCGCCGTGACGCGCGGCCCTGGGCGTGACGTCACTGCCAGGCGCCGCGCGGCACGTTGGCCGAGCCTCCGGCGGGCTTTCTGGGGGGAAAATGGCTCTGGCCAGCGACTTCTACCTGCGCTACTATGTGGGGCACAAGGGCAAGTTTGGACACGAGTTTCTGGAGTTCGAGTTCCGGCCGGACGGTGAGCGGAGGGGCGGCCGCCGGGCGCGGCGCTGGGCCGGGAAGCGGCGCGGGGCCCGCGGCGGAGGCGGCGGCGGGGCGGGGCGGGGCGGGGGTGCGAGCGGGCGGGCGGGCGCCGGGGGCTGCGGCCCAGGTAAGTAGGAGCTGGAGAATGCAGGAGGCATACCTTGGTTTTGTGACCGAAAGAGAGCTCATCGGCGGCGTAGATTCATGCGGAAAGGCCAAGCCTGGCTGATGCGACCTGAAAATGGGACCGACGGTGGTTAGCACCCAGAGTCCGCTCACCGGAAAGGGCCTTCCTTGGCCTAAGGCTTGAGCAGCTTTAAGAACATCCCTAACATGCGGTGGGTCCAATGGGTGCTCCACATCTTCCGTTGGCTAACCTTTGGACTACCCATTCATTCACTCACTCATTCATTCATTCATTCATTCATTCATTCATTCATTCATTCATTGTGTTCGTCCTGGCGCCGTATGTGCGTGTCTAGAAAAAAAAAAAACACGGATGAGACCCGCCCTGAAGGGGAGGAGCCCAGCATGTGGAAAAAAACGAGCGCAGTGATGTGTTTTGGCATCTTCCACGTGGGGTGCATTAAGAGTACAAAAAGGGGGAGTGGTTAGTTCTACCGGAAGGAGTAAGGAAGGCCTCCCAGAGAAGGTGACAGTTGAAAGGACTCCTGAAATAGATAGTTTCTTAGTTTCTGTACCCGGGGCCGGGGAGCGGGGAGGGGGAAGGGACAGGGAGGCAGGGTAGTACGAGCAAAGGGCGAGGTAACACTGCCTGCCTGCCCGTAAGGTACGCGGCACTTATCACCTTTTGGCATCTCCGATTCTTGTTAGAGTGTTACTGTATATTGAACGAGAGTGTCACTGTATATTGAACGAGAGTGTCA
>JAAGEH010000311.1:32164559-32239390 GCA_011751065.1 Lasiurus cinereus
ACTGTATATTGAACGAGAGTGTCACTGTATATTGAACGAGAGTGTCACTGTATCTCGAACCCGTCTTGCAACAAGGACAGTCCAGCTGCAGAGGCGTTTCTTGGTTGGACGCCTATGATGTGTTGGGCAACATGTAAACACAAAAATCGAGGGCACAGAAATGAATGAGACTCTTTCACTTCCCACGAGGAATTAGATCTTGCTGGGTGACACAGACATGCCTGACCATAAATCGGTGTGGATATTAAGTGCTGTGCTCGTGTTTTGGACAAGGTTCTGTGAGCCCATGAAAGACAAATTCGGAGAGGAACACATATTAGGAAAGGGGGAGAGTATCAGGCGTTTTAGGCAGAACTCCTGGTAAGGACAACCCTGCAGTTACTTAGAAACTGTAATCACCTCATTCTCCCTATGTTTCTTCTACATTTAGCCAAGGCGCCAATTTATATGAATTCTCTGTCCGTTTTTGTTATGTGATACTGTTTTCAGTGCCTTTGTCTAGGAGTAGTTTTCAGCTGGTCCATATCACTTTCAGCCAGCCACATAAAATAAGTAGTCTAATATTATTAGGGAAATTTCATGCTAGAAGAGTGGTTCTCATTTATTTATCTATCACAACATCCTCACACTTTCATAAAAAATAAGTGAATCACAAACCAGTGATTCCTAAGGGGCTCACTTCATTAGGTTTACCTATCATTTTATTTTAATTTTACCTATCACTGTATTTTATTTTTATTTATTTATTAAATATATTTTTATTGATTTCAGACAGGAAGGGAGAGGAAGAGAGATGGAAACATCAATGATGAATCATTGATTAGCTGCCCCCTGCACTGCCCCCTACTGGGGATTAGCCGAACTTGGGCTTGTGCCCTGATAGGAGTATCCAACCTCCTCCTAGGTTCATAGGTTCATGTGGCACCTGCCAGCCTTTCCCTTTCATTTTAAAGGATCAAGACCACATTACATGTTTACCTGGGTAACTGACTAGCCATGAGGAGAAGCGTGCATCAGGGAGTACAAGTCATGATGGGTTAAAATTAAATATAGATTGGTTAACTGGCCAGCTTTTATCTAGGAGTAGCACATAGTTTGTATGCTTCCTAATCACAATTCTAAAATATTAACATTGTCATTATATGTACATTAATCTGAAGGAAAATCATTAAAAGAACATTTTGGAGTAATGGGGAAAGCATGAGTATTAGAAGAAGGTAGAGCTAGATGTGAATCTTGTGTGGCCCTAAGCAAGTTACTCCACTGGGAGTATGTGGGAGAATAAAACTACCTTTTAAGGTTGTTTTACTGGTTAGATTAAATGCTCTGGGCTAATCAGCACTAATACAGACATAAAAATAAACTTTAAAAGAAATATTTGTTTCTTTGTCTATGTCTAGATCAAGACATAGCTTAAGAAAATGGGCCCTAAAAATGGCCTTCCCACTATGTTGAAGGCATCAAACATTTAAAAATTATATTGAGTATTTAAAAATTATATCAAAGACATGGAATGTTTAAAATATTGACTAGCTTCAACTACAGCCAATTTACCAGCAAATTTTTGAATGTCTACATTCTAGCATTGGTCTTATGCTAAGATGGAAGAAATATTAATAAAAGTAGTAGTATAAAATGGTGTTTATCTTCAAAATTGCTTATGTATAAAATGGTGTTTATCTTCAAAATTGCTTACAGTTCATTTCTTTATTTTTTCTAGCAGTTTTTGCTGTTATAGATTGAATTTTTTTCCACTCCCCACAGGAAAGCTTAGATATGCCAACAATAGCAATTACAAAAATGATGTCATGATCAGAAAAGAGGTAAGTTCTTTTGGAATGTCTTATTTGTTATAGTTAGCCATTTTCCTTATGTCTATTGAATAGGCTGTATTGTAAAGAAGAAGCTGATTTATATGTTGAAAAGGAATTCTGCTTAAATTAGATATAATGGTAACAGCTGTAACAATAAAAGAAGCACCCTGAATATATTAAGCTGTAGTCTCACATTTGAACATATCATTTAATTCATTTTATAATAATTTGTCTTTTTATTCACTATTAAAATGATAATTATGTTTAAGCACACTAAGAATTTTAAATGAAAGTCTTAAATGTTAGGGATAAGAAAAAGTTCAAATCACTATGATGTGCATCTTGTCTCTGTTCAATTCATAGATTTTTTGTTGTTACCATTAACCACTTGGAGAGATCTGAGTCCCATGTTACCAAGGCAGAATACAGGTTTAAAAGGGGGCTAAGTGATGTGAAGAATGAAAAGAAAGGGCAAGAGAGTGAAGAAAAATGATCAGAAGCATGAATGATTCTATCTGATGTTATACATTGGAATCATAATTAAATTTTTCTTTGATATTTTTTAATATTTAGTGTTTGTAACTCCCTTTTATCATTTCCTTCTGAGTCGTGGGAAGAAATAGAGAGGCATCATGACATTTTATTACAACTTATTTTCAGGCTTATGTGCACAAGAGTGTAATGGAAGAACTGAAGAGAATTATTGATGACAGTGAAATTACAAAAGAAGATGATGCTTTGTGGCCTCCCCCTGACAGGGTTGGCCGACAGGTTTGTATTTAGTGATTCTTTAAATGCATAAATATTAAAATTGAAACTATCATTGCTATGTTTCTCCTTATTTATTTATAATAGATAACTCATTGATTCCTTAGTTTTTTATTTATTAGGTACTTGGTAAATTTTCTTTTTCTTTTCTTCATTTCCTGTGCTACGTCTTATAGTAAAGGAGTTGATATATAGCTCTAAATTTAGACATCTTTCTGTAGTCACCCCAGGTAAGGTTAGGATGTTTTCATACTGTTGTGAGTAATTTCTATTACGTTAATTACTTTTTTAGAAATAAGTATAGATATTTGTTATTTTTGAGTCTTAAGATTTTCATTGACTATGTAAAATTTACTTTATAACTTCGAAAACTCTTATTTGCATCTCTTGCCCCAGAGAGGAATTTGTTCAAGCTGACCACTGCCTTTGCCTTTCATACTACCTTCAGAGAAATCAATGTCTCTCACAGGGCTTCTGAAGAGTTCTGAAAGCTGATCACCCAGTAGAAAGATAGTTTGATTCTTGAATTGGGCTTTTCAACTCTTGGAGAAAAGAGATATGACCCTTGGAGGAAGAAACATTTAATTACACTTTTGTTTGTAACACCTTTGACTAGAAGAAAATACGGAGAAATCTTAACAGATATTGACCCTCTGTAGCAGTAATTTAACTCTTCTATTTAAAGAAACATTATTTAAGAAGCAAACATAATAGTTAATAGTATTTATGCACTGCAAACACTTTTAAAAAGTAAATTTAGATCTGTTTGTCTTATGCATATGTGCATATGTACAAAAAAACAAATCTCTTAAACTCAGGGAGAATCTAGTTTACTCACTTGAGGATGTGGTCTTGTGATTTGGTTATTCGGGAGGATTAAACATGCTTCAGAAATTGTCTGTTGGTCTTCAAGTCAAAGATTTTATGATTATTTGGGAATCATAGTTAATTTTCCATTTTGTGAGTGCTATAAATGGCATAATCAGGTCTTCTGATCAGTCTTCAGTGGCATCTGTTATTTAACTTGAAAAATGACCACAGATACAGCCTCTTAATTGTTGGTTTTAGGTTTGCAGATAATATATAGAGAAAAGTGTATGGCACACTGGGAACATCTACGTTATGTTATATTTAACTTAATAGTTTTTAATTTTAATGATTTGTGAAGTCAAAGTATATCAATCTTTCAGTCTTTCAGTCCAGGGTTCAAGTATCAGTTCATAAACAAGTTTTTTCCTATGCTTTATGAGTCTTGGCTTTCATGGTTGTAAAAGTAATCTAATAAAGCCTATTTGATAAGTGTATTTTAGGGATTACAGGTAATATTTGTATTAAAGTAGTACTATTAACATTATGCATTTTATTTCTAGAGGCTGGTAAAAAGGGTAAATGCGTTTTTATTTATTATATTAGAAATAAGCATACAACTGTATATTATTTTTACAGCATTGTGTTTCAAAGTGATGCCTTTAGTGTTTACTTGATATAATAAGAAATAATTGTGTGTCACTCTTGAGTATGTCATTCATTTTTTTAGTATATTTATTAGATCTCTGGAGAATAATTTTGGTTAAGTCATAATTCTGGGTGATTCCTATGCAGGTGTTGAAGTTTTTATTATTTTATTTTATAGACACAGTTTATGTCTAACAGATTATGTCCCACCCTGCCACTTCCCTATTATTATTAGAAAACCTGCAGCTAAAATTGGGATCCTCATGGTATCAAGAATATAGATATCTCTGGGATGGATTTTTATATTAATTATATTTCTTTATTTTTTTTAGGAGCTTGAAATTGTAATTGGAGATGAGCACATTTCTTTTACTACATCAAAAATAGGTTCTCTTATTGATGTAAATCAGTCAAAGTGAGTATGATAAAGCATTTTCACTAATTGATAAAATTTATTAGAGAGGTTCATTTTAGAACTATAGAGAGTTTGCTAAGATTATTGCATTGGCACCCTGTCTGTTTATTATACAGATATAATTCTAGTTTTTATGTCATTAAAGACTTGCTGTCAAAGAAGGTAACAGTGTATTTATTTGTTTACAAAAAAAGTCTTAATCTGATAGCGATGAATAATAATGCCCTACTTTTTAAAAAATCTGGACACTCACAAAATTTAAAAAGAATTCTTATTGGATATCAGCCTCCTTAGCTCCACATCACATCATTCTCCTCTTTGGCCTTAATCTTCAGATGAATAATAATAAAAAAAAATCCAGTGTAGTTTAATGGCTTTAGCTATGTATATCTTCCCAAGTTGTGTTTCCCTGTCTGTCTTTGACTAAAAATTACCTCTGCCTACATTTCTTTCTTTCCACTCTTTACCTTTATTTTATTTTTTTCACTCTTTACCTTTAAAATATCCTCCTGGTGTCCTTTTTTTTTCCTATCACTAAATTGTAATAACTTATTTGTTTGATTTACTGATTTATAGGTAAGCTTCATGAGAACCTTGTGTATCTCCAAAATTAGCACAGTGTCTAGCACATAATAGAGGCTTTATCAATATTTATTAGAGGAGAGAAGAATGAATGCCTAATAACTATTGGATATAAAAGGCTATGTTCATAAAGACTGACCAGATACTTTTAAACTATCAAATTTATTTTCCCATAGTTGGTGAGGATGTGACATTCATACTCTACTGGGATTATAAATTGGTACATGTTTTTTAGAAGGCAGTTTGATAATTTGCTACAAAAGCCATCAATATTTTGTTATATTTTCACCCATCTTCACTGAAGTAATTTTATTTCTGAGTGTCTATTCTTTGAAAATATTCTCAAACTAGAGGCCTGGTGCACAAAATTCATTCAGTGGGGGGGGGGTCCTTCAGCCTGGCCTGTGCACTCTCACAATTTAGGACCCCTGTCTCCATAACGATTGGGCCTAAGTCAGCAGTCAGAATCCCTTTTGCAGTCTGGGACTCTTGCAGTCCAGGGCCCCTCACTCCTTACTGCCTGCCTCCAGTGGAGCACACTGACCACCAGGGGGAGCCCTTGGGTTGAGTATCTGCTCCCTGGTGGTCAGTACGCATCATAGCGACCGGTTGTTCTACCATTTGGTCGATTTGCATATTAGGGTTTTATATAGGATAATGAAAAAGCTTCTTTATTTATAAAGAAGATCATTAAACCCTTATTTATAATTGGAAAAATGTCCAAATGTCTAATAAGGAGATAATTGTTAAATTGATTAAAAATTATTTGTGAGTTCTTTTTAATGTAATGGGAAAAGTAATGTTAAAAAGGGCACAGGGAATAATTGCCCTAGCTGGTTTGGCTCAGTGGATAGAGCTTCGGCCTGTGGACTGAGGGTACAGGGTTTGATTCTGATTGAGGACATGTACCTTGGCTGCAGGCTTAATCCCTGGCCTTGGTCAGGTATGTGTAGGAGTGTCTTTCTCACAGCCATGTTTCTCTGTCTCTTCTCATCCTTTCACTCTCAAAATCAAGGCAAAAATATCCTCAGATGAGGATTAACAACAATAAAAAAGGGCACAGGGATTATTTTAATTGTAAAGAAAATAGAGAAACACCAAAATGTTTATAGTTACTCTGTGAAATGTGACATTGTGTAGTATTATGAATATTATTTTTTTCCATCTTTATAATTTTATCTGCTTTATACATTTTTGTGATACATTGCTATTATAAGAAAATAAACACTTTAAATATGAAAATGAATACTGGTGAAGAAAATTTTTATTTTTCTCTTATAGAAAAGATAGAGATGCATTCCTTTAATTGTTTTAGATTTTTGTTTTGTTTTAGGAATTAATTTATAGACTTATGTGGTTGTATTTTAGGAATAAAAGTGTAACTTTTATCTTTCTCAATTTTAGGGATCCTGAAGGCCTTCGAGTGTTTTACTATTTGGTACAGGACCTGAAATGTTTAGTTTTTAGTCTTATTGGATTACATTTTAAAATTAAACCGATCTGAATTATCTTTTTGAAGCTATTTTTATATTTAATTAAGGGATGAATAAGGGAGGGTTTATTTGTCATTTATAATATTGGGATTTTTATGAATGTGAAGCAAACATATTTTTTTTTGTATGCAAACTGAAAATAAGAAAATACATAAACAGTATTTTTACTTGTGTCCCAGAGGGTTGGACAGTCCCCACACACATTGAATTCTGTAAATAAAAGCCACCTTTTGTTGAAATTTTGCTTCAATAAACTTACTAAATGGATGGAGAGTGATTTTTTTCAGGAGACTATGTCTATTGCCATTTAAAGATAATAAAAAATTGTAATAACAATTGAGGAACCATATTGAGGTACATATATTGGCAGAAATTCTTTCAGATAGGAATATGTATCCAGAATAAAGGTATCAGGCACATTACAGGCAAAAAATTAAAAAAAAAAAAGAATGAAGACAATTGTAGATCTTCCCTTATTTCTTCCATACCTGATGTTTTTGGTATAAGCAGTAATTTCCTCAAGGATTACAAAGGTAAAGTCACTATCCCAAGTTAGGCACATCTTTTATTATGCCCTTATTCCTTATTTCACAAATATATATTTTGTGTTTCTGTTAGAACCAAAAAGAGTTCTTAGCTTAAAAAATATTAAAAATTTAGACTTAAATGTGTACCTATATATTTTAGCTCCCAATGAGCACAGGCCTCACTCATATTTCCCTTTGCCTGATAGACTTGACCTTTAATTTCTTCTATCAGTAATCATGCCCTAGTATTGTTACTCTTTAAAAATGTGTAGTCCTATTAGTAAGAACCACCTGCCCCAGGGACCAGTCGGGCCTGACCTTAAGGTGAAGAATTATTCTCAGCAGTCTTGCCGGGACTCCTGAGCAGCTAGCTAGACGAGAGCAACTCTGTCCAGTAAACTTTGAGATTATAGAAATGTTCTGTTACTGTGCAGTCCAATAGTGGCCACTAGCTACTACTTGTGGCTACTGAGTACTTGAGATTTGTCTAGTGTAACAGAGTTTATATTTAATTAGAAGACATTTTTCCCAACATTGTGTTGTGAAAATTTTCAGACAGAATTATAAAATGAACATCCATATGCCCATCTAGATTCTATAATTGAATTTATAAAACTGTAATAAGTCTTATAATAAATCATATCCTGTTGCTGACTTTTCACTTAAGGATAGAATAATTGGTATAATTGGTGCCAATGGGTGACTTTAGTGCTATTTAATGTTGGTTAAATTTAGTCACATGTGGCTTGTGGCTACCCTTTGGACAGTGTAGCTAGAGCATGGCTTGGTAGCCTGTTTGCCATGGAGTGCTCTCTGGTCCTCTATGTTGCATGAAAATGCATGGCCATCTTCACAGTTGTCATGGAAAGTCACCTGATCTCCACTGTGCAAGACCACTTTATCACCTTCAGGTCCCTCACATGAAAATAAACATTTCTGCTCAAGATGTAGACTTCGAGACTTCAAAAGACAGGCCCCCACCCTCCACCCCCCTTACCTCTTGGACACCAGCATGCCATCCAGACTAAGGAAGACCTGGAAACCGGTGCTACGTGAGCCATGGCCACAGCTGCATCAGCAAGCACAGGAAGCACCCCGGGGGCCGAGGTAATGCTGGTGGCTGCATCATCACATGATCAATTTCAACAAATATCACCCAGGTTACTTCGGGAAACTTGGTTTGAGACATTACCACTTAAAAAGGAATTAGAGTTTCTGCCCAACTGTCAACTAGATAAACTATGGACCTTGATCAGTGAGCAAACTCGGTAAATGCCCAAAACAAGACGAGCTGTTCCTATCATTGATGTGGTGTGATCAGCCTACAGGTACTTCAAAGTTCTGGAGAAGGGAAAGCTCCCAATGTAGTCTGTCATTGTGAAGTCTAGATTCTTCAGCAGAAGAGCTGAGGAGGTTAAGGGTGTTGGTGGGGCCTGTGTCCTGCTAGCTTGAAGCTACATAGAACTTCATTAAAATTCAATCCATTTCCATTTACTTTTCTTTTCATTAAATGACAATCCAATCCAGTAGGTACTTGTATAAGTCTGAGATTGAAGGAAGGACTGACTGTAAAGGGATCACAACGTATGTGACTAAATTTCCATCAGATCAGTTCCTAATGCCGCGACCCTTTAAGACAGCTCCTCATGTGGTGGTGACCCCCAACCACAAAATTATTTCCGTTGCTACTTCATAACTGTAATTTTGCTACTGTTATGAACTGTAATGTAAATATCTGATATGCAGGATGTATTTTCATTGTTACAAATTGAACATAATTAAAGCATATTGATTAATCACAAAAACTATAATTATATATTGTGAAATATTTATTTCTAATTAAAAATAAATTTTGTCTTGAATCGTGGTGTAGCATGGGCAACAGTCTTCATATGACAACAGTAAACTACATTGCTACATTTTGCTACACCGAGGAGCGGTGTGTTGGTTCCTAAGACCATGGGAAATAGGTGTTTTCCAATAGTCTTAGGCGACCCCTGTGAAAGGGTCATTCGACCCTCAAAGGGGTTGCGACCCACAGGTTGAGAACCGCTGAGTTAGATGAATGGAGATGATAGGAAAAGCAGCCGGCTGAGTTGGTGGCCAGTTTTGTGCTGCTTCCCACATCATCCATGTAGACCTCAATGGATATGTAATATAAAATCATTTTATAATTCTCTTAACACTTAGCTGTCAGGAAAAAGAAAGAAACAATCATTCTTTGAATCACGTGTAGGCCCACAATTTTTGGTTGCTCCTAAAAATAACCTTAATTCTGTAGTCCCAGTTGGATAAGATGATCCACTCAAGATTAAGCAAGGTCGGGGAGAAACAGTTCTTAATTTAAAAAAATCTTTAACATATTAACACGTCCCCATTCTCTAACTTCTCTGTAGTGCTGATTTATTTATATTCTATCCCTACTGCCTAAGTTCTTATATTTACAGAAAACTCATACAACTTAACAAAAGGAAGATAAACAACCCAATCAAAAAGTGGGCAACTAACCTAAATAGATACTTTTCAAAAGAAGACAGAAGGTAAGCCAAGACTTATGAAAACATGCTCAAAGTCACTAATCATCTGAGAGATGCAAATCAAAAAAACAATGTGGTACCATCTCACACCTGTCAGAATGGCTATCATCAATAAATGACATGTGCTGGTGAGGATGCAGAGAAAAAGGAACCCTCGTGCACTGTGGTGGGAATGCAGACTGGTGCAGCCACTGTGGAGAACAGTATGGAATTTCCTCAAAAAACTAAAAATGGAACTCCCATTTGACCCAGTGATCTCACTTCTAGGAATATATCCCAAGAAACTAGAAACACCAATCAGAAAGGATATATGTACCCCTATGTTCATAGCAGCACAATTCACCATAGCTAAGATTTGGAAATAGCCTAAGTGCCTATTAGCAGATGAATGGATTAAAAACCTATGGTACATCTACACAATAGAATATTATGCTGTGATAAAAAAGAAGGAATTCTTACCATTTGCAACAGCATGGATGGAACTGGAGAACATATGCTAAGCTAAATAAGTCAGAGAAAGATAAATATCACATGATCTCACTCATTTATGAAATATAATGAGCAGCATAAACTGATGAACAAAAACAGATCCAGATACATAGAAGCATCTATCAGACCGTCAAACCTCAGAGGGAAGGTAGGGGAGGGTGGGGGTAAAGAGGAGAGACCAACCAAAAGACTTGTATGCATGCATGTAAGCCTAACCAATGGACACAGACAAACAAGGGGTTAGGGCATGAATGTCGGGGTGGGAGTGGGGGCAATGGGAGGATAAGGACACATACAATGTAATACCTTAATAAAGAAAGAAAAATTATTACATCAAAACAAACACAGACACAACACCCTCCCCCAAAACACACACACACACACACACACACACACACACACACACACAGACACACACACACAAAACAAAAACAAGATTGGTCATTAAGATGTTTTAGCCGAGACCAGTTTGGCTCAGTGGATAGAGCGTCGGCTTGCGGACTGAAAGGTCCCAGGTTCGATTCCGGCTGGGGGCATGTACCTTGCTTGCGGGCACATCTCCACAGTGGGGTGTGCAGGAGGCGGCTGATCGATGTCTCTCTCTCATTGATGTTTCTGACTTTCTATCTCTCTCCCTTCCTCTCTGTAAAAAATCAATAAAATATATTTAAAAAAAAAGATGTTTTATATTGTCTCTGATTTTCTTATACCTGTTTGAACTGGCTCTTCCTTGATTGTAAGTTGCTGGTAGATGATGATCATTAAAAATTGAATTTTGTGTAATGTTAGTTTTATGAGAAATGATTTTTATAGTACTTGGGTCAGCAGATACTTGTCCTCATCCCAATGTCCCGTAATAAAGAGGACCTTTGCAATAAGCAAACGTTTATTCCAGGTGTTGGTTCAGCGCCTCCTCCTCTTTTTGCCCGTTCATGGGGTATAGTGTCTCTACTCAGCATCCAGCACAGTCTTTTCCACATAGTAGGTGTTTTGTAAAAATTTATTGAACTGGTCTTACTGCCTTCAGATTATTTGTCTTTGTAATTCAGTCTGAGTTCGGAGATTTTAATTTCTATTGCTATGGAAACCTTTCAATTACCATGAATGTTGCATATGTGCATAGTCATACTGCATATTTGAACACACTGGACAAAGTTGTGTCTTGAATGTGGCCTGTGATCTTGATTTCTCATGTATAGTGTCAGTAGAACAGTTTAACCTTGATCAACCAAAGCAACAAATACAGCACAGAAAAGAAGGCTGGTGAGAAATGAGATGATCTGGCAGGCTCTACACTTCTACTTTATTTGTTTATTTTTATTTTGAGTTTCTGGGTTTTGTGCTTCTGCTTCTTAAAACTAAGAGTGCAGGCAGACATTTCAAGTTCATTCAGATGGACATTTTAATATGAATATAAGTGATAGCTGAGATCATCCTATATAATAATAAAGGCTAATATACAAATTGACCAACGGAGGAATGACTGCTTGCTATGACATGCACTGACATGCACCAGGGGGCAGATGCTCAATGCAGGAGCTGCCCCCTGGTGGTCAGCGTGCTCCTACAGGGGGAGCGCCTCTCAGCCAGAAGCCCTGAGCTGGGCTCACAGCTGGTGAGCACAGTGCAGAAGTTTCTCTTACCTCCGTGGCAGCACTAAGTATGTCTGACTACCACCAGTCAGACATCCTCTAACGGCTCCCAGACTGCAAGAGGGTGCAGGCTGAGCTGAGAGACCTCACATTTTGTGCACTGAGGCTCTAGTTTTATATAACCTATTAGACTATTTTATTTTGATTTGAAATGTATAAGACTGTGAACATAGGTTATGCTATAAGTTCAACCTCTGATCTATATGATTTTTTTAAAAAAGACTTTTACTCGGAGCAGTTTTAGCTTCACAGTAAAATTGAGAGGAAGGTACAGAGATTTCCCGTATACCCCTTCTCTCCCACACATACATAGTCTTCCCCAATATCAACATCTCCACCAGAGTGGTACATTTGTTACAGCTGGTAAACCTTCACTGACACATAATGATCATCCTAAATCTATAGATTACACTAAAAATTGGTTCATTCTTGGTGTGTATTCTATGGGTTTGGACAAATGTATAATGACATGTATCTCCCATTACAGTATCATGCAGTGTTTTCACTGCTCTAAAGTCTTCTGTGTGACACCTATTCATTTCTCCCTGCCATCAGCCCCTGGAAACCACTGATCTTTTTACTATTTCACAGTTTTACCTTTTCCATGATGTTATTTAGTTGGAATCATATGGCATATTCAGATGGATTTTTCACTTAGTAATTTATATATATAAAAGCCTAAGTGACTGAACAACCAAATGACCAGTCAACCGGTCACTAACATGTGCTCTGACCACCACCAGGGGACAGGTTCTCAATGCACAGGATCGGGCTCCCTCATGTCTGGATTGGGCCTGTGGGGATTGGGCCAAAACCAGCTGACATCCTTTGAGGGGTCCCAGGTTGCGAGAGGGTGCATGAATTCATGTACTGGGCCTCTAGTATACGTATAAGTTTCCTCATGCCCTTATGGCTTGATAGCTCCTTTCTTCTTAGTGCTAAATAATGTTCTGTTGTCTGGATTTATCACATTTTATCCCTCCACCCATGAAAGGACATTTCAGTTGTGTGGTTGCTTCCAGATTTTGGCAATTGTGAGTAAAACTTCTATAAAAATGCAGGTTTTTGAGTGTATTTTAAGTTTACTGATTATTTTAATAACCCATTTTCTAGCACTGCGTGGTAATGAGCTGGAATAGAACCCGCCCCCCCAAAAAATAATAAAAATAAACAAGAAAGGTAAATGAGTGCTTTGAGGGTGAGGTTAGTGTCTGAATTATGTGATACTTTGGCAAGAATATTGAAAAATTAAAATTCTTAATTATGGCACTGTTTCACAGAACTATTTTTCTTTTCATTTGTGAATAGACTCTATCCCTTAGTTCCACAAAACCAAAATAGTCATTTGAAAATCCTTTTGACCATTGTTATTATTATTTTTTTGTTAATCCTCAACCAAGCATATTTTTTCATTTTTAGAGAGAACAGAAGGGAGAAGGAGAGAAGAGAGAGAGAAACATTGATGTGAGAGAGATACATCCTCAATTGGTTGGCCTCCCTATCTGCCCTCGATGCCCTGACTAGGGATTGAGCCTGCAACTGAGATACATGCTCTTGATGGGCATTGAAACTGGGACTTTCAGTCCTCAAGCCAATGTTCTAGCCACTGAGCCAAACTGGGAACTGGTTATTATTTTTTCATACTTACTTCTTGAGGATGCCCTCTCATTTAGCTACTTAGAAATTGGAGGAAAGATGGTTGTTTGACTGTTAAAGGCCAAATAGGACAATTTGGAGGATTTTAACTCTCCAGTAATAAAATAGCATTTTTTTATTTATTATATTTTTAATTTTTATTTATTGAATTAATTGGAGGTGACATCCTATCTAATAAGAGTAATATGCAAATTGACCATCACTCCAACACACAAGATGGCTCCACCCATGTGGACACAAAATGGCCAACACAAGATGGCCAGTGGTGGGGGGTGGGAGGGCAGTTGGCAGAGACCAGGTCTGCAAGGGAGGGCAGTTGTGGGTGATCAGGCCAGCAGGGAAAGGCACTGGGGAGGGACCAGGACTGCAAGGGAGGGCAGTTAGGGGTGACCAGGCTGGCAGAGGAGGGAAGTTGGGGGTGACTGGGCCTGCAGGGAAGGGCAGTTGGGAGGAACCAGGCAAGCAGGAGAGGGCAGTTAGGGGTGACCAGGCCTGCAAGGGAGGGCAATTAGGAGCAGTCAGGCTAGCAGGAAAGCAGTTGGGCATCAATCAGGCTGGCAGGAGAGTGGTTAGAAGTTGATCAGCTGTCAGGCAGAAGCAGTTAGTGATAATCATGAAGGTAGACAGGCGAGCAGTTGGGAGCTAGCAGTCCTGGATTGTGAGAGGGATGTCAAGCTGCCCATTTAGGCCCAATCCTACTGGATCCTAAGAGGATTGGGCCTAAACAGGCAGTCAGACATCCCTCAAGGGGTCCAAGATTGGAAAGGGTGCAGACTGGGCTGAGTGACATCCCCCCTCCCCCACCTCATCCATTAGTTTTGTGCACTGGGCCTCTAGTTGATTAATAAAATAATATAGGTTTCAGGTACACAATTCTATAATACATCTTATGTATATTGTGTGTTCACCACCCCAAATCAAGTCTCTATCATTTATCCCCTCTTTGCCTTCTACCTCCTCCAGCGCTTTCCTCTACTGGTCACCATATTTGTTACTGTGAGGTATTTTTTTTTAATTTGTTTGTTTAATCCCTTCAAAGACAAGAAGGACAAAGGAAATAGCTGACTGTAGGAACAGGAAACCTCAAACAAGAGGTCTTTTGAGGTTTTAGGGCCAGGAAATTTAGTATGTCTCAGTGGCATAAAGGTCATGTCATAGTATTGCTCAGTGGCATCATGATTAGAGCCAGAAAATTTAATATCACTCATTGACATAAAGGTATCACCATGGAGGTGAGAACCTGGCCAGGTGAGGTTTACTGCTCCCAATAGAATGATGTAGACCATCTCTCCTGAGGGAGCTGATAGTTATTCTACACATTGTTTACTTCAACATAGGACAGGAAGAACAGCATAATGCTGTGAAATGATAAGCCATTGAGGTTTGAAGGTGTGGTCAGAAAGCTTGAAGAGACCACTATAAGCTATGTGTGCTTGATGAAGTTAACAATGTCAGGAACAAATGTGTGAAACATGTGGTTTCCCAAGTGAAGAAGAATCGTTATAGCAAAGCAGCCATTAAATAAACAAATGAATGCTTTATATACTCATATTAGGTTTGCAAAGGTGAATTTGGAAGACAAAGTATAAGAACATTTAAAATATTCTTGTCCAACCAGCATGGCTCAGTGGTTGAGCGTTGTCCTATGAACCAGGGGGTCACGGTTCTATTCTGTCAGGGCACATGCCTGGGATGTAGCCTCAATCCCCAGGAGGAGACATGCAGGAGGCAGCTGATCAGTGCGTCTCTCTCATCATTGACAGTTCTCTTTCTCTCTCTCCTTCTCCCCTTCCTCTCTGAAATCAATGAAAAAAATATTATTAAAATTCTTCACCTTTCTGTTTTATTAACAAGTGGTTGTGATGAAGTTTGGTGCTAACAGTGGTTGTAATAAAGTTTGGTGCTTCCAATTTTGTGTGTTGAATGGAAGGGCCATACTAGGAGCTGCAGTTTGGTCTGAAGTTACTACTATTCTCTTCTGATGCTGGTGGTCTCCTCATTTGGAAAGAAATCTGTATTTTTTATTTTTATTTTTCATAATCAGAGCTTAGGAAAACAAGCAAATGAACAAACAAACAAATCAACCCAAAACAACAAACAACCAGAGCTTAGAGGTAGCTGCTACACACTTTGGGCTTTTGATAATGAATCTCATTCTATATCTCTCTAAAACTATGAACAATCTAGATTTTGTAGTCAGTTTCTCTTCCCTTGAACCATCTTGTTTATCACATGCAAGTGTAGGCATCATATCTCTTCTATGTGCTGCAGTGACGATAATGAACAAGATGAGGCAGTACTCACCCTACGGAGTTTATGTAGAGGAGACAGACAGCTCTGTACATGTAAACATGTGTTCCGCACCCGTGGTTCTGTGGAGCACACTGTGCCTTTCCCCATCCCCGCCCCCCTGGACGTTTGCCTTGCCTCTCTCTCCTAGGCTCCAAGGCTCTTTGACCTCTAACTTTTATCCTTAGTTCATGTTTCCTAGGCTCTTTGACCTCTAACTTTTTATCCTTAGTTCATGTCTTCTGTGGCTCACTTCTTCTACCTCTGTGATGGCCTAAGTAAACGTTCTCTTATAGTTTTGGAGGAAAAAAAGTGTTCTCCCCACCTGTGTGGCCTCCATCATGAGACCGGCCCATTCTCTCAGCAGCTCTAAGGATGTAAATGAAGTAGAAGAAAGGCTCACACTGGCCAGTATGGCTCAGTTGGTTGGGGAGGGTTACAGTAGGGGGCCTGCAGGAGGCATTCTTACATAGGTGTTTCTCTCTCTCTCTTTCTCTTCGTTTCCCTCTGTCTAAAAATAAATAAAAAATAAGCGGAAAGAAAAGCTCAACAACGTCAATGTTTCCAAGGGCAGTAAGATATAAATAACCAGATCTGAGGTCACAGAATGTTTTTTTTTTTTTGAGAGATAAGCAGTATGCTGCTACATGTTTCCCAGATCCTAAATCATATTAATGTGTCTTCCCCAAACTCCTCTCCCCAACACACACACTTTACTTCAAGCACCTGCACCCTAAACCTGCCACATTAGGGTAGAGAAGCCAGCTCAGTATCAGGATTTCTGGATTGTAGTCCTGACTTGGGAGACAGAGAAAAGAAGAGCATTTAGTTATACGGAGGTCTAAGAAATCCTATATATAATGCTTATCTCATTGAATTTTTCCAAGTCTGTGAAGTGAGTACCACTCTTATTAAACATACTAGAGGCCCGGTGCATGAATTTGTGCATGGGTGGGGTCCCTCCGGGAGGCCTGCAGACATTGACTCAGCCCATGCTCCCAGCCTCGCAGCCCCACAGCCCTGCCTGGCACCCTGCCTTGACCTGGCACCGCCCTCTCACCTGCTCCACCATCCTGCCTGCAGGGTGATCGATTGGGGCTGAGGACTCTGTGAGGCTCCCTCAGTGCCTGGAAGCCCCGCCCTCCACCACAGGACTGGCATTTTAAGCCAGATATTTCTGTTTCCAGAATTCATGCTTTGTGACAAAAGGTTTGTTAAAAATCCAGGTCCTGCTAAATTCATAGTCTGTATTCTAGTCAGTCAGGCCTGATGGAAACAAGGGTCAAGAACTAGCAATAACCTGGTCTTCAGTTAGCCTCTTATGATTAGTTTCTTCATTTGTAAAATGGGTGCAATAAGAATTAGCTGTCAACCCTAGCTGGTTTGGCTCAGTGGATAGAGCATTGGCCTATGGACTGAAGTGTCCCAGGTTTGATTCCAGTCAAGGGCACATACCTGGGTTGCAGGCTTGATCCCCAGTGTGAGGCATGCAGAAGGCAGCCGGTCAATGATTTTCTCTCTTCATTGATGTTTCTATCTTGTTCTGCCTCTCCTTTCCTTTCTGAAAGCAATAAAAATATCTTAAAATAAAAAAGAAGTAGATGTTAGCATTGGGAGGTTTCAATATGCTACTACACACAGTATGTTTGATATGCTCATATACATAGTAGGTTCTTCAATAAATGATAGCGTCTTTCTCTGCCACCTTTCCACAATCATTACTGCTTCTTCCTCTCTAACTTCCTAACTCTCCTCAGCAGAACTTCTTCCCTCCACCTTTCCTCCCTCCCTCCATTTCTCCCTCCTTCTTCTCTCCCTCCCTCCCTTCCCTCCTTCCTCCTATTTATTTAAGGCATTAAGATAGAGGGCCAGGGATCTTCTTTCTCTGCTTTGAGCTTGACAAAGCCAATCCAAGGTTAGGGTTAAGAAAGAAGAAAATGCCCAGCATCAAGTATTCCTGTAATCCAGGCTCTACCCATAAAATCTTGCGTACACTATTGAATGAAATTCATGTCTGGGAGGTATTTCAGCTACTTGCTGCACGTGATGACAAGTGGCAGGCCTTGGCAGTGATTCAGAGATTAAGGATTGCATTGGATGGAGGACAGAAGTTGAGGGCCGAACCCTGGGTAGCATAAGGTAAACTGGGTCCGTACATTCCGTAGACGGTGTTTCTAATTAGTTTGGAGCGGAGAGGGGAGGTTTGAGCAAACAAGAGAGGAGAGGTCGTCTCAGGCCTGATGTTTGCTGGTGGCTAGAGGTTGGTAAGGAAAGACAAGAAGAAGCAAGGCATTGGGTCAGAGCCTGTTTCAATTGGGATGGGTTTGTTTCTGCATAATTAATTTCCCCTTTTTATTTCCCACCTCACTCCTTTTCCCAACACTCCATATTAACTACGATCAGCTGATTTGAGAAGCAACTTACATTGGTCTCATAGAACTGTATGTCAGAAGATTGACAAGGCCTGTATGAAATGAAAGCGAATATCTGGTTCATAGAAACAGTTAGAGAAATGTATTTCCTTTAGGTGGTAGGTTGTCGATATCTATGAAGTAAGGTTCGTGAGCAAAACTTAAGTATAGAAATAACTTACCAGCATCTCTTCTTAAATAATCAAATATGAACATTTTCACACACAACTAGTAGTATAGAAATAAAACATTTTTTTCTGGAGAGCAGTAAGTAATATGCATCAAAGTTCTTTTATATGCACTTTGACTCCCTAACTTCATGTTTAAATTTTTTTCTAAGAAAATATTCAAAAATAAAAGCCAAATATTTTTTACACTAGCAAAAAAATAGGAACAACCTAAAATGCCCCACAGTGGAGAATTGCCTAAATAACTTACTATATAGTCCCTGTGGGTAATAATTTTATGGCTTTATAAATGATACATATTTTCCAAATAACAATAAGAGAAAGTTTCTGACAGATGGGCCATACAGGGTATCCCCAAAAATGTATATACATTTTAACAGTTGATAGCTCAATTTTGAAAATGAAGTGTATTTTAGTAAGCACTACCTTTATAATTATTCATTTTTGGGGATACCCTATATTTTAGGAAACATGTATTAGATAATAATTGATCAAAAACATTGTGTAAAGTGACACCAACACTGATAGTAAATGGATAAAACATACAGTTTGAACCCAGCTAGCATAGCTCAGTGGTTGAATGTTGACCTATGAACCAGGAGGTCACAGTTAGGTTCCCCTTCAGGGCACATGCCCAGTAGGTAGGCTCAATCCCTGGCGGGTGTAGGGGGTGGGAAGGTGCATGCAACAGGCAGCTGATCAATGATTCTCTCTCATCATTGATGTTTCTCTCCCTCTCTCTTCCTCTCTGAAATAAAAAAAAATATTAAAAAAATTATAGATTTTGATAATGTATGGACAAAATGGTAGAAGTACACCAAATATTTCATAGTGAAATTATGGAGAAAGCTTCTGACTGGTGGGCTATTTAAGTCATGATACTTCTTACACATATGTATATTGACATATTTATACATTTACATTTTAATTATTTTTACTAGTAGTTTCTTTTAAGTAGGCTGGTTTTTGTGAAAAATATTAGCATTTGTTTTTTGAATGCTGTGTCCCTTTATCTTTTTAGTCCTCAAATGTTGCTTTTTAAATGCAATCTTGCAGATACCAAGTATGCAGTTGGTTAGTTGAGATGAAGGAACATGTATCTTGTGACCATCTTTCCTCAAACCAGCTTTAACACCAGCTTTCATCAAACAATTTCCTTTGGTCAAAAGGAGGGGCAGACAATGTTGAGTTGGAGTATTATTCAGAGATGATTCATTCACTGCTGCCCTCCACCTTACAGCCCTCATGCACTCAAGGATCCAGCGTTGGAAACGCTAACATCTTCCACCTCATTTTGGGTCAGCTCTCTGCACCTGCATGCCTACATCCACAGATACAGGTAACATTTACTACGAATGCCTCAGTCCTTGACCTGAGTATCCTATTAGTCCTCCTCATGAAGAAAAACAATCTAATAAACTAGGATTTTAGGAATATGTTATTTTATCAGTTACAAATGAGTAGGCATGAGTATGGGATTGATTAGGAAAGCAATGTGTTAAAACTACATCATCTCTCAAGAGAATGTGAAAACTAGTTCAGCGTTCACATTTAATATGGACTTCATGATTTGCATGATATCTATTCTATCTTGAAGGATTCTGTAATAGAAAATGCTCCCTTTCCTTAGGAAATTGGAGAAAATGTGAATAGTGAAGTCTAGAAAATTTTGTAAATTAAAATAAAAATGTAAAAGAACAGAGCTACATATGCAATTTTTTCCCATACTATCTGTTTCTTGTATACCATCTTTTCACGTGGATTGCAAGGAGCGAGGTACATTTTAAATATTTATTAACAATTCCTTTTTAATATTGATATTCATTAACAAATTAAATTCTTTATATATATTACCTAATGACTGCCTTTAAAATTTTTTACTTTAACATAGACTTCTTAGGCAGTATCATACACAGGAAGATTATTCTAGAATTTTAATGTACATGTAGTCATTTGGGATTAAAAATGCAGGTGTTTGGCTCCAACCTGAGATTTTTATTCAGCATATCTTGAAATGTTAACCAGTCTGCAAGGTTAACTCTCAAATAATTCTTTTGTGGATGGTGTATGGGAAATACTTTGATTGAGTTAAGTTATAATTGAGTAGAGTGAGTGAACTTTTTAACAATTTATATGCAGACTTGAACAGTGAATATTGTTTCTTTTAAAGTCAAAATAATTATATTTTCAGAATTTTAAAAATGTAGAATTTTGGTGTTTTAAATGGATAATTTTAAAGGTGTTTCAGTCATTTGGGATGGTACCAATTTTGGCTAATAATTGTATGTATATGTTGAACATTTTGAGCTAGATTGGCTAATCTGTTGATAAATATTATTTTTTTCATATTTTTAGATAATCATGGGTATAATACTATATAAATTTCTTATATAAATCAGTCTCAGTTTATTTGCTTTAGGCATTCCAATTAGTTAATGAATACACATTCATATCACAGGTAGACATACACACATATCTCTCATTTCTGGCATGCTCCTATAGACTAATATTTTACATTTTCTTTAGACAGAAATCATCCTGATGCAAGGTTTTAATGCAAGACATTTTTCTCTTTGTACTATAGAAATGAGCAATCAGGAAATAGTTTACTTAACTCCTGCATTTCTTCAGAATCCTTCAGAGCCACGAAATACCGTAAGGCCTGGTGGCACTCAAAGGCCTGGGAAAATTGATGGCAAAGGTATACATGTTTTAAGCATCTGGATTCACCCATTCTTATGGCTTGTCAAATGCTTGAAGCTTGAAAAAATGTTTTTATGTGTATTTCAGGTTCTCAGATGGTAATACAAAACCATAAGGTGTGTAGTAATAGAACAGTCTTTCTTTTCTTTTCTTTTTTTTTTTACATTTGTGAAAGTGGAAAAATTAGTGAATTCTTTAAATTTGAGGAGCTAATAGAATATTTTCATTCAAATTTGGTCAAGGTATTTTTGAGGGCTTTAACTTTTGGCTCGGTGCCTCAGTTATTTGGAGTGTTGTCCCGTATACAAAAGCTTTAGGCTCTATTTCCAGTGGACCGTGTATGGGAGAAAACTGATAAATGTTTCTCTCTCCTCTCTCTTAAATAAAAAAAATTAAAAAATATCCTTAGTGAAGATAAAAGAAAAAAAAGTAAATAATAGGGAGAAACTCAAGAAAACATTGCATTTCCTAGGCAAATAAAAGTCTAAGAGATATTTAAGAGACGAAAAATATGATTTTATTCAGACAAAAGATATTTTCAGTGCTTTAAATATTTACCAAACCTTGATGGCAATGAAGCTGCAAATATGTTAAAATCAAAAGGCACATTCTAATTTTTCTATTCTCTCTCTCAAATATTGTCACAATTAAACTTTAAATTGAGAATAACTTTTACTATTTTAATATAGTGATGATAAGAGATACAGCTTTTAGATATTGAGGACAAAAATGTAGGAGGCTAAATATAGCATTGTTTAGTGAAAAATAGTTGATGAGACAGAAAGGAATGTTGATTTCTAGAAATATCTTTAAGAATGGATCCCAATCACATTTGCAGCTTCAGAATATTCACTACTGGCCACCAATTTCTCAAGAATATTGACTGTGCCCTGCCAGTGTGACTCAGTGGTTAAGCACTGATCCATGAACCAGGAGGTCATGGTTCAATTCCCAGTCTGGGCACATGCCTATGGTGTAGCTCTATCCATAATAGGGGCTCACCGATTGATGTTTATTTCTTATCCGTGTTTCTATCTCTCCCTCTCCCTCCTTCTCTCTAAAATTATATATATTGACAGCTTTCCTTTCTTCTTCATAATTAGTTGTGATCACAGCAAGGAATACACGCAGTAGTATGGATTCTCATAAATGTGTGCTGTGTCTACTGTCACCTGTACTTTTAAAAAAATATATATTTTATTGATTTTTTACAGAGAGGAAGGGAGAATGATAGAGAGTTAGAAACATTGGTGAGAGAGAAACATCAATCAGTTGCCTCCTGCATACTCCCTCCCGGGGAAGTGCCCACAACAAAGGTACATGCCCTTGACCGGAATTGAACCTGGACCCTTCAGTCCACAGGCCGACTCCCTATCCATCGAGCCAAACTGGTTAGGGCTGCCTCCAGTACTTTTGAAATCTTATAGAACTGTTTTTGTGTGCAGGATTTCTACCATGGGTGTATGCCAGTCAGAAATCTGAAACTTTAAAACTGTAACTACTAGATTCCAGATTTAGATCAATTTGTATGATGTAATTTTGTAAAAGTTTTAGAAAACATTTGTCCCTTTGTTGCAAATGGTGTCCCAGTGAAGGTTAATAGTGGGCCACACTCTACTCCTGGTGACTTTTTTTTTTAATTAAAATTTTTTTTATTTTGCCAAAACCGGTTTGGCTCAGTTTTTATATATATATATATATATGTGTGTGTGTGTGTGTGTGTGTGTGTGTGTGTGTGTGTGTGTGTAATACATCCTTCTAGCCTGCTGATTATTTTTTCTTCTTTATTTAAAGGGTTTTCAGTACCCTGGCGTCTCATTGCAGTGACTCTTGGGATCCTCTGTTTACTTCTAATCATGACAATCATAGCGTTGGGAACAATGTGTAAGTAGCTAAATACATCCTTTGAGTCTAAGTAATAGCACTAATCAACAATTTTGCAGTTATTAACAATCAATTGTTCCCTGGATATCATAAGGGAAAGTTTCAGATGGCTTTTTCTTGGTGATTTTTTCCCCTAGACATATCACAGTACAGTATTATTTTCATTTCACTTACCTATTTCAATGACTCTGCAGCCTCATTCTTTATCATACAGGTAATACTCCTTTTGATATAGAACTTAGTAATATTCTGCATTCTGAGTTTCGATCATTGTGAATCTTAGATAAACGTTCTTTAAGAAATAACTGTTTGAAATAAATTAGGACTTTCTTTGATCTATGATCAAATAAATGAGTTCTATGATCTCATTTATATGTGAACTGTAATGAACAAACTATGTTTATCCTATTTAATAATAATGGTGCTATTTCTTCATGTGTCTTAGTGCAGATTTTCATACTCAAGAAGACGTGTTGCTAAAAGTTGGCTAACTGATTTTTACTTTGGTACCTATTTTTAAATAATGTGCTAACTATCAAAATGAAACTAAGCTGAATGGTAAGGTGTTGCTAATATAATTTTATTCAGATCTCTTATTTTATTTATTCTAGACTTAAATTGCTAACAGTGAGAAGTTTGATGTTTTCATTTGTATCATCAACTTACTGAGGTGTTACTTTCTAAATGTCATTTTGCTAATTAAAGTAATGAAATGGGTTGATTGTCGAAGTGAGATTTTTCTTTATACTTTCAGCATTATGAGTATAGTTTTGAATTTTATCTATTCTATGAATTTTAGTTTTTCAGTATAATCAAGAAAAACATCAACAAGATGAAATTCTACAAAACCTCAAACAAAAGTACCACATTATGCAAAATGACACCTACTTAAAGCAACTTTTGGCAAATAAGACTCTAGTGTCCGACATTCTCAAAAATAAAACAGTTCAGTGGGAAAAGAAACCGTTCTCACCATTAATAAAAGAGAAGACATGTCATAGAAAACAGAAAATCTCTTCAAAATCTTTGCAAAACACAGGTATGGAGGAACTCTTCAGTGAGAGAATGCACGATTTTTCATCATTTTTTCTTCAGAAGCTTCGAAGTTAATAACAGGCTTGTGCTATATGCTAGTTAACTAGGTCTAGTGGGGAAATTTAAGTTATGCCTCTTAGAAATAATATGGTATTTGAGATTGCTTATTTTGAATATGGGTTTGAGACCCTAGGAGCCATGTTTAGATTAGCAGACCCCTGTGTTCCCCAAAAGTTAATGGCAGTTCACCTACTGCTTCTAGAAGGTGAAATAATATGGTCGCTCCCCTTACTCCCCTTAAAATTCAGATTATTTTGGACCTGGAGGCAAATTAGTCCCTTCTAGTTTGTTGCTGAAGTAGATGTTATCAATAAAAATAGACATAGGCTGTAATGGGCATAAAGCCTTTTATTTGGATGCTGTTGTAAAGATAATTGTAAGTTTATGTATGTGTGCACATGTGTGTGCATGTGTGTGTTTGCCTGTCTTGTTTTTCCATTCTGCCTGGACTTCAGATTTTTGGTTGACTGTGATCAATATGTATTCCCTACAATACATCTGCAAGATTTGTCAGAGTGTTGATATTTTGTGCAACTCTGTCTGGTAATACCTATACAAAATTACAGGAGATGAAAATATGAATTTCATACAATAAATTCTCATATCATGCATACCAATGGAGTGAATTGACCTGGTTATCAGAAATTAATAAATATTTGTTTAGGATTTAGAGTTTACAAAGAGTTTTTGCATATTTAGTCTCATTTAGGCATGGTAATCAGTGGAAATTATTGTCTCCATTATTAAAGCATCAATAATATTTTTAAAATTTGGTATATTGTAAAATACATGAGAATAAAGAAAAAAATTCCAAATAATGTTTATTTAGAAGACATTCCAGAAATTTCTTTGAATTTTATTATTCTTTAAGCAGCTTATTGTGGTATTACTAATATTTAAAAAAACATGTATATATTTAATGTATACAATTTGATGACTTTGGATATATACATACACTTGTAAAATGATCCTAAAATGATCCACAATTAAGGTAATATCTCCCAATTTTTTCCCATATCCCTTTTTTATTTTTGTGGTAAGAACACTTGACATACAATTTCTCCTTTTACTAAGTATTTATTTTATTTTTTGAATCCTCACTTGAGGATATTTTTCCACTGATTTTTAGGGCGAGTGTCAGAGAGAGGGAAAGACAAGAGAAAAACATCGATGTGAGAAGATGTGAGAAAAACACATCAATTGGTTGCCTCCTGCATGAGCTCTGATCATAGCCCAGTCTGGGGAGGAGCCTGTAAGTAAGGTATGTGCTCTTGACCAGACCAAACCTGGGACCCTTTGGTCCTCAGGATGACACTCTATCCACTGAGCCAAACTGGCTAGGGCTTCTTACCAAGTTTTTAAGTGCACACTGCAATATTGTTAACTATAGGCACGGTGTTGTATAGCAGATGTGTAGAATTTATTCATCTTGCATAACAAGATGAAGCTTTATACCCATTGAGTATCTACCCATTTCTCCCTCCTACTTGCCTCTGGTAACCCCCATGCTACTTTCTGTTTCTCTGAGTTTGACTGTTGAAAGTACCTCATGTAACGGCATTCATGCAGCATTTGTCCCGTGTCTGGCTAATTTCTTTAGCATAATATCCTCAACGTTCATCCATGTTGCTGCATATAACAGGATTTCCTCCTATTTAAGGCTGAATTGTACTTCAAGTATGTATGGCTCACATTTTTTAATCCATTCATCTGTTGATGGACGTTTGGGATGTCTCCTTTATCTTTGGCTATTGTGAATAACACTACATTGAACATGGGGGTGCTAATGTCTCTTGGAATGCCAGAATTTTGATGAACCTCATGTTATCATTATTGGTAGCTGTTAAGATTTTACTTAGTCACAGAAGGCTGATATATATATATTTTCTGTGCTTAACAGAATGCCAGATAACAAGAAGTTTAATGTTTTACCTTATATGTTGCAGGCAAACTCCATGAAGAACTCTGGTCCTGTTGCGGAGTAAACTGTTACGTTTTTACCACTGAAAATCAAAACTGGAAAAAATGTAAACAGACTTGCCAAAATAAAGGATTATCTCTTTTGAAGATAGATGATGAAGATGAACTGGTATCATAGATGATTATATCCACTTTTATTCTCTTGGACTTTGTCTCCCACTCTCACACCCAAGAAATTGAGGACAGGGGGAGGGGTCCAGAAAAAGGAATCTTCAGCTGGTCTTTGTGTTGTGTCTGTTGAGTGAGCAAAAATAGTACAGTTAAGAGTCTCTCAGGAGACTCTGCCTACTAACAGGGAACACGATCTTGTTATTTACTAAGCATTCGATACATATTATCTATCATGATCATTATTATGTCCAAATTGGAAACCTCTTTGAGGATGCTTTTTGGGTCTTTGCAATCATCTTACTTTCAAGAAAAATACTCACAGAGAAATATACTTCACTTTTGATGAAGCACTTAATCATACAGGCTGGAACCAGCAGTGATTTCTCCCAATAAAGTGACAACGAAAGTCCTGGAATAACATGGTGGAATAGATACTTACAAGGATTCCAGAAGCCAGACTGCCTGTGGTCAGTTTCAGCTCTGGCACGTATTAGTTCCGTAACCTTGGTTAATGACTTAACTTCTCTTAGTTTCAGTTCCCCCACCTGTTGAAATGGAGATAATGATGAGAAACATAAAACTGATAACAGTTTTACAGTTTTAGCCTCATGGTGATTTTCATTGCATCTGCAGGCAACATTTTCTTGATCAATATTCTTAAAAAAGTTTTTTTTTTAAAATTGATTTCAGAGAGAAAGGGAGAAGGAGCGAGAATTAGAAACATCAATGATAAGAGAAAACTGTTGATTAGCTGCCTCTTGCATACACTACACTGGGGACTGAGCTGGCAACTCAGGCATGTGTCATGACCAGGAATCAAACCGTGACCACATAGTTCATACAATTTATAGACAAATCCAACAGATGTTTTAAATCATAATGCAAAAGATTTTATGTTGTCATGAAATATTTTCTGTATTTGATGCTGTAAAAAAGTTAAATTAATTAACTAACTATTAATTAATTAATCTTAAAATATATTTCTTCATTGATTTCAGAGAAGAAGGAAGAGGGAGAGATAAAAACACCAGTGATGAGAGAGAATCATTGATAAGCTGCCTCCTGCACATCCCCTACTGGGGATTGAGCCGGCAGCCCAGGTATGTGCCCTTAGCTGGAATCAAACCCGGGACCCTTCAGTTCACAGGCTGATGCTCTATCCAATGAGCCAAACCAGCTAGGGCAAACCTATATTTACAAAACACATTTAGTCACTTAAATAAACATTATGTAATATGTCACTTTTGAGTTTACATTTTTGGACTAGTAAATATTTCTAAATTCTTCCCCATTTTCCTCTACCCCTTCCAACTACTAAACTATAGCAAGATTTTCTCTTATGAAGCTGAAGGCTGTAATGTACACTTCCCTACATATGCTTATTTACTACTAGAGGCCCGGTGCACAAAATTCATTCACGGTGGTGGGGGGGAGAGGAGCGGGGCAGCCTGCACCTGCTCGCAATCCAGGACCTCTGGCTCTTAACTGCTTACCTGCCTGATCACCCTTAACCACTCTGCCTGCCTGTCTGATAGCCCCTAATCACTCTGTCTGCCTGCCTGATTACCCCTAACTGCTCATCTGCTTGCCTGATCACCCCTAACCACTCGCCTGCCTGCCTAATCACCCCTAACCACCTCTATCTGCCTAATTGCCCCTAATTGCTTCTGCCTTGGTGCCCCGCCCCCCAACTACTGTGGTTTGGTTTGGAAGGACATCCGGAATGACATCTGGAAGGCCATTCAGCTGTCCGATCTAATTAGCATAACACACTTTTATTTTATTTATTTATTTTTTAATTTCTTTATTGATTAAGGTATTACATATGTGTCCTTATTCCCCCACTTCCTCTTAAACCCCCCCACTCATGCCCTTACCCCACACCCCTGTTGTCTGTGTTCATTGGTTAGGCTTATATGCATGCATATAAGTCCTTTGGTTGATCTTCTCTCTTACTCCCATTGTCCCTTACCTTCCCTGAGGTTTGATGATCTGATATCTGGATCTGTTTTTATTCATCAGTTTATGTTGTTCATTATATTCCATAAATGAATGAGATCATGTGATATTTATCTTTCTCTGCATGGCTTATTTCACTTAATATAATGCTCTCTAGCTCCATCCATGTTGTTGCAAATGGTAAGAACTCCTTTTTTACCACAGCATAGTATTCCATTGTGTAGATTTACCACAGTTTTTTTTTTGTTTTTGTTTTTTAAAAATATATTTTATTGATTTTTTTACAGAGAGGAAAGGAGAGGGATAGAGAGTTAGAAACATCGATGAGAGAGAAACATAGATCAGCTACCTCCTGCACGCCCCTGACTGGGGATGTGCCCGCAACCAAGGTACATGCCCTTGACCAGAATCGAACCTGGGACCTTTCAGTCCACAAGCCGAAGCTCTATTGACTGAACCAAACTGGTTTTGGCATGTACCACCAGTTTTTTAATCCACTTATCTGCTGATGGACACTTAGGCTGTTTCCAAATCTTAGCTATGGTAAATTGTGCTGCTATGAACATAGGGGTACATATATCCTCTCTGATTGGTGTTTCTAGTGTCTTGAAATATATTCCTAGAAGTGGGATCACTGGGTAAAATGAGAGTTCCATTTTTAGTTTTTTGAGGAAACGCCATACTGTTCTCCACAGTGGCTGCACCAGTCTGCATTCCCACCAGCAGTGCACGAGGGTTCCTTTTTTCTCCGCATGCTCTCCAGCACTTGTCATTTGTTGATTTGTTGATGATTGCCATTCTGACAGGTGTGAGATGGTACTGCATTGTTGCTTTGATTTGCTTCTCTTGGATGATTAGTGACTTTGAACATGTTTTCATATGTCTCTTGTCTTACCTTCTGTCTTCTTATGAAAAGTATGTATTTAGGTTAGTTGCCCACTTTTTGATTGGGTTGTTTATCTTCCTTTTGTTAAGTATGCTTTTATTATTATAGATATTTGTTTTGAAGATTCCTTCTTTCACTAAAAAATATGCTCTAATTATTTTTCCATATTCTTAAATATCTTTGTGGAGCACGTTTTTGAATCAATTCATAAGGTATCATATTATTTTATGTCTCCTTATTGTTAGATATTTAGATTTTAATTTCTTCCCATGTTTTAAATAATATATGACACAGCCATTTCTTTAAAATTATTTTTTTTATTGATTTCAGAGAGGAAGGGAGAAGAGGAAGATTAAAACATCAATAATGAGAGAGAATTGTTGATCGGCTGTCTCCTGCATGTACCCCACTGGTGACTGAGCCTGTAACCTGGGCATGTGCCCTTGACCAGAATCAAACCCAGGACCCTTCAGTTCCCAGGCTGATGCTGTATCCACTGAGCCAAACTGACCAGGGCTCTTGCAGCCATTTTTGATACAAATAATGTACTAGGAGAAAATTATGTGGGAAAATGAAAATACAAGGAATGAGGTAGAAAGAGCTTTCTATACAGGATGAGGTGAGAAGCAGCAGAGAACTGGCCACCAATTCAGCTGACTGCTTTTCCTATCATCTCCATTCATCTAACTGATGGAAATTTAGTCACATGTGTTGTGATTCCTTTACAGTCCTTCCTTCAATCTCAGACTTATACAAGTGCCTATTGGATTGGATTGTCATTTAATGAAGAGAAAAGGAAATGGGAATGGATTGACAAGGGCACACCTGGAATGTAAGTCTCTGAAATGCATCCAAACTATAACATCAGTATTGAGGTTGGAAGTATTGTTTCTAAAAAGTATCTTCTCTCATTTCACACAGCTTAACTCATTTTCAAGTAGAGGTTATTGGTAAGAATAAGCAGAATGATTAAGAAAGTGTTTTAAGAAGCATAGTTAAAAAAAGAGAAGTATCATGCAGAGTTATCTACACAAATCAAAGAGTAAGATGCAAATTGACCATACCTTCATGACACCCACCAGCCAATCAGGAGTGAGTATGCAAATTAACCCAACAAAGGTGGTGGATTAATTTGCTTATGTAGGCACTAAGCAGCCGGGGGTGGGATGGGACACAGGCATCCTGCACCGCCCCAGTTGCTCCAGGCCTCTGGGCAGCATGGGAAGGCAGAAGGGTGGCTTTGGCCAGAGCGACGGCAGTGCCAGCAGCCAGGGGAAGGAAGGCCCATTCTTGCATGAATCTTTGTGCATTGGGCCTCCAGTTAATGATAAAATTATGATGCTAAGCACATGCTCAGCAGAATGTGTTATGAGGTACACAGAATTTTAAAAATCATAAAGTGACATGAAATGATTGGATCATCCTGATTTAGCCATAATGATCCTTCCCATAATCACAAATAAATATTTTGAGTAGCCCCAAAAATTCATTTGAAACTCTTTTTTTTAGTTGACATATCTATGTTTATATATTATTTATAAAATATAAATTTAAGCTAGTATATACACACTTAGACACCCTCACTATAGTCTTATTTAGAAGTGTAGTATTTTGTAAACTATTGGGTTTACATTAAGACATAATCTGCTGTCAAACTGTTCAATGATTTTAAAAAATCATAACTATTATATTTTTATTTCTAGGAATTATGTTTTATGTTTTCTTTTTTAAAATTAAATTCTTTATTGTTGAAAATAAATAAAGAATTTGTTGACCTCTCCTCCCCTATCACCCCCCCCTTTTCCCCCCCCCCCCACACACACCACACAGGCCCTAACCCTCTACTGTCTGTGTCCATTGCTTATGCTTAAAACAGGTTTCAAGTCTCCTTACTAGTTACTTATATTTTCAAGCTGTTGTTTATTTCCTTAATGATAGTAAACATCTTATTTTAGTACTAGAGGCCCGGTGCACAAAATTCATGCACAGGAGGTGAGGGGTGTCCCTCAGCCCAGCCTGCTCCCTCTCTGAACTTGGACATCCCTCTCACAATCCAGGACTGCTGGCTCCCAACTGCTCATCTCCTGCCTTCCTGATTGCCCCTAACTGCTTCTGCCTGCTAGCCTGATCACCCCTAACCACTCCCAAGGCAGGCTGATTAATGCCTAACTGCTCTCCTGCCAGACTGTTTGCCCCTAACTACCCTCCCCTGCAGGGATGCTCACCTCTAACTGCCCTCCCCTGCAGGCCTGGGTCCCCCACAACTGCCCTTACCTGCAGGCCAGTCATCCTCAACTTTCCTCCTCTGCTGGCCTGGTCACCCTAACTGTCCTCCCCTGCAGGCTTGATCGCCCCCAACTGCCCTCCCTTGCAGGCCATCTTGTGGTGGCCATCTGTGTCCACATGGGGGCAGGATCTTTGACCATAAGGGGGCATCCATCTTGTGTATTGGAGAGTGATGGTCAATCTGCATATTACTCTTTTATTAGATAAGATAGAGTCCTGGTGCATAGTTGGGGGCCAGCTGGTTTGGCCTGAAGGGTGTCCTGGATCAGGGTGGGTGTTGGCTTAGGGTGTGGGGTGGCCTGGGTGAGGGGCCTGTGGTGGTTTGCAGGCCGGCCACATCCTCCAGTGACCCAAGTGGAGGCTGTGATATCTGGGATTTATTTATCTTCTATAATTGAAACTTTGTAGCTGTGAGTGGAGGCCTGGGCCTGCCAGGGTGTGTATAAAGCTTGATTCCCCCATTTCTGGGGGCAACTCTAGTCTCATGCCCTCTCCAGCTCTGTGGCTGCTGCCATTTTTGTTAGGATTTATTTATCTTCTATAGTTGAAACTTTGTAGCCTGGAGTGGAGGCCTTGGCTGGCCAGGGTGTGTGGAAAGCTTGGCTTTCTCCATTGCTGGGGAAACCCAAGCCTTCCTCCTGCTCTCTCCATGGCCGCACCCATCTTGGTTGGGTTAATTTGCATACTTGCTCCTGATTGGCTGGTGGGCATGGCTGGTGTTTATAATTAAGTGATGGTTAATTTGTATATTACTCTTTTATTAGATAGGATACTTGATGTATGATCATTCTGATATTTGAAGTTTTGTGGGTCTAATCTATTGTTTCTGCTGGTTGCTGTTCATAATGCCACTTTATTTTTATTTTTTTTATTTTTATTTTTTTAGAAAATACATTTTATTGATTTTTCACAGAGAGGAAGGGAAAGGGATAGAAAGCCAGAAACATCGATGAGAGAGAGACATGGATCAGCCGCCTCCTGCATGCCCCCCACTGGGGATGTGCCCGAAACCAATGTACATGCCCTTGACCAGAATTGAATCTGGGACCTATCAGTCCCCAGCCCGACGCTCTATCCACTGAGCCAAACCGGTTTTGGCAGCCATTTTCTTTTTAGTGTTCAGTTATTTTTTTCTTTTTGAGTTGTTGTGGAAATTATTTGAGAACTGAGAAGATGCTGACTTCCTCAAGAAATAATCTGCTTTTGTTGGATGCCTTGGGGCCTCATGAATCTGGGCCACTTCTAATTCTAAAGTTGGGCCCTGCAAGTCATGTACTTCTGGACTGCAAACCTACACAAGATGTCATGCAGGAAATTACCTTGATATAATTAAGGCCTGTGAGTACCCACTCCAGGCAAACTATCTCAGAGGTCACAGATCAGAAGGCTCATGGGCCATAGTAAGATGCTCAAATTGCATGGCTAATTAAACTGATCACGCTCTGCAAAGGGGAAGAAATGAGATAGCTTGTCACACTGGAGTGGGGTTGGGTAGGTTGTCACACTTAAGATAAAGCGCAAGTAAATGAAGGGATCACTTGAATCCTGGGTTGTACAGTCTTCATATGGCCTGACTCACACTGCTGCAAAACCCTTTCATGATGGCTGTGGTTTCTAGAGCCTGACTTGAGGTTTGAGTAATGGGCAGAAGGTTCTTGTGGCCTGCACACACTTTTTCTGCATTGGGGAGATGCAGGAGCATGTTAAGCCTGGCCACAGCTGTAACTTTCTGGTTAATCTGATGAGCAGCCATGGATTTTTTTTTTTTTGTCAGAATAAGTGTCATCAATGGATGGTGAGCTTAAGACCTCATGAATGTTGAGTATTATGTGCATCATTACATTTTGTGTATGGTATTTAGTATTTAGATGATTCTTTCTTCCTTTCCTATGTTCAGCACACATAAGCTCTACTTACTGTATCTATATCTTAACATGTCTCCTGGTTACTAACGTATTTATCCATATTTAACATATCTTATGTGTTCTGCCCATGCTTCATAAGCTGTTTAGTATCATTTATCTTATTTCTTTCCTTTTTTTTCCTGCACCAGATTTTTAAATAACCCAGCAAAAGCAAATTACATGAGGGATGGCTTATGATTTTGGAGTCTTAAGTGGGCTTGTTCTTTTGGTCTTCTGCTTAAATCTAAGGTTTAAGACAATTCTAACCTATTTATACTGAAGATATATCCTTTTGGCATCTCAACCCTATGTAGCTTGTCCTCTATTTAGGACAGTGGGTGGAGTTATTTGGCATACCCACCCTTCTGGGTTCCCATTCTTTACTTAATAACTCTTAGCCTGAGTGTGAATTTGCTTCTTGCTTGCCAGTTCATACACTTATTCCAGAAGGTTTATTTTTGTAATCAGCATCTTTTATTTTTTTAATAGAAATATTTCTGGCACATAATCCACCACTTTTCTTAAGAAGTCCTGCTTTTACATGTTTTTCAATGGATTGTCATGTTTTAGCTAATGATTAGCTATGGGACTGGGAAGGAAAAGTAAACAAAGCAAATAGAAAGATTGATTAAACCTCATTTCTGACTATATTCCCAATTCTACTTTTTTCTCTATAGAGTATAGACACATGAGACCATGTTATCTGTATCATAGAAATTCTTCTCTTTTTAATCTCTCATTTTTAGTGAAAACATTAATGTAACAAAACATGTTTGCTACATTATAATCCCATAGCAGTACTGCAAGGTAATTTTGCCTCCTGACCAAGACTTTCCAGAGTGGAATAAAAGGGGAGACTGTGGATGTAATCAAGAGGCTGAGTGAGATTCTATTTGATGGATTAAGAGCCAAAGACCATGTTCCAGTGATGATGTTATGATGAACATTTGTGTAATCCTGGGCTGTAGGCAACTGACTTAAAAATTATGATTTATGTTATTGTAAGCTTCAAAAGTAAAAGTTGACTACACATGTTTTCTGTTTTACAGTAATATTTCGATAATGAGTTGGACCTCCGGGAGAGGAAAATGTGCATTTTTAACCTCAACAAGAATAACAACTATCGATTGTTCTAAAACCTACAGTTGTATCTGTGAGAAGAACATTGTCTCCCTTCTTAATGAATATACTCAGAAGAAAAGGTAAAATGGAATTTTGCCTTTTTTTGTGTGTTTCCTGTAATAATCTGTGATTACTTAACCAAGTAATGTTTTTGACTGCAGGACTTAGTCCACTGCAGAAACAGAGATGAACTGAAAGAAGAAGAAAATGCTTTTTTGGACAATGATTTGAGAGCTCAGATGTCATTGGTCTTCGTGGATAAGTGGGGAAGATTTTGCTTTTGGAGAGTAGTTACCCTTTTCTTTAATGGACCTGTGGAATTCTGTTTCTCTTTCTCGGAACTACACTCAGAAACAATTAGAAAGCTCATAAGTACCTGGGTCTTTTCCTTATTTGTAGGATAAGTCATTGCAATAACCTCTGATTTTGAGATATAACACAATTAAGAACTAAAAAAAAATAGTTATCTTCCCCCCATTTAGATGCTTACCTCTCATCTTTAAAAATATATTTTGCTATAATTTCAAACTCACTGAGTAGTTAAAACAATAGTATAAGAAACTCTCATCTAACCTTTACCCATAGTTACCATTTGTTTATATTTACTATCTGTAATTTATTACGTGTTGCCTCTCTCTCTCTCTCTCTCTCTCTCTCTCTCTCTCTCTCTCTCTCTCATTTCTCTCTCTCTATCCTTTTTTCCTCTTGCTGATCCACTTGATAATAAATTAGTAATATTATGTCTCTTTGTCTAACTATTTTACAAAAATAGGAACTTAGTCTTGTATAACCATAGCACAATAATCAAAATCAAGAAATTTAGCATTGATATAGTACAATGCTTTTGACTACAGTCTATATTTAAATTTTGTCAACTGTTTCAACAATGTTATTTATAGGTGTGTTTCCTTGTTTCCTTCATATTCAGAATCATGCAATGTATTTAGTACTGAGTCTCCTTTAATTTGGGTCAGTTCTAAATGCTTTCATGGACTTTTTTTTTCTTTGTAAATTTCTTTATTGATTAAAGTATTACATATATATCCTTATTACCCCATTACCTCCCCACCCCACCCCCACTCATGCCCTCACCCCCCTGTTGGCTGTGTCCATTGGTTAGGCCCATATGCATGCATACAAGTCCTTTGGTTGATCTCTCCCCCTTACTCCCACCTTCCCTTACCTTCCCTGAGGTTTGACAGTCTGATCGATGTTTCTTTATTTCTAGATCTGTTTTTGTTCATCAGTTTATGTTGTTCATTGTATTCCATAAATGAGTGAGATCATGTGATATTTATCTTTCTCTGCCTGGCTTATTTCACTTAGCATAATGCTCTCCAGTTTGCAAATGGTAAGAACTTCTTTTTAACCACAGTGTAGTATGCCATTGTGTAGATGTATCTATGGATTTTCTTGATCTTCACATAAAAAAATAATCAACCTTATTAAGTCATACTTTGCATGCAATAAAATGCATCTATTTAAGTCACAAGGTCAGTGGGTTTTTGACAAATGTATACACCTGTTAAATACCATCATATAAAGATATATAACATTTGCACCATCTCCAAAAGTTTCTTTTTGCCCCCTTTCTACCCACCTGAACCCAGGCAAGCAGTGATATGCTTTCTGTCACTATAAATTAGTTTGTCTCTTCTAGAATTTCATACTTCATGTATGCATTTTTCTCTGAATTTTCTCAGCATCTTTTTGAAATTAGTTTTTCTCATATCAGTAGTTTATTCTTTTTGTTACTGTGTAGTATTCTGTTGTATAGATATATCACAATTTGTCCATTCACCTATGAGCATTTGATGTGTTTCTAATTTTTTACTATTATTAATAAACCTGCCATGAACACTTATATGCAAGTAACTATATGGACATGCGTTTTCATTTCCTTTTATTAAATACCCAGAAATTAGTCCTATGGCAAGTGCATGTTTAATTTTATAAGAAATTATCTAGATTGTTTTCCGATGTGGTTGCATCATTTTACCTTTGTAATAGCAACATATGAGAGTTCAATTGTCTCTATGTAATCGCCAAAGCATGTTATTGTCAGGCTTTTAAATTTCAGTCATAGCAAAGGGTGCGTAGTGGTATCTTACTGTGTTTTTTCATTTGTATTTTTCTGAAGAATGATGACATTAAGCATTTTTTCATTTGTTTACTGCTGTTTATATATCTTTTAATGTGAAGTATCTATTCATTATTTTGTCACTTTTTAAAAAGTTGGTTTTCTGTCTTCTTATTGTAGAATTATAGGAATTCTTTATAGAATTTGGATACAAATTCTTTGTTAAATATATGTATTACAAATACTTTCAGTTTTCGTGTTGCCTTTTCATTTTCTTAATAGTGTCTTTCAAGAGGTGAAGTTTTACATTTTTTGATGAAGCTTAACATATCATTTTTTCTTATATTTTCCTAAGACAATGGTTGGCAAACTCACTAGTTAACAGAGCCAAATATCAACAGTACAATGATTGAAATTTCTTTTGAGAGCCAAAATTTTTAAACTTCTTCTAAAGCTACTTCTTCAAAATAGACTCGCCCAGGCCATGATATTTCGTGGAAGAGCCACACGCAAGAGGCCAAAGAGCCAAATGTAGCTCACGAGCTGCAGTTTGCTGACTATGGTTCTAAAATCACAGTGATTTTTGTCTTACGTTAGCTTTCAAAAGTTTTATAGCTTTAACTTATACACTTAGATTGTACACATTTCAAATTAATTTTTGTGTGTGAGAAAAAGGTAGGGTTCATTGTTATTCTATAACTAGAGGCCCGGTGCACAAAATTCGTTCACTCAGGGGTCCCTCAGCATGGCCTCAACCCTCTCGTAGTCTGGGAGCCCTCAGGGGATATCCAACTGACAACTTAGGCCCATTCCTCATGGGGAGCAGGCCTAAGCTACTAGTCGGACATTCTTAGTGCTGCTGCTGCTTTGAGCCTGGCTCAGGACTTCTGGCTGAGCGGTGCCTGTGTGGGAGCACATTGACCATCAGGGGGCAGCTCCTGCATTGATTGTCTGCCCCTGGTGGTCAGTATGCATCATAGAACTGGTCATTCTGCCTTTTGGTTGATTTGCATATTAGCCTTTTATTATATAGGATGATATCCAGTTGATTTTGCACTACTGTTGAAAGACTTTCCTTTCTTCTATTGAATCACTTTGGTGGAAACCAAACATTGTTCTCACTAAATGGATGTAAACAGGATACCAGAAGGCTGGTCAACCCTAATTGCTCTGAAAGGTCAGAGCTAATTACTCACTGTTTAGTTGAAAACATTGTTAGCTAAAGCAGCCTCTACCTGTTTGTTTCATGTTAATTTCTGTTTTGTTATTTCCTGCCTAAAGGCTAGGGGTGTGTCCCAAAGCCTTAATAAAAGGAAGAAAAAGGCCAGAGCAAATGGTAGTCCTTACCACTAGAGCAGTGGTTCTCAACCTTCCTAATGCCACGACCCTTTAATACAGCTCCTCATGTGGTGGTGACCCCCAACCATAAAATTATTTCCGTTGCTACTTCATAACTGTAATTTTGCTACTGTTATGAACTGTAATGTAAATATCTGATATGCAGGATGTATTTTCATTGTTACAAATTGAACATAATTAAAGCATAGTGATTAATCACAAAACAATATGTAATTATATATTGTGAAATATTTATTTATAATTACAAATAAATGAAATTTTATCTTGAATAGTGGTGTAGCATGGGCAACAGTCTTCATATGACAACAGTAAACTACATTGCTACACTTTGCTACACCAAGGAGTGGTCTGTTGGTTCCTAAAACCACGGGAAATAGGTGTTTTCCGCTGGTCTTAGGCGACCCCTGTGAAAGGGTCGTTTGAACCCCAAAGGGGTCGTGACCCACAGGTTGAGAACCGCTGCACTAGAGGAAGGCTCCCGCCTGGCCCCCCAATATCACCAAATTAATGTTTTATAGTCTCTCATTTCGTTTGTGTGTGGCCTCCTTCAGAACCCAAACCCTGAACCGGGAACCCTGAACCACGCGGGATGTAGAAAGAGGTTCCCACATATATATATTGACTATCTGGAATCTTTCATTTTCTTGAAATTTCTTATAAAATGCTTGATTGGGATTGCATTGAATTTGTAGATTAATCTGGAAGAATTGGTGTCCTAACAATATTGAATATTAAAATTCATGAACATGATTTATTTTTCCATTTAGTTAGGTCTTTAATGTCTCTCAACAATGTGGTGCATTTAAGGATATAGATCTTATACATATTTTTTAAATTTATATTTTGATGCTATTGTAAATGACATTTAATATATTTTCAAATTATTTATTGTTGGTTTATAGAGATAAAGCTGTTTTTCTGCAAATTGATGTTATCTTATTAACTTATTATTTCCAGTAGTTAAAAAAAATTCTTGGTAGATTTCAAAACAAGGAGGGTCCAAATCTAAAGCCAATAGGTGGGACTATATATATATATATCACTTGGAGGCCTGATATTTGAAGTAATTACAATGACTACTTGGGTTTTGTGTTGTGTTGGAAGAAAAAAATTCTCCTAGATTCTAAGACTAAATTGATATGAGACAGATTAACAGGCCAAAACCCAGATTTAATTATATATGAAAGGGGGTTCCATAAGAATATGAAGTCAGACAATCAAAGATGATAGTTATTCTGAGCGAAGTTGAAGGTCGTGAGGGTCTGGGACTTCAAAGTGGAGGAAAACAATTTATAGCTAAAACAACACATGTTGTTTTTTATGAAGCTGTGGTCAGCCTGAAGATGTACCATCTTGTACTTCCTGGAAAAACAAATGTTTGGTAAACGAATGTCTGTCATGTACAGACAATGGGACAGAGAGAGGGCTTGGATCTCCAGGTCCTGTCAAGCTATCTCCACCTCCTTCTGTTCCCCTCTGCGCCCCCCTCCCCAAGCCCACCACATCCAGCTGGTGTTTCTTGCAGTTATTCCAATACTCGGTCTCTTCCTGGAACTGGCCCTCTGTGAAGGGGAGGAGAATAAAATACTTCCTGAGTTTTCTGTTTCTCAATAATAATCAGCCTGAAAAAGAGACATATTTTGTGGTAGTAAGTTTTGCTCCCCTGCAGCTTCTGTCCTTGGGAGAAGGGGAGAAGAGGGAGAGAGCCTCTTTCTTGGTATAGCAGATAGTGCCTCATAGTAGGTGAAGCATGAAGTTGTTACATAGACTGAAATATGAATGTGAGGATGGCTATGGGCATTGAGAGAACATATGCCTCTCAGCCTGTTTGTGCTCAGCACTCTTCCTTCCTCCCCTCCTTACCCCTCCCGCCTGCCCGTCCAGCTTTGCCTTGAAGGGGAGCCAACCCCTTCAGGCTGCATTTCCCAGTGTCTTAACCAAACAAAGCCACTGGTGAAACTTAAGTGCTCTCCATGCTCGACAGGGCAGCAAAAATGAGGAAAAGGGGAAGTTCAGTAATTCCAGGTGATGCATAGCTGGGCTGGCCGCTGCTCCATGAAAAAACAAAGCTGGTCGCTTGACTATAGGGAAGGAGGCTGCACAGAGCCCTGTGAACAGTCCTGGAAGGGAGGAGTGGAGGGGAAATGTGTGTGCCACTTTCATCTCGTTTCCCATTGGTGATAGTTCATCCGAAATGAAAACATACCTGCACGTCTGGCATGCCCAGCTGCTGGTGAATCCAGCTCTCACATCCTCCGTGCGGTGCTGCCCAGGGCCTGGACATGGTGTTCAGAGCTACACAGTTCATTTGTAGACTTCAGACAGTGGAAACCCTCGGCTTCGCCTGTAAGTGACCATGGCAGGGACAACAATGTAAAAGCAAGTGACGTAGGAAGCTCAGTGGAGAATCTGAGAAGGTATATAAGATGTATTCCGTAAAAGCAGGCTCCCAAATTCCAGTGGGTTTTATCAATAGGAAAGTGGAGGATGGGAGAAAGGGTAATTTCAATCCTGCTTTACTTTAATTTTCCTACCTAGCAACAGCTACATTTCTTCTATATTCCCGCGACTCTTTGGACAAAGCTTCTGTGGTTCTAGCTTCTGCGAGTGATCCTGACTCCAAGGAGTCACCTCCTTCTTTTATCTCCAGTGTGGGAAGTAGTAGAGGCTTTCTGGTATTGTTAAACTCTGTTTTATTACCGATTTCTGGATGGTTTCTTAGCATCATCTTTGTTCCTTCTTCATTAATTCTCTGACTTAAATTCGTTTTGCTTTAATACTCAGAGAGATTTCTGTTTTCCTTGCTGGACTCTGACTAATGCACATATATTTTCTCATTTTATGATTCCAACAATCCTATACGCTAATACCATTGGCATAATTTTATAGAGGATGAAAGCAGAGCTTAGTAAGATTATTCAGTTAAATAGTTGGAGTTGGGTTTGAAGCCTGGCTTCCTGAATCCACTCTGAGAGTGATGCATCTCTGATCTTTAGTTTCAGCTGACATATCTTTACATTATATGGTAGGCTATAAGTAATTATTACTAATAATCATCGAGAATAAAAGCAAGTATATACTGAGTGGCCAGATTATTATGATCTCTGAATGCATAATAATCTGGCAACTCAGTGTGTGTGTGTGTGTGTGTGTGTGTGTGTGTGTGTGGTGCATGAATTCGTACATGGGTGGGGTCCAGCCAGCCTGGCCAGGGGAAGGTGACATGGGCGGTTGGCTAGTTGAACTCTTGGTCGAGGGGACAATTTGCATATTAGCTTTTTATTATATAGGATATACACTGAGTGGCCAGATTATTATGTGTTCAGAGATCATAATAATCTGGCCACTCAGTGTATATGTTCTCATAGGCATTTAAAAATGGTAGGCGCAATGCTTTTATACAAGTATTATGTTAATTATTTAAAATAGTCTGTTATAATAGCAGTAAAACCAAGAGGAGACACAAATTGAACCTGATTCTTTAGAAAAGTTGAACCTGATATTGAGTTCATTATCAGCAGGTGGGCGCTGACTCATGATGTAAAGAGATGGTTATCAGAAACCAATAGTGTGGAACCAGTTGTTTTCAGTTTTTCCTTCTTAGATTTTATCTGCCATGTGTTTGTCAGAATCTCAAAGTAGAATTGATATATTTTACACAAAAATCCCTGAGATAATTCAGTGCCCTGAAGTGGTTATTGGATCCTTTGAAACCTCTAAGCTGAATGCTGGTGTTTTACCCATTACAAGATCCAGTCATGGGTTTTATTTGGCCTCCTGTGCTTTCTCCCTTCCCATTTTTCTCTTGCTAATTAGGGTAAATGGCCCATCCTTGTACAGTTGCTCATATTCCAGTCTTGTTAGAATGAGCTGTCCACTTTCCTGCTCAGTTAAACTCCTTTGTCCCCTATTATATCACTTTGGATTACATTAAGCAAATGTCTGTTCATCTGAATTGCACTGAAAATGGTTTTTACACCCTCTCTCCTAATTTGCATATATTTTATAGTCTCATGTAGTAGCAGTTTGCTTTTGTTGTGAATGAAAGTAATACAAAGCAAATGCATCGGTGACTTTTACTAGGGAGATCTTAGAAGAGAAGCGAGCATTATTTTTTTATTCCTTCTGCTTTAATACTCACAGAGATTTCTGTTTTCCTTGCTGGACTCTGACTAATACATCTATATTTTCTCATTTTATGATTCCAACAATCCTATAAGCTAATACCATTAGCATAATTTTATAGAGGATGAAAGCAGAGCTTAGTAAGATTATTCAGTTAAATAGTTGAAGACATTTCTTTGGGTGAATATGAAAAACAACAACACCTGTCTTTCAGTGGTGAGAATCACAAGCAGAGAAGTGGTAACTCTGATTTCATTTGAAAAACTCTCAGGGTGTTTATTATGATGAAACTAACAGAGAAGTGAGGCAATGTATACTTTAATTGTCAAATATGCCAAAGGTACTTCAAAGCTAAATAAGAAAATTTGTAGAGTTCATTTCTATTCAAGAAATATTGTGTATAGAAAACTGGGGTAAGTACTAGATATTCAAGTGATAAAACAAAATAAAACAAAAAAACAGCTACATTTACGTTGCTGCCCAGCAAATGACTCAAGCTGGTGTGGATTATTGGCAGTGGCTCTCGAGATTTCCTGAGCACAGGGTTCATCTAGAGAATTTGTTAAAAGGCAGATTTGACCCCATTCATTCTGATTCTTGGTTGGGAGGGCAGATTGGACAAACAAGCCCAAAGTTGCAGTTCGGGGTGGCAAAACTTTGATTCCTTTCAGATAACCCATTAGTACTAACGAGGAGCAACACAGTGACTACATTACATCATGCCATTGCATTGTGTGGAGGTACAGAAAATATTATTTCTTGTCCTCCTGTTTCCAAAGTTCTTCTGGGCTAATTATTAAAGGAACAGAGACAGATTAACAAGAGAAAAATCAAATTTCAATGGGTTCCTCATCTCACCAGAAATTCATATTGGATTAGTAGGAATGGACATAGAAAAAATAGGGTGGAGAAATCAGGATCATTCTGGATTTATTGTCACTGTAGCCACAAATTGTGTTCTTCTGATCTGGTGGTACAGCATACAGAGAATGTGGTGCACTACAGAGCAAGGTGGTTGAAGATTACAAACAACCCAAGACAAACAGGAAACCTGTGTAATTTGTGGCTTCAAAATAAGAGGGTCTCAAATCTCTCAGGCAGCTAAATTGCAGCGTCTCATCTGACATTTTCCCCTTACAGCTCTGCTTTTGTGTATTCTGACCAGTCACAGTAAGAGAGCTTCTTCAAGATGATAATCTTTTGTCTTTCACTACTTCTAGAGTATTTTTCTTTTTTCCAAATCAAAGTATTTATGGTTTTGCTCCCTGCAATGTAAACTATTTCTCCCTTCGTCATTGGCACAGAAGCAGCCCCCAAGCTTACAGAAGACCACAAATGGTGAGGAATTCCAACATAAACTTCACCAAAGAAGGGGTTTCAAAGGAATTCTCATAAAAAAGGAAGAATATTTACTCAAATATGACTTTTATTGACAACTAATTCTGCTATTGTAGGGATGTAGATATTGTAGTGATTTTTTCCTTGAACAATAATGGTTCTCCTTTTCCCATATCTTATTTCTTTAGTTTCCAATAATGACAGAGAGGGATATTTACCCAGAAGTGAAATCTCATGGCAAAAGGAAGAAAATACAATCCAGAACTTCTGACAGGAAATATGATTTTATTAAACATCTATTTTCACAAAATCCTAAAATTATAGGTTTGAACAGGATCTTTACAGGTTTAACAAGCCAATCTATATATATAAAAAGCTAAGCAACCATCTGACCATCTGACCGTCCAAGTTATGATGCATAATGACGACCAGGGAGAAGACCCTCTGACTAGCAGCTATGATGCTCACTGACGACCGGACAGCCGATGTTCAACACTGGAGCTGCCAAGCTGCGGTGACTTGGCAGTGGCGGTTCTTGGGTGATGCACCCCAGAACCAGAGAGGAGGGATCCTGATTCCAGGGAGTGTCACCCAAGAACCGCTGTCTCAAAATCCAGGACCCCTTGGGAATGCTGGAAAGCAGGTTTTGGCCCAATCCCCACAGTGCAGGCTGAGGGATCCCACCTGCTGGAGGGACTACTCATTCTGTGGACACCTTTCAAGCTTCAGCCTCCCAGTTACAACTGGCCAGGGAGGGACCATGGCAGGTTGGCTCCAGGGAGTGTCAGGCCCATCTCACCCAGTTCCACCCTGCCAGCCACCTTCTAATTAGTTTCCTTTTAATGTGCATGAATCCATGCACCAGGGCACTACTTAATTTATAAACTTCTCTTTACAACTCCCCTGCCAAGTGGTTATCTAGTGTATTTGAACACTTCAGGGAAATAGAACTCTTTTTTTTTTCTTGAAGATAGTCAATTATGGACTTTCACTACTTCTAGAGTATTTTTCTTTTTTTCCAAATCAAAGTATTTATCTTTGCATCTGATATTCACAAACACTACTTGTAAGTCTTTTTACTGGTTAAAAAAAAAAAAGCAATTCTCATAATGTGCCTCATGACTTCTGAGTCCAACATCCAGAGCAAAAGGTCATCATCTCTTCCTGGGCCTGTGAATTAATTTTATTAGAGAAAATAAGAAAGATCATCTTGTTTTATTTGACATAGAGTCAACAAGTACTAGTATTTGCTACTTGTAAGCATTTTATTACTTAGAAAGGTTGATTCTAATGCCAGGGAGTTATTGCATGTCTTATGCAGTAATGTGTGGTTCTTTATCACCATTCTTCTATTAGTTCTCTTCTGACTGTCTTTCACAGTCATCCAAATGGATACTGTAGGCTGGGCTTACTTCCTACATCAGCAGATGGCCTTCTTAGTGGAAGTACTGGCAGAAAATATCTTGGCTTTTACGGCTTTGGAGATCTTCTAGAAACTCTTTGCATATAAAAATCTGAATTGTCATTATTTTTGCTCTTGTAGTTATAACAGTCGCAAGCTAATACCAAAGAAAATAAAAACACAAGTTGTCATTTGTCATGAGTGGCATTGGGAAGGGAGGGCCTAGGACAAACATGAGTCCTATCTTTCTACTTGAATGATTTATTAAAATTCTGTATATTAGCTATTTATTCTTAGATATTGTAGAAAGTCATGTTGGTAGATATTTTTAATATAAAATTAATAATAATCAGGGTAGACATGCCCATTAAGTTAGCCTGAGGCAGAGACTGCAACACATGCATGGTAGGTTCCCATGAAAAGATTTCCTTAAATTCATCTTTTTCAGTGTCTTTATTGAGCAGTGTTCACATCACACTGCAGTCATCTCCAAATGTTATGCTTCTGTATTTTTTTGGTCTATATAACTAATATTAGTTTTATTGGAACACCACTGCAATAATATATACACACACACACACACACACACACACACACACACACATATGTATATGTATTTTTTTAAATATATTTCATTGATTTTTTACAGAGAAGAAGGGAGAGGAATAGAGAGTTAGAAACATCGATGAGAGAGAGACATGGATCAGCTGCATCCTGCACTCCCCTACTGGAGATGTGCCCGCAACCAAGGTACATGCCCTTGACTGGAATAGAACCCAGGACCCTTCAGTCCAGGCCGACGTTCTATCCACTGAGCCAAACCGGTTTCAGCAATAATATATTTTTTAAAATTCATTTTAGAGAGGAAGGGAAAGGGAGAAAGAAATAGAAAAATAAACGATGACAGAGAATCATTGATCAGCTGTCTCCTGCATGCCCCTTTCTGGGACTTGAGCCCACAACCCTGGCATATGGCCTGAACAGGAATCAAACCTTGATCTGGTCCAAAGGTTGATACTCAGTCACTGAGTCATGTCAGCCAGCCTGTTGCAATAATACTTTTAATTTATGCATGGATTTCTTTATTTGGTTTAGCATCCCAATCCTCTCTTCTTTAAGAACACAGTGGTTGTTGCAGGTTAACCATGTTCCATGTGCTATGTGAGGTGGCAATGATACTTAAAAGATACTGTGTTTTGATTGTTGTTGTGTATTGCAATGTTTGCTTACACTAAACTAAAAAGAAAACATTCTCAATAATGGAAATTATGATCAAATGCCTATCTTAGTGCATTTGAGATCTCAAAGGAGGCCAGTTGGAGACAGAATGACAGATACTGGGGAGAATGACGGAAAATGAACATAGAGACATGGTCAGAGGCCAGCTAATAAAATAGTTTTGGTTGTTTAAGTTCAAAAGGATGCCAATAAAAGCTTTTTATGGATGAGAAAAAGAATCAGGGATCTTGGGAATTTAGGCGATTTCATATTTGTTTGTTAAAAAATATATTTTATTGATTTTTTTTTTTACAGAGAGGAAGGGAGAAGGATAGAAAGTTAGAAACTTCTATCAGCTGCCTCCTACACACCCACTACTGGGAATGTGCCCACAACCAAAGTACATGCCCTTGACTGGAATCAAACCCAGGACCCTTCAGTCTTCAGGCTGATGCTCAATCCACTGAGCCAAACTGGTCAGGGCTGATTTCATATTTTGAAGAGGAAAAAATTAAGTTGTTATCAGCCAATAAGGAAACATTTAAGACCAAGTACATGGAAGTCAGCTTGAAGGAGCTTTTTTGGGGGGCAAGTTGTGATACTCTGAGCATTATTAATAACAATAAATTAATCAAAACTAAGGAACATTTTACATGGCATGTTCATAATTATACTTACAAAAGTTTGCAGACATAGGTAGTTATAATCTGAAAGCAGAAATATAATAGATTATATTTTTAAATGTTTTATAATAAGTTAATCATTTTATTAAGTGTGTTGATATATCTAAATGAATTTTTCCTTTTTGAAAATATCTCTGTGTTTATAAAACATAGAGAAGTATTTATTAGCTTATAAGTAAAGAAAAGAAAATATTGGAAACTGTAAGCCAAATAGTTCAGAAAAAGCAGAACCAAAAGCAGGATGATTATATACAATAAGAAAGTAGGAAGGGAAAAAGAGTACAATATTATTGTGTTTTAAAATGATGATTTAGCTATCTATCTTAAAAAGGGAACTAAATGCAAAACTTTGATTCCTCTTTACTCGGACATAGAACTTCTAAGTAGCCCTAAATTTAAATAATGCAACAATTCATATGTAATTCATAATAGTACTAACACATTATATCAATATATCTTGATAGGATAATGCATAATGAAATGTTGACTAAGTGAGATTTAAAACTTGTAATGAAGATTTTAGATTATAAAAATCCAAAACTTATGTGAAAGGTGAGAATTTAAAATATTTTATGTTTATTTAAATTTTTTTTATTGATTTCAGAGAGGAAAGGAGAGGGATATATATATATAAATATCATATATATATGATTGATATATATATAAAATTGATATATATATAAATATCAATCATGAGAGAGAATCATTGATTGTCTGCTTCCTGCACACCCCACATGGGGATCCAGCCCAAAACCAGGCATATGCCCTGACAGGGAATTGAAGTGTGACCTCCTGGTTCATAGGTAAATGCTCAATCACTGAGCCCCATCACGTGGGCTAAATTGTCATATTTTTACAACAAATAAACCAAGTAAGTGCTAACTTGGTGGCCTGCAACTTAAATTAAGTCACTGTTGGAAAAACAAACAGATCCCAAACTGTGATTAAAAACCAGTTGTTTGGAAAACCATTTCATGAAATATTTTGCTCTTGGGTTTAGGGACATTACTGCAAGCCTAGAAAACTATCAAAGGATGCAGTAATGCAACTATTAAAAAGTATAAATCTAATCATAGCTGTGGAGAAGTAGAAAACATTATAGGAATAACAAAGAAAGTGAAGTATAAAAGCTGTGATTATATTTTAGCACTAGAGGCCCAATGCACAAAATTCATGCAAAGGGCTTGACCCTCGCAGCCCTGGCTTCATCCGGAAGGTCTTCCAGATGGTTGTTCGGTCTAATTAGCATATTAGCTCTTTATTTTACAGGGTAAGTTTAAATATAAGAATAACAATGGATTTTGTAATTATTTTGTTTGTGTATGTTTGCTACTTAAGAAGGTTGAAGTGTTCAAAAGAGTTAGCTAAATTGCCTCTTTAATTGCAGGTTAAATTTTGTATAGACTTAATTTGAGTAATTACATTGAAATTAATATTCAAATGCTTAAATACTTTTCAAATTCTCTTTATTAGTGGATTAGCTATTTCTGTGTAATAAATTACCCTACAATTTATCTTACACTTTACCTGGATTAGCAGCTAGGCATGGTTCAGCTGGGTGGCTGACTCAGGGAGTGGACCCCTGGCTGGGGTCTCATCTCAAGAAGTGATTGGGATCTGCTTGCAGACTTACTCACATGGCCGTTGGCTGGCTTCAGGTTCTCACTGGCTGCTGATTGGAGGAATCAATGACCTCTCCAACGAGGTCATTGGTATTTATATCTTAACAGTTTGTTTCCTGTGGGGATGGGCTGGGGATGGAGAGAGATATGGGTACCATAGACCTGGGAAGAGGATTACACGAAGGCATGAATCCCAGGAAGAGGGAATAATGATTGGGGCCATTTTAGAGGCTGCCTACACAATTAGATACCATGCGTTTTATAAAATAGGGATGATTCAATTGACAAATATGAGTAAATATTACATTCCTTTTGCAAGAGGCTTTGGTCAAGTTAGCAATGATCAGTTTGCTTTTATGTATCCCTGAGGTCATCTGTTGAACACATCTTATCTTCAGTACTTGATAGAATAGTCAAAGGTGAGAGGAGGTAAGTTGTGATGGAAAAAAAAGAAAAGAAAAATTAACAGTCACCAGGTGAGAGGTGCTCCAGAAATTCAGGTGAATTAATAAGAATCATTTGAAACAATTTGTAAGATTTATTTTTTATGGATACTGAGAATTTTTAGAAATCCAAATAGCAAGAGTGCTTTTTGAAAACGTATAGACCTGTGATATTTGCTACCACTTTATAAATTTAACTTTGCTTACTAAAGTTTCCAAAGGATCTTTTGCTCTTCCCATTTTATAATTTTGTATTTGGCCACCAGATGGCATCACCTCACAAACCAAGCTCTTAAAACATAGGCTCTTAAAAATATGTCTTGTTGGTAAGAATAAAATAATAAATATATTATTTTTTTAAAACATTTTTAATCCTACTTGAGGATATGCTTTTTTAAAAAAATGTATTTTATTGATTTTTTACAGAGAGGAAGGGAGAGGGATAGAAAGTTAGAAACATCGATGAGAGAGAGACATCGATCAGCTGCCTCCTGCACACCCCCCACTGGAGACGCACCCGCAACCAAGGTACATGCCCCTGACCGGAATCGAACCCGGGACCCTTCAGTCTGCAGGCCGATGCTCTATCCACTGAGCCAAACCTGTTTTGGCATAAATATATTCTTGAACACTACTGTTTTATGAGGAAATGTCAGTTAGTATATAATTACTGTAAATGAAATTTAACAAAATATATTTTTGTTCTTAAAAAGGAAATGCTTTTTGAGCTAATGATTCCACTTCCAGAAATTTATAATTCAGAAAATAATATATGTGAACAAAATGCTATACACATTTAAATTTTTACTTCAGGATTCTTTGAATTGCCAAATACTAGAGAAAAATCTTGTTTCCAGCTATCGTGGAAAGGTTTAGAAATGAAACAACCATACAATTAAAAAATATAAAAACTTTAAAATTATTTTTATGACATATCCAAACCACCATAGCCATTCTCCCCTTCAAGATGGCGCAATCTCTGTGGCCTAACATAATTTGCTTTATAAGGGTAGACGTCAATAACTTATTTCCTATGTTGAAGAGCAGACAGAGATAATCTCTATTGTGAACTTGGAATTGCCTCTTCCTTTTCCTCCCCCTCTTTCTCCTCCAGAGGATGAGTGGAACCTAATTCATGAGCATAGCAATAGGAATGATAAAGTTTATATACTAGATTTTATTAATTTAGGTTCTCTCTGTGTTATCTTAAGCTACCTCTTCCCCTGATTTTACTTTTCTCTAAGTTGTTACTATTTGGGTACTTTAAAATATAGAGAAAATATAAACCTTAAATTTTTTTCAAAACATACATAAAAGTAAATAAAACCATATATTCTCACAGATATGTTTGAGAAGTTCATATATTAAGAAGCATATTTAAAGATAAATGAAGACATTTGTCCAAATATAGATTTGTTTCCTCACATGAAACTGAGATACAAATGTGCTTAAAGTTTAAATTTCGGTAAAACTGTAAAAAGACAATAAAATGTTGAACCCTACTACACAATTGCCTCCTTTTGACCATAATTAAACTTAACATGATTTTGTAGAACACGGTTTCTCAATTCAGCACTACTGATGTTTAGGATTAGATATTCTTTGTTGGGGAGGGGGCTTTCCACTGGTTATAGGATGTTTAGCACCATTGCAGGTTTCTACCCTAGATGCCAGTTGCACTTGCCCATTAGTTATGATACCAACAATGTCTCCAGACATTTACCAATGTCTCCTGGGGACAAAATTATCTTTGGTTGATAGTCACTAAGTTATGTTATCTATCCAGCAAGTTAAAAAATGATTTAGACATTAATTATGAATATAATTACTCTCTTTGGTGGGAGCTTTTCACTTGGTTTTAAAACTATAACTCTTCAGAAATATAAGGAAATACCTTTATATACCAGAATTTATAAATTTACTAGAGGTCCAGTGCAGAAAACTTGTGCATGGGGGGTGGGGTGTCCTTCAGCCCAGCCTGCTCCCTCTCCCATCTGGGACCTCTTGAGGGATGTCTGACATCCCTCTCACAATCCAGGACTGCTGGCTCCCAACTGCTCACCTGCCTGCCTTCCTGATTGCCCCTAACCACTTCTGCCTGCCAACCTGATCACCCCCTAACCACATTCCTGCCAGCCTGATTGATGCCTAACTGCTCCCCTGCCAGCCTGTTTGCCCCTAACTGCCCTACCCTGTGGGCCTAGTCACCCCTAACTGCCCTCCCCTGCAGGCCTGGGTCCCCTCCAACTGCCTTTCCCTGCAGATCCGGTCACTCCCAACTTTCCTCCTCTGCTGTCCTGGTCATTCTTAACTGCCCTTCCATGGAGGCTTGATCACCCCCAACTGCCCTCCCTTGCAGGCCTGGTCCCTCCCAACTGCCCTCCCCTGCTGGCCTGATTGCCCACAACTGCCTTCCACTGCAGGCCTGGTCTCTGCCAACTGCCCTCCCCTGCTGGCCATCTTGTGGCAGCCATCTTGTGTCCATATGGGGGCAGGATCTTTTGACTACATGGGGCAGACATTTTGTATGTTGAGTAATGATCAATCTGCATATTACTCTTTTATTAGATAGGATAGAGACTTGGTGCATGGGTGGGGACCAGCTAGTTTGCCCTGAAGGGTGTCCTGGATCAGGGTGAGTGTTGCCTTGAGGTGTGGGGTGACCTGGGCGAGGGGCCTGTGGTGATTTGCAGGCTGGCTGCACCCCCCAGCGACCCAAGCAGAGACCCTGGGACCTGGGATTTATTTATCTTCCAAAAATGAAACTTTGTAGCCTCAAGTGGAGCCAAACTTTCTGCTCTTACAACCATTGAAACTTTGTTACCTTAAGCGGAGGCCTAGGCAGGCCAGGGTTTGCAGAAAGCTTGGCTTCCTCCATCACCAGGAGCAACTCAAGCCTCTCTCCTGCTCTCCTGTGGCCGTAGCCATCTTAGTTGGGTTAATTTGCATACCCACTCTGATTGGCTGGTGGGCGTGGCTTGTGGGTGTAGCAGAGGTACAGTCAATTTGCATATTACTCTTTTATTAGATAGGATGTCAGAGGGAATAATAAACGTATCCCTCCCTTCCCCCAAAAATGACTATTAACAGTGATGTCTGAAAGTTTAGTTTCTGGAATGTGGTGCTATAGCACATTGTTTTTATGAAACTGAATAAATTATAGATTTTGTTAGGCCTACAGCCAAATATCATTCAGTTAAGACACTACCTAAGATTTATAGTAATTCTTTATTTTTTAATTTTACTTTTTAATTTTTTTTAAAAATATTTTATTGATTTTTTACAGAGAGGAAGGGAGAGGGATAGAAAGTTAGAAACATCAATGAGAGAGAGACATTGATCAGCTGCCTTCTACTCATCCCCTACTGGAGATGTGCTCACAACCAAGGTACATGCCCTTGACTGGAATCGAACCTGGGACCTTTCAGTCCACAGGCCGACGCTCTATCTACTGAGCCAAACCGGTTTTGGCTACAGTAAATCTTTATGAGGAGAATATACTACTAGTCATTAAGTTCTAATAAATAATTCTATCTTAATAACAACATAGATTTAAATACTTAAGCATTTCCCCCATCTGATTATATTAATGAGGATAATGCTATCTAAATGAAATTTTATGCCTGATATTTAAGGTTTTTAATAATACCTGTATGTAAAATTTTTGTCTGTGGTGGAAGTCCTCAAGACCACACTCAGGTTTATTATTCTCCAAAAGCACTCATAGAACTCAGTATACAGTTGTACATGCAACTTAGATTTATGACAGTGAAAAGGTAAAAGCAAAATCACCAACGGGAAAAGGTACATGAAGTGTCGAGAGGCCAGGCTCAAGTTACCAAGGACCCTCTCCCAGCAGAGTCAGGTCTTGTGAATTCCTCCAGCAAAAAAGTGTGTCAACACGTATCACATGTTGCCCACCAAGGAAACTCACTAGAGAATACATGTTGAGTCTTGAGCTGCAGCTGCTCCCATAGACAGCTTCCGGTTGGCATGTAACAAAGTTCCAGACTTCCAGAAAAGAAGAAGCAGTTGTTCAGCACAAAGTATATTGTTTGTAGAAATGGTTTAAGCCGAAACCGGTTTGGCTCAGTGGATAGAGCGTTGGTCTGCGGACTGGAAGATCTCAGGTTCGATTCCGGTCAAGGGCATGTATCCTGGTTGCGGGCACGTCCCCAGTAGAGGGCGTGCAGGAGGCGCTGATCAATGTCTCTCATTGATGTTTCCAACTCTCTATCCCTCTCTCTTCCTCTCTGTAATAAATCAATAAAATATATTTAAAAAAAACCCCAAAAATGGTTTAAACCCAGTGAGCCACTCTTAACAGTTAATGGTGATGGGGATGTTCCTGAGATCCATTTGCAGATGCTAGCCAAGGCCATCTTGACAGCAAGCCTTGTCGGACCATAGTTAGGTCCATTGTATTAATTCTTTGCTGTAAATCCTCTTAAATACTTGTTGTTTTTTTCTTCTTATTCAGCCCAATAGTTCATAGTAATTCACACATTGGACATTATCCATCAGAAAACTCAGGATATTTTTGAAACAATAATAAATAAAAAATATTGACATTAATCTTTCAAATAATAGGAGCTGACATTATCTCTGATTATTACTCACTGTGTTTCTTAGCCTCTGCCTTTCCCTTTTCTCTGTAAGGAATAATTCCAGTGGTCTTCAGAATCTTCAGCCTGCTGCTCTTGATTATTATGCTCTTGGTTATCAATGTAAGTTGATTTATTTAGGGAAAAGAAATAATAGCCTATTTGTTAGATTATCATATTTCTTTAAACTATTTTCAGATACCAGTGTTTGGCATTAATGTCATGCTGAACAGAGAACAAGGGAAATTACCTTAAATCACAACATTTTCCTATATTAGTGAATTTAACTTTGTGAGCTCTCAACTGCACACTTTTTCCTTGGGAGGATATATATTGCAATACTGCTTAAGGTATTCATAGTAATGATTACTTATTATTTTGAAAATTACAACTTGCTAAGAAAATTCAGCTCAATGAATTTGCAATTGTCTTTACTGTGAAAATAGAAAACTTCTTTGACAATTTATTCAAATTGTCCATGCTGGCAGCAACCTATCTTAGATCAACAGAATGTTTTTATTATTAAAATCATTTGCCATCTGTTATTAAAAATAGTAATTTCTCTGGGATAACATTAATTTAAAACTCAAAATTCTGTACTTATGCTTAGGAAGTAAAATTTTACACATTAAATCAACTAGTCATGTTGCTAAAAATTTTCAGATGATTTTTGTTGTTTTTGTCTCTTTTAATTGAGCTGAACAGTTTTTTATTGATAGAAATGCATTCAAATGTAAGAAATTAAGATTATATTTTAGATTTAAACCAGATTTTAGAAGTAATGGTGGATAAATTAAACTTCCCTTAGCTAAATATCATTTGTAGCTTTCAAAGACATTCCCAGGGGAATTTATTAAGGAGAAAACTATAAAAATTCAACATCTTAGTCTAATATGCTACTGTTTTATAATTGAGTATGCATTTTATACTTATTTGGAATTTGTGTTCTTAGACTTTCAAAGTTTTCAGGCATCAGAGAGAAAGATGAAGGATTTTAACCCATGAATCGAATCTTTCCAAAACAAATCAGAAAGCTTTCTTCAGATTCAAAGAATTCTTGACCAAAATAAAGGTAAATCCGAACTACAACAAACTCTCTTTACAGAATGCTGGATTGTTTTCCTTGTTGCAGCCCTAAAATGCACACCCATTCATTTCTTTCCATCCCTTTAAACTCTTCTTCTAGAAACAGGGGACTGTCTAATATAGCAGCATGGTGGTCTCTTTAATTCTGCATGTCATCTTCTGAAACTGTCTCACATTTACCAAAAATAGCTTCCTATATTAATTAAGTGGCTCATTAACTCATTTATTTATCACATTTGTTCAACGCACACTAGATGCCTACAACTAGGCTGGTGATCAAAAATAAATACAGCCCTGGGCTCAGTGGTTAGAGCATTGTCCCACACACCGAAGAGCCTCAGGTTTGATTCCAGCTCAAGGGCACATACCCATGTTTAGGGTAAATATTTTACAGAGGACTTGCATTGAAATATTATTTTTTTTATTGTGATGTATCAGATCTATATTGAAAAATTAAATCAACCATTTAAGAATTCTTTAGTGACTGGGCATGTTAAAAGACTGTTTTTTTTGTTTTGTTTTGTTTTTTTGTTTTTTTTTAGTTGGGATAAGACTGACATAGTTTGAGAAGTAGAATGTGTTGGTTTCATACATTTATATATTGCAATATGAGTTCTACAGCAATATTAGTTAACACCTTTATCATGTCACGTAATTATCATTTCTTTTTGTGTTCAGAACTATTAAAATCTAGTCTCTAAGCAACTTCAAGTTTATAGTACAATCAATTATTTTAGCCAGAGATGAAACTAATATAGCAGGGAAGGGAACTGCACTAAAATTATGTGCACATTTTGCCACTTGATGCTTATCATTATTGTGATTCTTGAAATAGTAAAAAAAATAATCAGATGTAATATGTGTTCTCATCTGATGTTTAGTCTTGTGGTCCTGTATAGAAATCCTTGAGCAGCTCCAAAAAGAGAATGAGTATCTTATTGAGGCTTTGGAAGAACTAAATGTGAAACAAGGTAATTTGGAAGTGAGATAATTCTGAATTGATGATAATCCTATGTAATAAAAGAGTAATATGCAAATAGACCAAAAGTCAGAACAACCAATCAAAGCCTAATATGCTAATAATATGCTAAGGCTGCTCAACCACTCCCCACGACATGCACTGACCACCAAGGGGGCAGACAGTCAACTGGTCCACCAGTCACTGTGATGTGCACTGACACCAGGAGGCAGATGATCTGACCAGTAGATTAGCTTGCTGCTGGAGTCCAGCCAATCAGGACTGAGCGAAATGGGTCAGACATGCCCTGGAGTTGTGCACTGAAGTTGTCCCTCAGCCTGGCTTGTGCCCTCTCACAATCCAGGACCCCTTAGGGGATGTCAGAGAGCTGGTTTCAGCCCAATCCCACAGGCTCCCAGCTGGTAAGCACTGCTGCCCCATCAGGACTGAGTGGGCATGAGTCTGCGGCAGGCACAGTGGGGCCAGGATGAGCGGGAGTGGCAGGTAGGAGCTGCAGGTGGCATTGGATTGCAGGTTTCAGCCCGATCCCTGCAGGCCACCCAGAGGGACCCCACCCATGCATGAATTCAGGCCTCTAGTTTTTAATAACAGCCTCATTCTTCTTCTTCTTTGTCTTTTTTTTTTAAAGTATGTGGTGAAGGCCTGTGGGGCAGGGCAGGGTGGAGGGAGGTGAAGTGTGGGGGTGAATTGTAATAGAGTCAGCCTCATTCTTTTTAGAGGGAGAAGCTATGAAGCAGTGAAGCCTTATTTGTGAGGTTCTACGGGCTCTGAGTAATAAATATTTTCTTTCCTAGGAGACCGCTGTTGGGTCTCTGTAGCACTGGGTGCAACACAGAGACCATTGCTCCCACCAAAGCATAGAAATGGTTTCTTGGTTAAACTGTTCTGACCTTTGTGTCACTTTGAATGCCACCTTTTTAAAGACAGGAAGCAGTAGATTGAAGGTGAGATTGTATTTCATTCTTTACTTCTGGAACATGAACAAACAGCAGGTACCAGTCAAAAGAAGGGCCCAGCTGCAGATCTAAAACCCTGGATAAAGGATATTTTCTTGTTTCGTTTTTTACTACTCTTTCCTGGTGTGTCCACTTCAGCACACTTTTCTTTTTCATCATAATACACATGCCCTCCCTGCAGAGATCTAGCAGTTGTATTCCTTCTGCATGCTTTCAGATATAACTATCACTAGCTCCTTCACCTCCTTCACTATTTATTCAGTATCACCTAAGCCAACAGTACTCTTTAAAATTGCAACCTGTGTGTCATGTCCACCACACACCCCAGACATTTTCCTCTGTACTCCCCTTACCTTGCTCTAATTTTTTATAGCACTTGTCATCTTTTTATAGGCCATATTATTTATGCATTCCTTTATTCCTATCTGGCCCACACCCTCACCAGAAGCAGGAATTTTTCTCATTTTTTATTCAGTGATATATGTCAAGCTCAAAGAACAGGCACAGAGTTCAATGAATGATAAAATGAGTCAAGAAAGGTAATTCATTTTGTGTGTGTGTGTGTATTGTTCTCTTAATTATAACATTTTCTAGCAGTTATTTTGTTTCTTCTTTGTACGCAATTCCTGGTTTGAAAATGTACAGAGTTTTGGTGTTTCATTTACCAGTGGGCATATTTTATTAACTCATTGTTTTTATTTTTATGATTGTTTCCCACTTGATACAAGTTTAGTATTTTCATTCCTAATGCACTTTTACTGTTTATACCTTTGTGTGTTTGGGGTCCATGCAGAATATCATGAAGTTCCTTGCAGTGAATCAGACTTGGCTTGGCCTCTCTGATAAGAAGGCAGACAATGGATGGAAGGGGAGGCTGGCTCTCCTCCTTCTCCTGACCTGTAAGTATACAGTAAAATTCACTTCCTTATTCCTTTTTTTTTCAATGTCTTTCACTTAAAGAGCTGGAGAAAATAGAGGTGGTTACTGGAGGGCAGAATTACATCTTTTTATTTCTTGCTTTCATTATTTCATATTATACTGTCAGCAATTTTACAAATTATAAAGTGTTTCATAGTTTGTCAAATATGCCTCAAATATTAGATGCTCTGATGGATCACTATTTTATTTAATGAATATGATATAGAGAAGAACTTCATTATATATGAGTTTTGGAGCATTTCTAATATTTTATTGGGAAGAAGTACAGAATTGCATTCCTCAGCCAAAGAATTTGGACCTTTTTATTATTTTAAGTACATATTGCTAAATTGTCATCCAAAAAATGTTGTATTAGACAACTATGTCTCTATATACATGATTATCCCTTTCTCTCTATATATAATCATAGTACACATATATTATATATACTCTATATACACTATATACATAATAGTATATGTGTTGTGACACTATTTATGTGTATTTATATATATAGTACATATTATCAAGCTGTTCCATCACTCTGTGATAACCTCATTTAATATTTCAAAGTTTTAATACTTTTGATAGCTGATTAATTTAATTTTGTTCTCTTAGGGTATTTTCTGATGTTTTCTGAAGCTGTTTTTCTGTGTGTGTGTGTGTGTGTGTGTGTGTGTATAATAAACACACATATATAACTGGAGGTCTGATGCATGAATTCATGCAATCTGGATATCAATGTCCATGCCCTGAACCGCACTAACATGTATATCTACTCAAAGATGCATCCGGTATAAGTATAATATGCCATGCAATGGCAGGTAAAATTATACAGGAAGCTTTAGAAAGTAGTGAATAAAGACATTTAATGGTTCCATATTTAATACAATACAGTGAGGAATCCAGAAGATGATTGAGGCTTCTGCAATTTTGCAGACTTGCAGAGACAGTAAAAGAACATGTCTTCTAGGAAGTACAGAGAATGAGGGACACAACTCAAATTTAAGGGTGAATTAGGACAGGAAATTTAGTTGATTTTATAACTAAAAATATACCTCAATTTATAGCACTTCCTGTCTGGTTTTTAAGTTTTCTAGATCTCTTTACCTTTTGTTTCTAGTTAGTGATTGCGAGTGAATGTGAAACCTGATGTGTAAACTTGCCCTCATCTACAAGACTTAAAAACCAGACAGGAAGTGGGTTTGAGATAATAATCTATATTTTTTAAAAAATTATCTATATTTGCTAGTGAAGCTCTAAGAGTTTAAGAGTTTCATGAAATAATTTTGCCCAAATTTAAAATTTATTTAAAATCTCTTGTATTATGTCACCTGACTTATAATAAGATCGCCTACTTGAGGTCATAAGTTGGCTACTGATGCTATGAATATTATATTCCCATAGCTTTAGAGCCAATGCATATTTAATAGTTACTTAAAGACCCAACTTTCCCTAAGATTGAGTGGCATACACTGAAACAATAATGGAGACCAGAGGCTCGATGCTAATTGTTAGTTAGCTTTTGCATTTCACCAGGGAAGATGAAAAGGGAAGGGAAATTCTCTCTGAATCCTAGCATGGGAAATAGGATCAGCTAATTAAATGCTTCACCTAAGACTTGCCTTATCAGATAACATATCCACAAGGTAGTTAGAATGGGAACATCTTTGAGTGCCATTTATCCTGTCCTCCACAACCCTCAATTCCTGGTGGCAGCAATGTGGAACTCTCTTCTGTGGCCTACATCTCCCCTGGGCAAATTCTTTGAACACAGACCTAATGCTGGTGTGTTTATGTCTGGTGACACTCTTGATCTAAAAGCTTAGTGCTCGGCAGATGGGAAGGTAGCAGCATCAGATTGTCCATATTAACAGTTTATTTTTCTACAGATATTTTAATGGCATGTTAACAACAGCTGAATTGGAGATATTGTACATACACAAATCAGAAATGGAAATGTTCTAACAGACTGTACCAAGTATTTTTTATGTCTTTTTTTCCCTCGTCATCTTTTTAGCTGAGCTATATACAGTACATATTATTTAAATAAATTTAAGATCGTAATTATATTGTTTCAAGGACATATTTTTTTCAAATTTCTTTTTTCAACAAATATTCATTGAGCGAGGCTTCTTCATGCCAGGCATTCTTCTAGGATCTGAAGATATATAAATGGACAAAAGTAAGAAGAGGTGTTGTCCACATGGAGTGGCATTGTAGTGGAGAAAAGTCAGACTGTGAATGTGCAAGTTATATATGTAATGAGTGATCATAAGTGGTAGTGAGAAAAATAAATCAGTGAAGGGTATTTTGCAATGCCAAAAAAGGGACTCTGTTTAAATAAAGTAGTCCAGGAACGTCTTGGCTAGTAATCCATGTAAAATTGTTTTAATTTTGAGAATTAAATAATCTAAAATTTCACATTCTCTTAGATAACTGTAATTCTCCATCTTTTCAGTTGTTAAATGCCTTCTTGGCAGTATAATTATTCTTTTTAAAATAAAACACAGGATAGATTAATAGGAATCTAATTTCTGTATAAGGAATTAAAACGACTTACTGGATTAGGTTGTAAAAAAGCAGAACATTGATAGTGTTCTACCTTTTTGTTGTTGTTTTTACTTCATGACATGAAGGCCGTGAGTAAGGAAAAGGAAGGCAGGGTAGTTACTATTTTCTTTTATAATTTCAAAAGTGGATCGAGAGCCATCTAAAGAATATTGATAGAGTTAATAGAGTTATCTAAATCCAAAATTCCTAAAATAGTTTAAAATAACCATACCTATAACATGAAAAAATAAACTCAAAATTCACATCAGTTGAGCATGACTAAGAGCCAGAAAATACGAAAACTTCAAATTACCTGTATATAGAAAAACAACAGCCAATTTCTAGTGCAGTCATTTCTCACTAACCTTTTGGAAGCTGTAAGGGTTTTGGAGACACCGAGGACTTCTGCAGAAAGTGAAAGACCACACTCATTGTGAAAATCCTTAAAAGGAGTCCCAATAGATCAAGTGCTGGGTACAAGAAAAAGATTTAAAAACGCATTTTGAACTCTGAAGCATCAGTCTTGGAAAGGAGACCCTCTGGGTTGAAAAGGATAGAAAGGGAAATATCACATTTGGAACCTGTGCAGTGAAGGGAAAAAGAAGCAAGTTTATGCGTATAAAGTAGGGAGGGTGTTAGTGTATGTTAGGCAAAATGACATTTAAAAAAATACCTTCCAATCTTCCTTTCTCTCTAAAATCCATGTGGGAGGCTGCATTTCAATATCCTAACAGAAGAGGATACTCTCGTCCTAGGAACCTAAGAAACTACCCAACTGCAGTGCCAGTCCACTAAAAGATATCTTCACCTACCTGAAGCTTTCATAGGAGAATACAGAAAAGGAGAATCAAGTCATTTAAACTGATGCAAATTTTCTCCCATGAAAACCAACCACGAATCAAGGAAACCAGCACAACACTCCAAACTGATATAAATATCCCCAAAGATATAAAATTTGTACACAAACCAAAAATTCACAAGAAGCAAAACTAAAGTATAAACAATTGTCCTTTTTCACTCACCTATTTTTTATAGATAATTTTGTTACATAAATAATGGAATGGCTACCTACAAGCTTCTTTTTAAGAGCATTCTTCATTTTAGTCTCTTTCAATATTAATTTTCTTATATAAATATTTACTAAATCCACTTTTCATCATCATGTAAGATTTTTCTGAAAATATACAATGTTAAATTACTTTCTATATCAATACATTTCACTTTTGGATTTTATTTATATACCAGTGGCCCCGTGCATGAATTCATGCACATTGAAAGGAAATTGATTAGAAGAAATATTTTAATATAGTTTTTCACCCTTTTTCTGTAATAGAAGTGTCAACCATGACTGATAATAACAGATCAAACACATGTGTGTGATTGGTGCCAGTGAGAGCCTTATATTTATTTTGTACATGCGAGTCAACTTAACCCTTTATAGCTAACGAATAAACCTGCTTAATTAGACCTGCTTTCTGATATAGCTGAACTTTTTCCAGCTCAGTGAAGCACCCCAACTTCTCTTCCAGGTAATTGTCAGCAACACAGTAGCAAATATCAACACAAAGTAGATTATTATTGTAGATAACACAGGGAGAACAAAGGGTAAAATACTTAACTATAGCAGTGTTTGACTATATTCTGTGCAGAGAGAAAACATGAAGTTATTTTCAAGGCCCATCATTTCTTACTTCTTTTCAGTCGGGTCAAGTTTCTAAGCTTTCTAAATATCTGTTTTCCAGCTAATGAAAAGAAAATAGGATTCCACCGAGTCTCCTATCTACCTACTCCAGGACTTCTGTGCTTCTTTTTTGGTTTCCTCTACTGGCACCTGCACTGTCTCTCCCATAAGACCTAAAAGGTTAAAGCCTTTCTCTCTTGTTTTCATATGCCTATCCAGTAAAAACTACAGTAACAAAAATATAAAATATTTGTTGGCTCTCAGGGGCTATGAACAATTGAAAAAGAGGTGATATAATTCCTATACTCAGGAAACATACGTGAAATATGACCAATAAAATTGAATGTATACAAATATATATATGTATATATATATATTAGAAGAATAAATAGAAAAACCATTGTGAGTGTTAGTGGGTGTGTGCAGCAGGAGGCATCTTTGGTCACACCTGTAGGTGTACAGCAAATACCAGCACTGCCAAGGCTGTGACAGACTCTGTGGCTTCCAGGGGATGTGTAGCGCAGCCTACGTCAACATAGTCAGAGGTGTTACTTATTGTTTGACTGAAATAATGACCTGAATTATCTGTGAATCGCATAATGGAAAGGTTGAAATCCAACTGTTTCTGTAAACATATTTCTTGACAACAGAAATGCTAAAAAGAGGATAAAATGGAGAAGTTTTTAGAGCATTAAAGTGAATAAGACACAAGCAGAGAAAATGAGATTGACTTAAAAAAATTCACAAATATTTTAGAGAGGAAGAAGAAAGAAGCCTAAGCTTTTATGCATTTCAGCATTGAAAATTTCTCCATGCATACACAAGAGGAGGGGAATCTGAAAGGTTAGGTGTTATATAGATACAAATTATATCAAAATTTGTTTTAACTTTTTTTATTAGAAACTATATTAATATCCATAAAAACTGCAGAGATACTGAACTATCCATCACGGGATAATGCAGGCAATGTATGAACACATCTTTCAACCGCTAAAGTTTCATGTTGTAAATTTCTACTGCCCATAACATTAAACTGACTGAGATATTATTAGCTCTGTGGGCTGACATTTAACATTAGGACAATACCACATTATCACACTTTCAATTTGAAAACATCTTATGTATTAGTGAAACTTGTCTCCTAATGTCAGTCTGTTTTCTTGAGCGTTAGCTTTGGTTTTAGAGAATATATAGGGACTTTTAACTAAGAAATGCCTTGGACCCTCACGCTGTTCCCAAGGGATGAAAGCTGATGGTTCAAAGGGTATTAATAGTGTAATTCTACTGGGCTCCCTCTTTCTTCTTTATGTCTTAAGTTGTTTCAATAGTGGACCTTTGATTTTTGAATTTTGGTGGCACTGAATCTATGGATCTAATATTATCAGAAAAGTTATGGATAGTGCTGAGATTAAAATGTGGCCTTTAGACTTGAAAAACATCAGTTGATGTCTTTAAGCAGCCCACTTCAGTCTGGAGTTGTCTATTAAAACTTCTCAATTGCTACATTTCTTCAAGTTGTCTATTACACTTCTCAACTGCTACATTTCATATTGGGGATATAAAATGTGAATTTTTAGGTACCTTCAAGTTGTATTCTTAATTTCATTGACCTTGGGTTTTAGTTTATCCAGCCAACTCTCTTGAATCTCAAAGTCTATTTGAAGTTGTTCTAGTCTGGCCTTCAGGTCTTCTGATAAAGCCTGTGGTAGGCAGCAGCTACAGGTGCCATACTCAATTTCCATACTTCACTTATTCCATCCACATGTACTAAAGTAGGGTCCATAAGGTGCTGAATACTGTTTGCACATAATGATCAGAACAATTCACAAGATTTGTAAGTTCAAAAGTGAGAACTGCAAGGAGTCAGTTTGAAGAAACTATAATTTTGAAAGCATATTTTGTCTTGGGTTGAATGAGCAGCACTGGAGGAGAAATTACAAAGATAGTGCCTATGGCTCAGCTTGTGAGAGGTGATGAAGAATAAAGCAAGCATCTATGATCACCTGCCCAGCTATAGTCCTGCAGACAGTAGATGCTGCATAGTCTGTGGATATGTAAAAAGTGGGTTGATGAAATATAACGTGTTTATTTTCTGGTATTAGCTAAAATAGAGATCTTAGATTGATTACTTGACATCACCATATCAATGTTTGTGGTGCTGGCAGTTGTGTAATCAGTGGGCTGATTTCTATTTAAAGTCTAGCTATTGACCCAAGAGGGACTTCTGGAGGTTTTAAGTCTACAAGAACACAACTTTGAAGAATTATTTCTATGTGCTAATTTTTGTTTGATTTTAATTTTTTGAGCTTCTGTGGAAATATGGATGTGGTATTGGCCTTTGGCACAAGACTGTAAGCTACTTAGTAAATTGTTGGTGATTCTGAAATGTTAGGTACACTAATGGGCATGACAATATGAGAAGTCTGGTGGCCTTTCTAGTTTGGCTGCTGGGTTTAAATGTGTGACACAGGGTTAAATTCAGGATAATTAGCCAAGGAAATAGGTCAATGAAATTACCACATACCCTACTTTCATTGATTCCATTCCCTTCTCTTCCTTTTGGTGGACATTCTGTGATTGAAAATCCAAGTTGAGCCAAAACTGGTTTGGCTCAGTGGATAGAGCGTCAGCCTGTGGATTGAAAGGTCCCAGGTTCCATTCCGGTCAAGGGCATGTACCTTGTCGAAACATCCCCAGGAGGAGGTGTGCAGGAGGAGGCAGTTACTCGATGTTTCTCTCTCATCGATGTTTCTAGCTCTCTATCCCTCTCCCATTCTCTCTGTAAAAAAAATCAATAAAATATATTCAAAAAAGAAAGAAAGAAAATCCAAGTTGACAGAAATTATGTGATTGAATAGACCAAAAATTCCAGAATCACCTGAAAAATAGAAGTTGCACTTGCAGTTAGATACCTTGCTCTGTCCTGAGAGAGAACAGCAGAGCAGACATTATACGTACTTGGATAACATGACCTGTCAGAGTTCATAGGATTACACTGAGATATCCAATAAGAATGCTGGTCAAGCTGAAACCGGATTGGCTGAGTGGATAGAGCGTTAGCCTGCCAACTGAAAGGTCCCAGGTTCGATTCTGGTCAAAGGAATGTATCTGGGTTGCAGGCACATCCCCATTAGGGGGCGTGCAGGAGGCGGTGATTGATGTCTCTCTTGGATGTTTCTAACTCTCTATCCTTCTCCCTTCCTCTCTGTAAAAAATTAATAAAAATATATTTAAAAAGAAAGAAAGAATGCTGGTCAACTAAAGTGTAAGGCCTAATATAGATAGAATTTTCTTGTAGACTAAGTCACAGGTCATTTAAAAACCTGAAAATCAATTAATTACTTCTTTAGAACATTTGTGTGCTGCTTGATCAGGACTATTTATATAGGAGACAATTCTAGCTTTAGTGGAAATAGCACTTAATCTCTTTAATTGACGTATTTTTGTTCTCTGTCTTTACAACCCACAGCAAATATGATAGCTTCAGATTTGACTCACAGGGGACACCCCCCAGTCCTGGGTTCCTCCCTACTCAGACCCACTGATAGATGAAGAGAAAGAGTGGAAGAGGGGAGGGCAGTTGCACACTGCTCCCACACTCCCAATCCAAGGCCCCAGTTGATATGGTCTCTCTCTTGCAATCAATCCTTCTTTCCCTCCTCCTCTCTCCCTCTCACCCCTTTTCCTCACTCATCTCTTTTGTGATGGCTGTTCCCCATTATTTTTCAGAGTGGTATTTTATATTTTTTCAGCTCCATGGCTGAGGCACCTGGAAATAAATAATAGCAAACATATGGTTAAAAAATATATGGTGGAAAAGACTCTTAATGAACAATTCTAGGAAGAAATTAATTTTATTACTATCATAATATATATTATGTATTAAAATGCACATTATATAGGTTAAATTTTTTCATATTTTAATAAATAAAAATTATTTTTCCCATAAATCTGCCATGTGTAATCTCACTAACACAGAATGAGCTAATAAATGGCATTTTCTTGCCTGGCCAGCATGCCTTAGTGGTTAAGTGTCAGCCTGTGAACCAGGAGGTCAAGATTCGATTCCTAGTCAGGGCACATGCCTGGGATGGGGGCTTGATCCCCAGTGGGGGTTTGTGTTGGAGGCAGCCCATCAATGTTTCTCTCTCATCATTGATATTTTTATATCTCTCTTCCTCTCCCTTCTTCTCTAAAATCAATAAAAATATATTTAATATATAAAAAATAAATAGCTTTTTCTTTAAAATGTATATATTTGAATTATTTCAATGCCATGCATATGTATTATTTCTTATTGTTTTTAATGACTAGAATATTCTCTGATATGCAATGCATATTTAAACATTTCTTTTATAAAAGACATCAGTCACTGATATCTGAAAATCTTATTATGGACTTCTTTATTCAACTCCCCAGAGCCATTCCTTTATTATTTAGTATGAGAAATTTATGTACAGAGAAAATATGCAGGTTTATATACTTAAACCTTTCTATATAACCACTAAAAGACACATTTGCCAATCCTAATGTATTTCTTTTTTTTCTAATATATTAGTTCATTAATGTTGTCAGTATCATAACCAAAATTAGCGATCAGTTTACTTAAATTGCATTCACTATTGCCAGTGAGAATTTAGCATTTTTTTTCACATTTTAATCAATTTTGAGATTGTGTGTGTGTATGTGTTAAATGTCTATTCACACTTTTTTTTTGCCCATTTGCCAAGATTAGCTATCTTTTACTTATTGGTCTGTATGTGCTCTTAATATATGTGGTTATCTATCACCTGTTATATAAGTTATAAATATCTTGTTTTTCTTTTGTCTGGCCAAATATATTATTATTTTTTCTTTTTGCTATATATTACTTTTGAAGTTTGTCTTTATTTTGTATTTTCCTTGGATTTTCTCAAATATTACAAGTAAATTTTTTGCTTTCTTTTATTATATATATTTATATTTACCATTTCATTCATTTGTAAATTTTTAAGCATAGGGAGCTAAGTTTGTTTTTTTCCCTCAAAAAAGTATCTTGAGTTGCTCAAACTCAAGTTATTGAATGTTTTATAATTTGTTGTCTGATAGCACTCTTAAGTAGCATTATTGCTTATTTACAATATGTCAAGTCATAGAATGATAAGCAATAAGGAACATAGAATCTGGTGGGGGGCAGCTCCTGTGTTGAGCATCTTCCCCCAAAGAGGGAGGTGACTGGCAATGGGGGAGCAGGGCTGGCCAGTAGTTGGGCAGTACCAGGCTGCCAGTAAGAGTCCCCCCGATTACTCCACTGGCCAGTTGCCCGACAGATCAGCCCTGATCACTGGCCAGGCCTAGAGACCCTACTCTATATGTTGAGAACAGTGTCTTAGATTTAGAAACTAAAACTTGGAAAAGCGATTCTAACCCTGAATAAACAGGATGATGCGGCAATGACATGCATGGACTCTGGCTTGCACATTCTGTGGTCAACCCTGATTCTGACACTTATAACTATGTGACAAAGCCAAGTAACTTCTCTCTGCTTCAGTTTTTCCACCCATAAGATGGGGAAAATGGTACCACTGCCTCAGAAGGATCATGTTATGTACTACTTTTTGTAATCAGGGCAAAAAAAGTAGTTGCCCATATAACAGCAAGATGCCTTTCACCTGTATGAAAAGTATGGTCACTGGTGCATGCAGCATCCTGGATTGCAAAAGGGATGTACAACTGCTGGTTTAGGCCCGATCCCGAGGATATGGTCAATTTTCATGTTTCTTTTAGATGCTCAGCAGTTAGACTTCCCCTGAGGGCATAGGCTGGGCTGAGGGACACCCCACTTCCTCATGCACAAATTTTGTGCACTGGGCCCCTAGTTGTAAACAACACTGCAGTGGACATAGGGGTGCATATATTCTTTCAAATTAACATGATTCTCTCCAGTTTCAGATTTCTTCAGAAACTGGAGAGAATCATGTTAAGTGAAATAAGCCAATCAGAGAAAGACTCATACTATATGATTTCACTTATATGTGAAATCTAATAAACAAAATAAACTAAAAAACAAAATAGAAACAAACTCATAGATACAGAGAATACACTGACAGCTGCCAGAGGGTGTGGGACTCTCTCTGGTTGAAAAGGGTGAAGGAATTAAGAAAAAAAAATCCCACATAGACAACAGTATGGTGATTATCAGAAAGAAAGTATAGTGGGGATAGATAGGACAGATTGAAGTGGGGGGAGGGTAAATGGTGATGGAAGGAGACTTGACTTAGAATGTGAACAGACAATATAATATACAGATGATGTATTATAGAATTGTACTCCTGAAATATTTAATTTTATTAACCAAGGTCACCCCCATCAAATTCAATTTAAAAAATGTAAATTAAAAAACAAAGAAAATCCTGTCTTTTTGTGACAACGTAGATATATCTGGAAGGCATGTTTCATATTTAAATAGAAAATTATTCTATTTATTAGAGGCTCGGTGCATGGATTCATGCCCTGGTGGGGTCCCTTAGCCTGGCCTGTGGGGATCAGTGGACCTCCGTGCAGCTGCACCCCAGCCTTATCCACCAGCTTGCCTGGCTTCAGCCTGCTGTCTAGTCAATCACACACAATATGAAGTAGTGAGCGAAGCAGCAGGTGGCCAGGGAGGCATCTGAGCTTGGGCTGTGTACTGCTCCACTCCCACTCATCCTGGCTCCACTGCACCTGCCGCCTGCCACCACCACTGCTTGGGTACACAGCTGGAGTGTCTGCAAGAGAGTCTTATGCCACCATAGCTGTGCTTGCCAGCCTTCAGCCCAGTGTCTAGCGCATGTGAGTCAGCTGAGCAGTGCTTCTGCTGTGGGAGAACACTGACCACCAGGGGGAAGTTCCTGCATTGAGCATTTGCACCCTGGTGCGCATCATAGCTACCAGCAGGTTATCCAGTAGTCTGGGCCCTTAGGCTTTTATATCTACACTAATTAAAGAGAAATATGAAAATTTACCATACCTCTGCTATGCCCACAAGCCATGCCCACTAGCCAATCAGGAGTGAGTATGCAAATCAATCCAACCAAGATGGCGACAGCCATGGAGCTGAGTGAGCAGGAGGCTTGGGTTGTTCCGGCAATAGAGGAAGCCAAGCTTCCCACCAGCCCTAGCTGGCCCTGGCCTCTGCTCAAGGCTACAAAGTTTCAATTATAGAAGATGAATAAATCCCAGATACCTGCTTCCAGTTGGCCCTGGCTTCCACTCAAGGAGGGGCTAAAAAAAAAGAAAGAAAAGAAAAAAAGGAGGGGCTGGGAGCTTGGGTCATGACGAGGTGATCAAGTCAGGATGGGATGGCAGTTGTGGATGATCAGGCTGGTGGGGGGTGAGCCATTGGGGGTAAGCAGACCAGCAGGGAGGCCAGTTGGGGGTGAGCAGGCCATCACCGGGGGTCAGTTGGGGGTGAGCAGGACAACGAAGGGGAGCAGTTTGGAGTGAGCAAGCCAGCAGGGGGGCAGTTGGGGGCAAGCAGGCCACTGGGAAGGAGAGGTGGGGTCAAGCAGGCCAGCAGGGGGAGCAGTTGGGGGTGAGCATGCTGTCAAGCTGGCAGGGGGGCATTTGGAGGCAAGCAGGCCAGCAGGCAGAATGGTTGGGGCAGTCAGGCAGGCAGGCAGGCAGGTGAGTAGCTGGAGCCAGCCATCCTGGATTGTGAGAGGTATGTCCAACTGCTGGTTTAGGCCCGATCCCTATAAATCGGTAGTAGGACATCCTTTGAGGGGTCCCAGATTGGAGAGGGTACATGCCAGACTGAGGAACATCCCCCCCAACTCCATGCATGAATTTCATGCATTTAACATTATTTAACATTATTTGTTTGGGTCAAAATCTATCACTTACTATTTTTTTTCTATTTGTAACTTCAAATATACATTATTTTTAAACTTTCTTTAAGAGTAAATATATATATTTTTTATTTTCCACTTCCTCCCATTCAAAGTTATTAATTCAATATGCCTTAACCATACTTTCAATATTGAGGGAAATACTTAGTTCAGTCTATGATTGTCTAACCACTATGTTGTACACCTAAAACTAATACAAAAATAATACTGAATATAAACTGTAATTGAAAAATAAAATTAAAAAACAGAACCAAGTCAGAGAAATGGATATGCTATCTTGGAAATGATGGTGACAGGTATAATCTGGTTAAAAATTTGATAATTTCTCAGGATAATTAATGATGAATACCATTAAATACTTGATATTTGATAAGAATTTTTAGAAATTTTTCTATGATAATTCAAATTAAATAATAAGGATATAAGAAAAAGAACTATTTAATCCCAAGATTTAGCAACCTTGTTGAATAGTGAAATTTAAGGTACTTAACAGACATTATGTTTTCAGTGCTTGTGCCTGAAATGGAAACAAATGACCTGCATGGGAGGTTGAACTTCAGTGCTCCCCCCATATTTGTAGAATATGAAGACCATTTCCCAGAAGAATTTGAAAATGAACTCTCTAAATGACATACTAAGAGGTGACTCTAAATGACATACTTAGAGGTGTGATTGTACCTTCAGCTGGAACCCAAAGTCTCTTATATTCTGGAGATGTGTGATATGATAAACTGATTTCAAAATAAGCCAAAGTGTGAGAATCAACTTTTCAAACCTTAAGTGACATATTGATGAGGTGTTTACTTTTTCCACTATCGCATCACTCTGAGCCTTTAAAGAGCAATCTGTGAAGATCGCGGATATTGTTTATTTTGGTCCTGACTTTATGTTTTTAAATTCTCCTTTTATTACCCAGCGATGACTGGGCTCTTTTGTGAGTGTCACCTGGCCTCCCCACTACAGGATGCGCGACTTTCTGGCCTACAGAAGGTATGTGGCCCTGTTCTCCTGTCTCTCCACCAGCCCATCTCCTCCAGTGGGAAAAACAAAGGCTAGCTTGAGGGGCAACTGATGTACAACAAAACCAGAGTGGATTATTAGTGTTTTTATTTGAATAATTCAGGGTAAGAAGCAACCATAAAATATGAAATAGGTTAAATATTTCTTAAAGTGTTCCCAATTAGTGCCTATAGGAAATTAATAAAGTGCACACACACAGGCATAATTGGGTTTATAAATCAAAATAATTTAAAGTGAAATCTGGAAACATGAGAAGGAATGATTAGTTTTGGATTTTGTAATAATGATAAGGGGATTTGGGGGGGCATAATAATCTATTAATGTATATTTGGTCCAAGCTTTTAAATAGATACTTAAAAAAGAGTTCATTCCACGTGACAGGCCAGACACAATTCCTTATACACTTATTGAGATTGATTTTAAAAGCAGCTTGATTTTTACTAAAAATCAGGATGAAGTAGTTTCTGTAAAAATGCTAAACTGAACTTCATTATGAACAGTCAAAATACTTTTTTAAAATTTGAGCAAACAGTGCAAAAAAGATCAGCCTTACTGATTAAAGAGAATCCTGCTTACTGAATTATTTTACAGTGTATGACTAATATGAAGCAAAAATAATACCTGGGAAATTGTGACTAAAATAATACTTAAGACAATTACCATTTATTGAGAGTTTATGTGTCAGGTGGAGTGCTAAATTTTACATGCAATGAATCTTAGATATTATTCTATTTTTGGTTAGTAAAGTAGGTTACTTGTCATTAGGTAAATTTTTAAAGGTCACACATTGTAAGTTTCAAAGACAGAAATTAATTCCTGTCTCTCTGACTATAGAGCCCATTGACTGGATTATTAAATTACATTATCTAGATTGCTGCAATTGTTTATACAACTAAAGTGACTTTCACTGACATTTACAACCAAAGGGTCTTTCTGAGAGTCTGAACCAACAATGTTATTCCATCAAGGACCTATCCTTGATCATCTTATGGATTTATATCTTGCCCATTAAGTCAATGATCAATTATTTTTTAAAATAATTATTTAAAATATTTTACTTATTTATTTTTATTATTTTTTAGGTTATAGGTAAGTTTAGTGTGTCAGGTAACATTTTTCAACAAATAACATATTTCTTTAAATTTTTACTTATTTCTCAGAACTCATCAACCATTCAAATTAAAGACACTTTTGTAACTACTTCAATAAGTAAATGCAAGTCACTACATAAATATAATTCAATGCAGGAAATTAATATATATATATATGCCAACACTACTATTTTCCACCCTTAGAGCACTTGGTTTCTACTATGGGATTTCAAATTTTTCATAAATATTGTATCTCTTTTTTCTAATAAACATTTAATTTCTATGACAGGCATTCTAGTGGTGTCCAAATACTTCTGTGGATTTTGACTTTAAATTAATAAGGATGTTCTTATTCAGGTATGCCTATACTCCTCATTAATTATGTTTCTATTGCCCCCAACAAGTAACATATTGACAAAAGTAGAGAATATATTTTAAAATGTATTTTACCACGAGACACTTGTTTAAACCTCTAAGTTTAATTTAGAACCAGAACTTTAGATTCTGGAAGTGAGCCCAATACTCAACCTCTACCCCGCCCAGTTTTCCTGTAAGGGAGCTATGCATTACACGTACCAGTTATTCATACATCCACTTCACTCAGAGCACAGTCTCCAACACCACTCAGCTGCAGAGATGAATAACCAAAGAGTAACCTATGCAGAACTGAATTTTGCCAAGTCCGCCAAGAGTCAGCAAAGGAAACCTCAGGGCACTCAAAGCTGTATTCCAGTAACTGAGCAGGAAATAACCTATGCGGAATTAACTCTTCAAAATGCTTCCCGAGATCTTCAAGGGAGGGACAAGAAGGACCACTCCAAAGGTAACACATCCAATAGACACACAGTATAACTGTTCTAGTATGTGCAGTTGGGGTGCAGAAGTGTGGGGGAAAGTTGGGCATTAGCTCACATATTTTTCATTTGTGAGAACCAGCGCTTAAAGTTGGAATACAGTATTCTAAGATGAAAGCTGAAAGACTGCAAGGTGTAGTCTTTGGCCAACAATTCGTGGAGCATGGTATCTCCTGAAAATGCAAAGGTATATTCTGAGAGGAGGATTACAGTGGTAGCTATGGGCTTGGTGTCCAAGTGTATGTATTTGATTCTCTGTATGTAAACTGTCTAAACAATTGTCACTCCCTCTCCTTTCTCAATCTTTCCATTTCTCTCCTTGTAGTTTCAGCATCACGTCCAGAGAAGCTCATTGCTGGGACCCTAGGGGCCATCTGCCTTGTCCTGATGTCTGCTGTGGTGATGGTAACTGTTATTCCCTGTAAGTAAATTTTTGTAAGATTATACTGCACTCTTCACTTTAATGATTGCCAGTGCCTCTAAGCATTTCATAATATTATGGAATAGAATTTTCATTTTAAAGCATGCATTTAGAAAAAATGTGGAATGGTTATTCTGAATTTAACAAATGCATAAGTAACGTAAAGAGTATTTTACATATAGTCATATATTTTGATTTCATCTCAAAGACATACTTTAGGAGAATGAAAGATCTTATAAGAAATATAAATTCATATTGAGATTGGTTAAACCCATCTTGTAAGAGATGGTGAAGTTTGGCTCTTTAGGCTTTTAAAATATTTTCTCCTAACTCTTTTTTACTGTATTAATTTTTCTTGGCAAAATCAAATTTATTACAGATAATTCTCCTCCTAGACAATACAACAGCAAACTTCAAACTAAGAAACAAAAATTGTTATGATTTATTTAGATTAATTGATATTTTAAGAATTACTTTAATTTTTTTTTTTAGTTACTATAATACCAGAGAAGAACAATGATTCCCAAATAACAAGGATCCCAAAAGGTACATAATAATTTCCAAAGTTCTGATATTAGCAAAGTTTATATTTTGTCTCTATCTTAGGCTAGGCAACAATGATAATAGACTCTTTTGGAAGAACATAAATTATAAAATGAGCAATAGCTGAGACCGGTTTGGCTCAGTGGATAGAGCGTCGGCTTGCGGACTGAAAGGTCCCAGGTTCGATTCCGGTTGGGGGCATATACCTTGCTTGTGGGCACATCTCCACTGTGGGGTGTGCAGGAGGCGGCTGATCAATGTCTCTCTCTCATCGATGTTTCTGACTTTCTATCTCTCTTCCTTCCTCTCTGTAAAAAATCAATAAAATATATTTAAAAAAAATAAAATAAAATAAGCAATACATGTTCATAAATAATTATTATAAGGGAATGTTCCTTCTTTTGCAACATTATGAAGAAACATTAATTTTAAATTGCCACATCCATTGTAGCTGTTTGGCTTAAATTTCCTATTGCTATAATATAATAGGAGACAAGTAATTTTACCATTCTTAAAAAGTAGTTTCATTCATTGAATTTTAGGACATGTATAGAGTGGATTTAAAAAAAAACATATTTTTATTGATTTCAGAGATGAAGGAAGAGGGAGAGAGAGATAGAAACATCAATGCTGAGAGAGAGTCATTGATTGGCTGCCTCCTGCACGACCCCACTGGGGACTAAGCCCACAACCCAGGCATGTGCCCTTGACTAGAATCAAACCTGGGACCCTTCAGTCCTCAGGCCATTGCTCTAACCACTGAGCCAAACCGGGTAGAACTAGAGTGGATATTTTTGTTTGTGTGTTTGCATTTTATGGGCACATAAATTAGGGGATATATGGCTGACCTTTTTCTCTGACTGTGTGTTTTGTTTCTTATGTGCCAGCCAGTGCGGTTACAGCGGTATATTATGTACCTATGTATTTATACCTATGTAAGTGTGTAAGTTAATTTTTATTTTAAAACTTCAAATTGCTATTGGATAATAATTCATAATCTTCCTTTAGCATATCATTGTGAACATTGTCCACCAGAGTGGTTTACGTATTCCAACCATTGCTATTACATTAGTACTGAAAATAAAACATGGAAGAAGAGTTTGCTGGCCTGTGCTTCTAAGAACTCTAACTTGCTTAACATAGATAATGAAGAAGAAATGGTAAGATGTTAAACAATTTTATACACTTTATTTAAGGCTTATTTCAGTCAATAGTATATTGATAGAATTCACATTTTTATACATAGTTGTAGTTATTTAAAGTTTGTATAAAATTTCACTGTTTGCCCTAACTGGTTTGGCTCAGTGGATAGAGCATCAACCTGCGGACTCAAGGTTCCCAGGTTCGATTCCGGTCAAGGGCATGTACCTTGGTTGTGGGCACATCCCCAGTAGGAGGTGTGCAGAGGGCAACTGATCAATGTTTCTCTCTCATTGGTGTTTCTAACTCTCTATCCCTCTCCCTTCCTCTCTGTAAAAAAATCAATAAAACATTAACAAAATTTCCACTGTTTGACTTTATAATATTTTATATTTTATACTACTAATCTCCCATCTTGCTTTTTATAGAAAACTGTGCTTCTATAAGTGCTTGGTTTCTAAAATAAACTTTGCCATTTAATTTTATCTTCTACCAAGGATACGAAACAAATAATTGAACAGATGGATTACAAGGGCAATGGAACCTGTAGTTGCAATGAAACCAATCAGATCACAAAATAGAGTTTTCCCTCCCTAGCAGCCCTGTTCCTGTGTATTCTCTTATCATTTCTCCCCCCCCCC
>JAAGEH010000311.1:32239790-32263753 GCA_011751065.1 Lasiurus cinereus
TCTCTCTCTCTCTCTCTCTCTCTCTCTCTTTCTTTCTTTCTTTTTCCTTTTTGCTTTCATGTCATTTATTTTCTTAATTACAATCCCTTCTTTAAAATACCTGATATCTGAGGAATAGGAGAAAATAATATTGATTTAGTCATGGTATCAAATACTTTGAAAACTTATTTAAATCTCTGTTATGTTAGTTTTGTCAACGTGGGTAACTACTAAATTACATGAATCAGAGTTTTCCTTATTAAATTAAGAAGAATGAGACCTTTAAAATATATTTTATTGATTTTTTACAGAGAGGAAGGGAGAGGGATAGAGAGCTAGAAACATCGATGAGAGAGAGAGACATTGATCAGCTGACTCCTGCACACTTCCCACTGGAGATGTGCCTGCAACCAAAGTACATGCCCTTGACCGAAATAGAGCCTGGGACCTTTCAGTCCACAGGCTGACACTCTATCCACTGAGCTAAACTGGTTTTGGCAAGAATGAGACCTTTAAACATAAACATGTAGGTTAAATTTAAATCAAATGTACAAACATTGCTGAAAGTTTTTGAAAATATGAAAAGTGATTTTAACATATCTTTAATAAAAATTCTTAATATACCTTTAGTGTTAAGTTAGGATCCAACAATTTTATTTTGTTCTCAAAATGAAGGATCTTTGGAAAGAATACACTATTTGCTTTAAAATAATCTTTCATGATGATTATTTAAATAAAAATCCTTTTTTTTTTTTGGTGTAGGAATTTCTGAGTTCCAAATTACCACCTTCATGGGTTGGAGTTTTTCGTAACAGCAGTGATCATCCTTGGATGTTGATAAATGGTTCAACTTTCAAATATAAGTAAGTTATTTTTTAAATGCTATATAACAGTAGAATTCAAAAAAAAAGAAAAATTCTGAAGAGTGTATTGATGTTTTTGTTTAAGTTGAATTATAAACATGAAGAATGATAGTCAAAGTTAATGAAATGTTGATATAAATATTAAAGAATTACTCTCTAATTTTCCTAATAACCAACTCTAGCTAGTATTCTATGAAAAATATCATTACCCTTCAACATAATCTCTGATTGCAGTTACATGGAAAATACTATTTATTGTTTCTTGGATTGGCCCCACATAATAACAACAAAATAATGCATTTTTCTCCATTACAGAATAGCAGACTTACCTGGTAAAGGTGACTGTGCTCTGCTAACCCTATATGGCCTCACATCAGAGAATTGTGGAGCTTCAAAAATATATAGCTGTAAGCATAAGCTTTAGAGTTAAAACACCTGAGTCTGGATTCAGTTGGGTAACTTTATTTTCATGCAATGGAAATAGTATTATTGCATATGTCTTCAAATGAATTATATCACTTGTTCTAATAATGAAATAATTTTCTATAACAATTTTTGGACAATAACATACATATCCAAAAGTGCAGATATTCATTGCTTTTTGTGTCTGACGTGTTTTGGCTCAACGTTATATTTGTGGTATTCAACATTTCTAAAAGATCTTATGTTGTGTGAGTCAATTTATATGTGTTACTAAGAATAGGCCAACCCACAGAGGCAGAAAGTAGGTTTGTGGTTGCCAAAGGTTGAAGGGAGATAGGAATAACAAACAATACTAACTGGTGCACTGTTACTTTTGGGGGCTGGGTACTTTCTAAATTTTGTTAGTAGTGATGGTTGCAAACTCTGTTGAATATACTAAAAATCACTGACATATATACTCTACATGGATGATTTTTTTTCTTTGTAAATTAAACCTCAATACAGCTATTAAAAAACACTTGATGTTATGTTAGGGACTGCATTTAAACTTTAAATAATTTATAAAGATATCATTTTACACTATTGATTCTTCCAAACAACATCATGCTTTATCCCTCTATGTATTAAGCTTTCTTTAATTTCTCTACTATGTTTAAAAATTTGCTATATTGAAATCAAATATGATTCTTCTATAGTATGATTTTGTAAATGGTATACTTATTTAAAAATTCCTTTAGTGATTTTTGCTGCTTTAAATATAAATACAGTTGAGATTTGCTATTGTTTTTGTATTAATCCTATCACTTCAAATCTACATTCTTCTGCATAGTATATATGAACAGTTATTTTATTTCTTTTTCCCTGGTGTAATTATTTTCTTTTCTTGACTTATTTTCATAGACTAGAGTTTTATTTCCAATGTTGAATAGTAAGGACAGTAAAAGTGCTGTATGTATCCTCTATTTTGGGGGAACATATTTGAATATTTCATCCTTAAGTATGAGATTTGTTTTAAAGTTTTTTCATTAGACCTTTCTCATATAAAAGCAATTCCATAATATTGCTAGTATTCTAATATATTTTAGAATGATGTTACATTTTTATTATTTTCACATCAATTGAAATGATAATGTTTATGAAATAAACTACCTTTATTTCTTTTAAATGTTAAACCAACCTTGCATTTCTGAAATAAAACCACAGTGGTTATTTTGTATTGTCCTTCTTCAAAATTCTGTGCCTTTATTACACTTAGATTAAGCTATTTTTCTTTCATCCAGGTTCACAAAGAGTTGAGAATGAATTTTTCTTTGTTATGTATTTGACAGTTTTATATATCAAGGCTATATTAAAAGCTTTGTTATGTACGTGACAGGTTTAATATATTAAAAGCATTCCTTTTTTTTTCTATTTCCTAGAAGCCTTTGTATATGAGTACTGTTATATTTTAATGTTATTTTTCATTACTGATGCTGAAACCAAAAATGTGGGTGTTTTGAGTCCCGTTTCCTGTCTCGTGACAATGGAAGAATGAAGTTGCAGACAAAAAGGATTAATGGGACCAAACTTTGTTGGGAGAAGCAGTCCTGGAGAAGGTACAGCCAGGGTTCCAGGAGTAGGCCGGTGTCCAGAGCTTCCTCTCCATGTTACAGTCGGGAGTAGTTTAGTATCCAAACTAATTCAACCCTATTAGTCCATGTGTGGAGGCCCAGAGAGCCGTAAGTCACGTGGTCATAGGGGATGTGCTCCCCAGCATCAGGAGAATCAGGTATCCTCTGTGCCAGTGGTTCTCAACCTTCCTAAGGCCGCGACCCTTTAATACAGTTCCTCATGTTGTGGTGACCTCCAACCATAAAATTATTTTTGTTGCTACTTCATAACCATAATTTTGCAACTGTTATGAATCGTATCTGTGTTTTCCAATGGTCTTAGGCGACTCCTGTGAAAGTGTTGTTTGACCCCCAAAGGGGTTGCGACCCACAGGTTGAGAACCGCTGCTCTGTGCCCTAAGCTGGGGCGAAGGGAAGGCAGCCTGCCTGCGTTTGTTTGTTTGTTTTGTATATATGCTTGCCTCACTGCCTTGTGATTGGGTATCTGCATGCTGTCTGTCTTAGTAATATCCATCCATTTTCAAGTTCATACCTCTGGCTCACACCCTTCCTTCCCTCCCCAGTTGGGGTGTCTTAGTAACTCCGCCCAGCTGGATTCCTGGTTTCACTTTCTCCTCCTATGGTCCTGCCCCTATCTATCTAGCTTTTTTCTGTCTCGATGCCAGTGGAGCTTGAAGAATGCTTTTGTAGGAAAGTTCATAAAATGAACTCAATTCTTAAACTACATGCTAGATATAGTGAGGTTTCCATTTGTTGCACCGCATTTTCATATTTTTTAAATTTAATGTAGGCATTAAAATGTACTCAGAATGTGGCTTCATTATCTACTGAGTATCTATACATAGGATAAGGCTATTCCCCTGTTTATATATGCAAGATTTGGGTTTTGTTAGTTTTTTTTCCCAGATCTTATCAATTTTATCCTTTTCAATGAGAATAACTTTGACCTTGTTGATTCTCTCTACTCTTGTTTCTTCTTCTTCTTGATTTTGATTCTTTTTTGTGTGTTTTGCTATCTTCATTTGGATTTAATTACAGTTCTTCCATTTTTAGTTTCTTGAGATGCATGCTTCGATTTCTTTTACCAAAAAAACACGCTTATTTTTTTATTGTTGACACTAGTACAGATGCTCCATTTTCCCCACCTTTGCTTACCTCCACCAATCTTCCTCCTCTCTCCGCTTCCCTCCAGCTATCACCACTGTGTTGCCTGTGTCTGTGAGTTATGTCTGTATGTTCCTTGGCTAATCCCTTCACCTTCTTTCATTGAGTCCCTCCAGGTGCCCTTTCTTCTGACAGCTGTCCACCTGTTCCATGTATTCATGCCTCCTGGCTTCTACTTTGATCATCAGTTTATTTTGTTCATTAGATTTCACATATAAGTGAGATTACATGGTATATGTCTTTCACTGACTGGCATATTTCAATTAGCATTAATACTCTCTGGATCAATCATGCTGTTAGTAAAAGGTAAGAATTACTTTTTTCTGGCCATGTAATACTCCATTGTGTAAATGTACCACTTTTTCTTCTCGTTCATAAGCTATATATTTAAGGCAATCAATATTTCACAAGACAAACTATTTTTGTTATATATTTCTTGTTATTCATGTAAAAATTTTGGTCATTCATTGTGATCACTCCTTTGGCCCATATGTGATTTAGAAATGTATTACGGAATTTAAAACCATATAGTAATTTTTAAGTTTGGGGTTATTGACTTTCATATTTGGTAATCTGTTGTTAGAAAATTTTCTGCAAAGCGGTAAATGTCCCTCATCACCATTGAAGTGTGGCTAGTGTGACAGAGAAACCTATCTTAAAGTTTTATTTATTTTCAATTAAAATTTAAATCTGAATACCCATATTTAATAGCCCACTTGTCAAACTGGATGAGTGGCTACTGCAGTTAAACCACAGTTCTATCTATTTTATATTAACATTCTTGGAAATGTAGGTATACATTTTTAAATATTTTCATGTAAACTTAAATACATGAGTATTCTATAACACTATGTTTTGTGTGTGTGGCTGTGTGTCTATGTGTGTAGTTAATTGTTTAAAACTTTCTATAGTAGCTTAGCCAGCGTGGCTCAGTGGTTGAGCATCAACCCAGGAACCAGGAGGTCACAGTTCAAATCCCAGTCAGGAGGCATCTGATCAATAATTCTCTGCCGTCATTGATGTTTCTATCTCTCTCTCCCTCTGCCTTCCCCTCTGAAATCAATAAAAATATATTTTAAAATACATTTTTAATTGATTCTTTACAGAGAGGAAGGGAGATAGATAGAAAGTCAGAATCATCGATGAGAGAGAGACATCGATCAGCCGCCTCCTGCACGCCCCACTGTGGGGATGTGCCCGCAAGCAAGGTACATGCCCCCAACCGGAATCGAACCTGGGACCTTTCAGTCCGCAAGCCGACGCTCTATCCACTGAGCCAAACCGGTCTTGGCCAATAAAAATATGTTTTAAAGTAATTAAACAATTCTTCTAAAACTCTTTCAAAAAATGAAAGAGAACTGAACACTCCCAGGCTGAGAGGAAAGGGCGGGCCCATCAACCGCCTCCACAACCTCCATGGCCAAGCACAGGCCTGGTGTAAAATGCTGACAGCAAGGCCTTTCAGTATAATTGGGGCAGTAGAGGCCCACAGAATGATCATTTCCTTTTCTATGACACACGTAATTCTGACACACTATTTACAATGAAATAAGTTCCATATATTTGACATTTTACAGCCCTGGAAAGTTACATATAATGAGCAGCAAAGTGAAAAGATGGAAAGAATTTTTAGGCTTTTAATGATGTAACTAATTTCTGCCTAGAAGACACACCAATTCAGAAAGTGATGGTTTTATTGTCCCTTAGGACATTAGCCAGATTGTACCTAATTTAGCAGTTTTACTTCAGGCTTTCATCTTCGGCAATCTCCTTTGAACAGCATTATCATCCTGCCAGTCCTTTCACTGAGTTAAACAGAACTTCTGCATCTGCTATGATGTATTCGGATAAGAATTCTGTATTTAACACATGCAAAATTTTGTTTTGACACAATAAAACAAAAGATCAGTAGATTCTTCCCTGGAACACAGGAAAGCACAAACTTGAATCATTGGTGTGGCTTAGGCTAATTTTCCAAATATTGTTAGTAAAATTCATGTAGGGATCATCACAGAGCCAAGAATTCACATTCAGTATCTCCAAGGTGGAGGCCTGTTATTCTGTGTTTTATTTTATTTTGGTTTTTAATACTCACCAGAGGATATTTTTTCACTGCTTTTTAGAGATAGTGGACTGGAGAGAGAAGGGAGGGGGAGGGAGGAGAGAGGAAAAGAGAGAGGGGAAGGGGAAGGGAGAGGGAGACACACTCCCGGCTGAGGGCAGGCCATCACTTGCAGCCCACCTCTGTGCCTGAGCTACAGAGAAAACACCTTTTATGACCGCTCATTGGCTAAGCTCCCCATATGCTACTCGCAGTGTTCTTGGTAACTTGCCTAATAAGAATCCAAGAAGGTGATTTAGGGTTTTTCCACCTCACTCCTGGAGGAAATGTACGAAGGTCCGCTGCTGGAGGGCTAAGAAATGTTGTATCCTGCCCTAGCCAGTTTGGCTCAGTGGATAATGCCTCGGCCTGCTGACCGCAGGGTCTGGGTTTGATTTTGATCAAGGGTATGTACCGAGGTTGCAGGATCCTCCCTGGCTGGGGTCCGGCTCAGGGCTCATGCAGAAGGCAGCCAATCGCAGGGTCCCTCTCACACTGATGTTTCTCTGTCTTTCCCTCTCTCTTCCAGGCTCTCTCAAAATCAATGGAAAAAATATCCTCAGGTGAGGATAAAAAAAGAAAAAAAGAAAGAAATGTTCTGGTCTATGAAAGAGACATCTTGAAAATTCCTAAATAAAGTTGTCATTTTTTTGTGGTGAAGGGACCTGAGTCCGTGTTGATGAAAACATTTTGGCGGCTGCAGTAGCAGGCAATGGCAGCAGCAGCGGGGTGATGGGGCTGTTGCCTTCCCCTGATCAGCCAGGTTGCCTTCAGCAGAGAGAGGCCTACTAATGGCTTAGCAGTGGGCATCCTCTGAGGACTCCTGGACTGTGAGATGGGGCAGGGTGGACTGAGGGATGCACTCCCCCCCCCCTGCCAGTTCATGAATTTCGTGCACCAGGCCTCTAGTTTTTTAAATAAGGGACATTTGTTTTTAATTACCTTTGTTTTTCCCCCTACATTGTTAGACTTGAGCTTTGTCATTTACCACAACTAATCCTAATTAAAAGAGAGATAGTTTTGATTAGAAAATGAACTAACAAAAATACAATCATTAGTTATATAATAATTTAATCTCTGTCAAGGTGTTATAGTTCAACATTATCTAATGTTATATCCTTCACAGAGATTAAATAAGTAGACTTATTTTGCCAAGGGAAGTCTAACTAACATTTAAGAACAATAAAATGAATGAGGGATTTTTAATGAACTAGGATAGAGAAATTGAGAAGGTAAGTGTGAGAATTAATTATTGTTGTGACAGTTACCATAAAGGTGAAAATATAGTAATTCTTCAGGTCATTGGAGACAAATGTCATTAAATAACTATACATAGTTAATGGGATTATGATTTTAGAAATTTTCCCATTATAATAGAAATTCCATAGTGAGAATATAAGGAAAAGAAATATGTAATGCAAGGATTTAGTAACCTAAGAGTGGAATTTAAACATCTGAGAGACTCCTAACAAGGCCTAAGTGTCCAGAGTTTGTGATTAAGTTGTAAGTTAACAGCATGGATGCTGAAGTCTTTTGTCCTCTGATATCTTTTCAAAAAAAGATAACTTCTCAGAGGCATTGCCAATGGAGATAAACTACAGCACACACTTACCAGGCCAAGGTAACCTATATTCTGGAGGTGTTTGCTGATGTAAACCATCTTCAAAATACCCCAAGTGTAAGAATTTCCTGTTCAAACTTTAACTGACATATTTTTCCACTCATGATTCACTCTGAACTTTCTTGAGGCAGTCTCTGAAGACCACAATCATTGTTCTACTAGAGAAACCTGGTCTCCCACTAAAGGATACAGAAGGTATGTGTCTCTATTCTCCTGTCTCTCTATTAGCCCGTCTCACGTAGTGGGAGATTACAAATGCTAGATGTGATGTAAGTGAAGTACAATTAAAATACAATAAAAGAAAAGAAAACATTGCTATCTTTATTTAAATAATTTGGGGCAAAAAATGAGAAGAATAAAATATGAAATAGTTGGAGGACATCAAACTATTCAAATTCTTGCTGACTTGCTTGTAGAGAATGACTCAAGTGCATATACACATGCATAATTGAAGTGTTAAGCAAAACAATTTAAAGTAGAATGCAGCAAAAATCATGACAAGGAAGTTATTTTTATTTTATTTTACAATCAATATAGGTATATTTTATATTTTATATTTAGTCCATCCTTTAAAAAGAGATTCTTAAAATGAATTCTCTGAATTACAGTGGGTAATTTAAATATACACTTATTTAGATTAAATAAAAACAGTTGGCTTTTAATGAAAATCAGAATGCAGTAGGTCCCATAAAATGCAAATTTAAGTTTAATTATAAAAAATCAAAAAAATATTTTAAAAAATTGAACAAAGATTGCAAGAATCGGCACCACACTGACAAACTCATTTAATGAATTATGTTACAACATAAATAAATAAATGTATGCTATTAAATAAAATTAATTTAGACTTCATAGTTACTATATATGTCAACACAACTGATGCTCTATCTTTGGAGCATTCAGTTTTTAATCACTATTCGATTTCAAATTTATCATAAATATTGGAGACTCTTTTTCTAATATAACATTTTAATTTTAATATAAGCATTCTAATAATGTTAAAATATTTTCATAGAATCTGATTTTAAATTAAAGGCAATGTCATTATTTATGCTATTTTTTATTCCTCACTGATTTATTGCTTTTTACGGCTCAAACAAATAATATTCTTGTCAAATGTAGAATATCGTAAAAATTACATCTATTATGAAGCACTTGTTTCAAGATCTAACAAATTTAAAACCAGAGCTTTAGATTTTTCAACTTGGAAATGAGCCCTACTAACCCTTTACCCCTCCCAGTTTTTCTATACTAAAGATTACATTATTGCATATGTCATTTGTTCCTAAGTACACTTAACTTAGAGCGCAGACTCAAACGCCACTCAGCTGCAGAGATGAATAACCAAAGTGCAACCTATACAGAACTGAATTTGGTCAAGTCCGCCATGAGTCAGCAAAGGAAACCTAAAGACACTCAAAGCTGCTTTCCAGTAACTGAGCAGGAAATAACCTATGCGGAATTAACTCTTCAAAATGCTTCCCAGATCTTCAAGGAAGGGACAAGAAGGACCACTCCAAAGGTAACACATTCAATAGACACACAGTATAACTGTTCTGGTATGTGCAGTTGGGGTGCAGAGATGTGGGGGAAAGGAAGGCATAGCTCACATATTTTTCATTTGTGAGAATCAGTGCTTAATGTTGCTATACAGTATGTTAAGATGAAAGCTGAAGGTTGATTCTGTTCAGGTATGGTTGCAAGGTGTAGTCTTTGACCAGTAACTCATGGAGCATTATATTTCCTAAACATGCAATGGTATAGTCTGAGAGGAGGATTACCGTGGTAGGTATGGGCTTGTTGTCCAAGTTTATGTATTTGATTCTGTGTACGTAAACTGTACAAATTGTCTCTCTCTCCTTTCTCAGCGTTTCCTTTTCTCTTCCTACAGTTTCACCATCACATCCAGAGAAACTCATTGCTGGGACCCTAGGGGTCATCTTCCTTGTCCTGATGTTCGCTGTGGTGACAATACCTATTATTCTCTGTAAATACATTTTTGTAAGATTATACAGAACTTCTCATTTTTATGTCATCAGTGCCTCTGAACACTTCATAATGGTATAGAATAGAACTCTGATCTTAAAGTATGCATTTAGACTAAGTACAAAATGCTAATTCTGAATTTGTCCAAGGTATAAATATCAGAATAATTGTAGAGAGTAGTTTATAAATATATGTACATATATTCATATATGACCACACATATCCATATATTTGTATACTGATTTTATAATGCAAGGCATGCTTTAGGACACCTTATTGAGAAATACAAATTAATTTTTGAGATTGCTTAATCCAAATACTGTGAGAGATATAGTTGTTCTCTAGACTTTCAAAATATTTTTCCTCAAAATTATCATTACTACATTAATTTTATTGGTAATTAAACTTTATTCCAGATAATTCTAATCCTAGATAATACAACATATTAAACATAAGACACAAAAGTATTATGATGTAGTTAGATCAAGATTAATTTTTATAAGAATTATTTTTTCCCCCTAGCTAATGTAATAGTGGAGCAGAATAATTCTTCTTTGAAACCGGGATCCAAAAAGGTACATAATTATTTTCTCAGTTCTGATATTAATATAGTTTATACTTTCTCTCTAACATAGGGTACTCAAAAATAATAGCTTTTTGGGAATGGGGAAACATTATAATACCAGGCAACAAATGTTCATAAATAATAATTATAGAAGAGTGTTTTCTTATGCAACAATATGAAGAAATATTCATTTAAGATCATCATACCCATTGTTGCAGATTGGGCTCAAAGATAATTTTAGGATTCTAAAAAGGTGGTTTTATTCATTGACATTCAGGACATGTAGAGAGTTTCATTCAGGACATGTAGAGAGTTTTATTCATTGACATTCAGGACATGTAGAGAGTTTCATGGTTTATGTCTCATATTAAGCAAACACACAAACAAAATGTGTTTGCTTAATATGAGACATAAACCATGAAACAAGAGACTAACCCTTCTCTGTAAGTGTGTTTTCTTTTATATATATTGCACAAATGTGTCTGTACCTATGCAAACAGGTAAATTAATTTTTATTTTTAAAAATTTAAATTGTTTTTGATAAAATTTTATAATCTTTCTTCAGCATATCATTGTGGACATTGTCCAAAAGAGTGGTTTACATATTCCAACAATTGCTATTACATTAGTACTGAAATAAAAGCATGGAATGAGAGTTTAAAGGCCTGTGCTTCTAAGAACTCTAATCTGCTTTACATAGATAATGAAGAAGAAATGGTAAGATTTAAATATTTCCATTTTATAGAAAACCATGCTTCTATAAGTACTTTTTTCCTAAAGTAAACTTAGCTACTTGAATTTACTATACATCCAGGAAACTGAAAGTGTCATGATTGTGCACATTAATTAAAACTTAAATGACCCATATAATTACAAATCATGAAATAGGAGTTGCTAGTCCATAGTAGCCCCTCTCCTGTGTTTCTGCTTTAACACTCACATATGTCTCCTTTAACACTCACATGATATTTTTTTGCAATCACTCCATATTATTGCATTTATCTGTAATTTGTTAATTTTCACTGCTGTATTGTAAGGACATGACATTTTTATTCTGTTCTATCTAAAATATAGTTGTATTTTAATATGTGGGTATTATGAATAATTATTTTATGACAAACCTTGTATCTGTTTCAAATATTATATTGTATTTAAAACAATTATATTATATACTAGAGGTTCAGAGCACAAAATTCATGCATGGGGGGAGGTGTCCTTCAGCCCAGCCTGCTCCCTTTCCAATCTGGGACCCCTTGAGGGATGTCTGACTGCCCGTTTAGGCCCCATCTAAATAGAGACCCCTTGAGGGATGTCCGACTGCCCGTGGATGGGGCCTAAACAGGCAGTTGGACATTCCTCTCACAATCCAGGACTGCTGGCTCTCAACTGCTCATCTGCCTGCCTTCCTGATTGCCCCTAACTGCTTCTGCCTACCAGCCTGATCATCCCCTAACCACTCCCGTGCCCACCTGATTGATCCCTAACTGCTCCTCTGCCAGCCTATTTGCCCCTAACTGCCCTCCCCTGTAGGCCTGGTCACCCTAACTGTCCTCCCCTGCAGGCCTGGTCAGGTAATGCACAGTACAGCATAGAGAATACTAATATAGTCAACAATCTATATAATAAAGAGGTAATATGCAAATTGACCATCACTCCAATGCACAAGATGGCCGCCCCCATGTGGACACAAGATGGCTGCCACAAGACAGCCAGCAAGGGAGGGCAGTTGGAAGGGACCTGGCCTGCAGGAGAGGTAGTTGGGGGCAACCAGGTCTGCAAGGGAGGAGAGTTGGGGGGGGAGGGAACCAAGCCTGAAGGAGAGAGCAGTTGGGGATGACCAGGCTGGCAGGGGAGGGCAGTTAGGGGCAATCGGGCCTGCATGGAGGGTAGTTGGGAGTGACCAGGCCTACAGGCAAAGACAGTAGGGGTGACTAGGCCTGTAGGGGAGTAATGTTGGGAGGGGGACCAGGCCTCCAGCGGAGGGTAGTTGGGGGCAACTGGGCTGGCAGGAGAAGGCAGTTGGGAGTGACCAGGCCAGCAGGGGAGGGTAGTTAGGGGTGACAAGGCCTGCAGGGGAGGGCAGTTAGGGGCAATCAGGCAGGGGGCAAAGTTGGGGTGATCAGGCTGGCAGAGTGGCAAGGTAGGGGTGATTAGGTTGGCAGGGAGGCAAGGTTGGGATGATCAGGCCAGCAGGCGGAGAGTTAGGGACAATCAGGCAAGTAGGCAGGTGAGTGCAGTTCTCCCAGATTGTGAAAGGGATGTCGGACTGCCAGTTTTGGGACTAAACCAGCAGAAGGACACCCCCTGAGGGGTCTCAGATTGGAGAGGGTGCAGGTTGGGCTGAGGAACCCCCTCTGTGCACTAATTTCATGCACCAGGCCTCTGGTATTCTAATATGAGATATGGTACCAGACCCATTGGGGTGTTCACCTCAAAAGGTATACATGTTCCCAATCAACATGCTGTATACCTGAAACCAAAACAATATTGGATATCAATTGTAACTGACAAATCTTTTTTAAAGTTGCTCAAAATTTATTCTCATTGTTTCTTATTACCAGAAACTGCATCCAAAATCTCAACATACAAATTAAAACCACAGGCAAAATAATTATAATTTAGTCACTTAAAATATAAAGGTTAGGACTTTTGTTCCATTCTTCATTGCTAGCCACTTGTAGGTTTCTATACTTCTTTAATGGCTTGGGCATTGCACAGCATGCAGGAATCCTTATTCTGATATTCTGCTGCCCTTGACAGTCGCTGGTTGGCTTGTTGGACATGCACTCTTGCACTTTCAACTTTGCCTTCTATGCTATCTATCACATCTCCTTGCTCATGAATTATCATGCACAAATCTTTAAATAGGTCCTTTAGATCCATAGTATCAGCTTCAAATTACCTAACAGAAGACTCTCATGAGTAAGGCAAAGATCATCTTCCATAATTTCCTCATCCTGCACCTGCTCCTGAGGTTGAATTTGGCTTTTCCAGGATAATAAGATTTCTTTCTTCTGAGCTTTCCTCAGGAAAACTACCAAATTCTCTGGAACTGGCTCCTACTGGAGCAACAAACTTTATTTCTCATCAGCTTGCCTCTGGACGTTCAGAAAGTTTGTCAGTGATGTGAACTCAACATTAACTAAGTGATCCCTTTGTATTTTCTGTTGACACTGTTCACTGGGGGTAGAGGGGACGAGAAGAGGTGGGCAGAGATCCAAACTCTTTTCATTTTTTAAATTTATCTTCATTGTTGAAAGTGTTACATATATCCCCCTTTTCTTCTCTCCCATTGACTCCCACCACCTTACCTCCACTTCCAGGCCTTCACCAGACTATTGTCTGTGCCCATGGGCTATGCATATATGTATATAAGTTTCTCAGTTAATCTCTCCCTTCCCACCTACCCCAGCCTTCTCTCTGAGATTCATCAGTCTATTCTAAGCTTCTATATTTTGGGTCTGTTTTGTTCATCATTTAATTTTGTTCATGTGATTCCACATATGAGTGAAATCCTATGATACTTATCTTTCTCACTGGCTTATTTTGCTTAACATAATACTCTCCAGGTCTTCCATGCTGTCTCAAAGAGTAAGAAATCCTTCTTTTATACTCCTACATAGTATTCCATGGTGTGAATATACCATGCCTTTTAAATCCACTCATCTACTGTTGTGGGGCAACCTGCAAGAGACGACCACCAGAGACAGGGATCAAAATTTATGAGCCTTTATTAAGCTGGCCAGCCACTACAGTTGCAGCACCACCGTGGCAAAGGCTGAACTGCAGTCCAGACCACAGGTGTTACAGCAAATTTATACTCAGAAACCACGAGAGGGCGTTAGGACTCTTACAATGACAATCTAAAGGTTACAAAAGTTATTTCAGCCGTTTCCAAGAAACTCAGGGCACAGGTACAACACCTGGGCATGCTTGGCTGGAGCATAAACCACCCTCTCCCTCCAAACTCCAACCGACCCATTGTTCAGTGACCTACTCCATCTTCCTCTGTCTTAATGCACCCTGCCTCCTGGGGCAATGGAGGAGCTGTGCAATGTTTTCAGCCCAGAACATTATGTTTGCAGCCCAGAACACTACTGATGGGCACTTGAGCTGTTTCCACATCTTAGCTATTGTAAATTGCACTGCTATGAATATAGGGGTGCCTACATTCTTTCTGATAGGTGTTTCAGGTTTCTTCGGCTAAATGCCAGTGCAATTTTTAACTTTTTGAGGAAACTCCGTACTATTTTCCATATGGTTGCACCAATCTGCATTCCCACCAGCAGGGTACTAGGGTTCCCTTTTCTCCACATCCTCGCCAGCAACTTGTCATTTGTTGGTTTGTTGATGGTAGTCATTCTGACAGGTGTGAGGGGATACCTCATTGTCATTTAAATTTGCATCTCTCTGCGTAATGTTGAGCGGTTTTTCATTTGTCTCTTGGCCTTCTGTATGTCAACTTTGGATAAGTGTCTTTTTAGGTCCTTTGCCCATTTTTAAATTGGATTGTTTGTCTTCCTTTTGTTAAGTTGTATAAGTTGCTTATATAATTTGTATATTAACCCTTTATCAGAGGTATCAGTGGCAAATATGTTCACCCATGCAGTGGGCTCCCTTTTCACTTGGTTGATGGTTTCTTTTGCTGTACAGAAGCTTTTTATTTTGATGTAGTCCCATTTGTTTATTTATCATTAATTTCTCTTGCCCTGGAGATGTATCCACAAACAGATTATTATGAGAAATGTCCAAGATTTTGCTGCCTATGGATTTTTCTAAGATTTTATGGTTTAATGACTTACACTTAAGTCTTTTGTTTATTTTGAGTTTATTTTTGTGTACAATGTAAGCTGGTGGTCTAGTTGCATTTTATTTTTGCCTGTGCCTGTCCAATTTTCTCCACATCATTTATTGAAGAGGCTGTCTTTACTCAATTGTATGCTCTTTACTCCATTGTTTGCTCTTGCCTCCTTTGTCAAATATGAATTGAGGATAATGGTTTGGGTCAATTTCTTGGTTCTCCATTATGTTCCATTGATCTATATGCCTATCCTTGTGCCAGTATCAGGCTGTTTTGATTACAGTGGCTTTGTAGTATAATTTAATATCTAGTATTATGATCCCTCCAACTTTGTTCTTCTCTTTCAAGGGATTTTTGTTCATTTCCATATAAATTTTTGGAGTGTTTGTTCTAGATCTGTGAAATATACTGTTTTAATAGGGATTGCATTGAATCTATAGATTGCTTTGTGTCATATGGACATTTTAATGATGTTGATTCTACCAATCCATGAATACAGTATATTCTCCCACTTGTTATATCTTCCTCTATCTCTCTTTTTTTAAAAAAGATATTTATTAACTTTTTACACAGAGGAAGGGAGAGGGATAGAGAGTTAGAAACATTGATGAGAGAGAAACTTCAATGAGAGAGAAACATAGATCAGCTGCCTCCTGCACAACCCCTACTGGTGATGTGCCCGCAAGCAAGGTGCATGCCCTTGACTGGAATCGAACCTGGGATCCTTTCTTCTGCAGGCCTATGCTCTATCCACTGAACCAAATGGGTTAGGGTCCTCTATCTCCTTTTTTAATGTCCTGTAGTTTTCCGTGTATAGGTCTTTTACCTCTTTAGTTAAGTTTATCTTAACTACATATCTTAATTTTTTTTGTTCCAATGGTAAATGGGATTTTTTTTTAAGTTTCTCTTTCTGTGAGTTCATTTTGGTGTATAAAAATGACAGATTTTGGGGTGTTAGTCTTGTATTCTGCTATGTTTCCAAATTCATTTATTAAATCTAATAGACTTTTAGTGGAGTCTTCAGGGTTTCTATGTACAATATCATATCATCTGCAAATAATGACAGCTTTAGGTCTTCTTTTCCAATTTGGATGCCTTTTATTCCTTCCTGTCTGATCACTATAGTTAGGACTTCCTGTACTTTGTTGAATAAGAGTGGTGAAATCAGTTATCCTTGTCTTATTTCTGTTCTTAGGGGAAATGGTTTTAGTTTTTGCCCATTTAGTATGATATATAGGTTTGTCATCTATGGCCTTAAAAGAGTTTTTTTTTTTTTTATCAAAGTTGGGTGTTGGATTTTATCAGATGCCTTTTCTGCATCAATTAATATTATAGTTTTTTTGTCTTCCCATTTGTTCATATACTTTTCCTTTGGCAAGTTTGTTAGGATGCTGCTGCTTCTGTTGTAGCTGTGGCCTCAATTCACATGAATCTTGAGGTGTTTCAAGTTGATTCAAAGACCTCTCTATTTCCAGGGAACATTGTGGGATCTTCCGGATGTTGGATATCTTGGGCCATGTGAGACATGGGTTGTTTGCTTATTCACGAATTGCATCAGGTGTTGTGGGCTGTGCCTTTAACCAAGCAGTCACCCAACCTCCTCATTTTCCTCCTCCTCCTCCTCCTCCAGCCAGGGCACAACTTAGCTGTTTGTATGAAATCAGTTACCTAATTTCTCATAAAAATTTTTCTCTCATAGAATTTTTTGAGCATTTTTGTTAAATTTCCATGGATTCAACCCTACCACAGAAACAATAATAATTTGTTGGTGTGGCAACATGACTTAGCTTTCTCTTCCAAACTGTAAGTTTCTTGAGAACTGATATATTTTATGCCTTCATGCTTTAAGTCAGAAGTTAATTTATAAATGAAAATCAATGCATGAACTATTACATAAATACAGTATGGTATAGCATTTTCATTCAGGCAAGGAGATATCCACTAGAGCCAAAAGCCATTATATTAGAAAGTAGGTTTTACAAAAATATAGTTTTATGTTCAAAAATTGACAAATTAGTTTACCTGTTTGTACTTATGATGACACATCTGTGTAATGAAAATGAAGTTCATATGAAAAGTTTCATTTCACAGAAAAGCTTTCTGTATGTATTACTAAAATTTAAAATTTATATTGAAAAGGTCTAGTAGATGCATGCAGTCAAGACCTGTAAACAAATGTACTTGGCTGGTTTGTGGCTTCAGCCCTCAGGTTTCAAACTGCTGCAGAGTCAGGATACAGGGCAACAGCACCAGTTACCACAGGGGATGTAATGTGATCATATGCTAACCATTAGCAGTACATTGTTTATGAGCTTTGACTCTTGAATTTATGTAAATATGTAGACTCTAGTAGTAGAGACGTAATATTTATTTAAGTCAGTAAAATTACTACATTGTTTTTTGCAACATATGACCTAGTTGCTAAAATTTTTTAAAAATATCAGTGAATTAAGAACAAAAAAAACCTGTTAATTTAATTATAAGTAAACCTTTATAAAATAAACATTTTAAAATTAGCAAGGTGTTAATTTCACATGTGATATACAAACTTGAAATTGAGTCCATTAAATCGAGTGTTTACCATAAACTAAATGGTTCTGTTGAAAAATTGCAAGAGATGTTCAGATTTACATATGTAAATATTACTGTAAAGAGTTTATTCATTAAAATATGAAGTTATATATTATCAGACTAATGATATATTATTTCTATATTCCAGATCCGCAATAACTTCAGGATTTCATAAGAATTGTACATTTGCAAAGCTTGACAAACACCAGCTCTCTTCTGAATACTGTTTAGAAAATAAAAAATATGTTTGCAAGCACCAGCCACATTAGCTTACCTAAATCTAGTATAATGGTACTCCCACCATCTAAAAAGAATACATTCCTAGTTTCTTTAAAAGCACTGCAATTATTTTTGAAGAACTATTTTTAAGATATTATTTTGAGACCAGCTTTAGGTTCAAAACAAAATTAAGAGGAAGGTATTGAGGTTTTCCTTATTTCTCTGTCCCCACCATGCAGAACTTCCCTTTTATCAACATCACTCGCCACCATGGTACATTTGTTACTGAGAATGATTCTACTTTGACTTTTCATGGTACTTAAAGTCCATAGTTTGGCCTGACTGCTGTGGATCAGTGTTGAGCATTATCCCATGCACAAAGAAGTCAATGGTTCAATTCCTAATCAGGGAATATGCCTGAGTTGCAGGCTCAATCCCTATCAGAAGGCGTGCAGGAGGCAGCCAATCAATATCCTCTCTCATCGATGTTTCTATGTCTCTATTCCTCTCTCTAAAATCATTGTAAACTTTTATTTCTAAGTCTATAGTTTATCTAATGTTTCACCCTTGGTATTACAAATTCATTTTTAAATCGATATATTAACTTAAACAATATATATCCAGTTACATATTGTACATTTTTAAAACTTCTGATATTTACTAAAATAAATCATGTACATATTATGAATTATAAAACAAGAACTGTTATTTCTGCCCTTCCTGGTTTGGCTCAGTGGATAGAGTGTTCAGCCTGCGGACTGAAGGTTCCGGGTTTGATTCTGGTCAAGGGCACATGCCCAGGTTGTGGGCTTGATCCTCAGTGGGGGGCATGCAGGAGACAGCCCATCAATGATAATCTCTCATCCACCGATGTTTCCATCTCTCTCTTCCTCCTCTCCCTTCATCACTGAAATCGATAAAAAATAAAAAAAAAACTGTTATTTCTAAGTCTGAGATAACATGAATAATTGAGCAAATATTTTCAAATTAATTTACTTGACTTAGCCTTTAAATGTTAACACACTTATACACCCAGGGTTACAAGGTGTATAAGTGTGTTGAGTCAGGAGCGGAAAAACTAGGGAAAATTTGATTCAAGGAATTATTAACTACTAGTTGGCAAGAGCCAGAAGAGAGGGGAAAAAAAGAAAAGAACAAAGTGTACCCCAGGCCTAAGGAAGATTACCCAAATGAAAGTCACATGGTGCCAGGTTTTAGACTTCATTGAAGACAGTGTTACTACAGAAAGCGTTTTGGCAGGTGTGCTCAGTAGACGGTGGTAGGACAGAGCAGTCCCAAGTCTGCTGGCCCACACTGGTGAGGGTAGTCTCCAGGGATGACTAACAAGCAGGAAGGCCTCCCTGCCACATGTCAGCAGGCAGAGACTGGAGGAGGGGGAACTGGGACCAGTAACCAAACTTACTGGATGGTGAACAGCTCAGAAACTTCCTGCGTGCGTGCAGCCCTTCACCGCATCTCTGTAGCCAAAAATGAGAACTCACCATGAAACTAGGAAGAAGAGTCCTTTCTCTGGCCTGTCTTGCATGCCTTTTACTAGGAAAACATGAGGTGGGCCGACAGGGAAGCAAAGGTTTATAAAACCTAATACCATTAACTCACAAAGGGCAGTAAAGATAGATTTGGAGCCTGGAGTAATAAATTCTTAATTGACACTCAAGGTTTATTATGCAACAATCCCAAGATTTCTATAGAAAAGCCATTTAAATATGTCCCAACACATATGGAACCAACACATACATCTTCTAAGTCTATTTTGGTGCAGCATTATCAATCATTAGATTCATTTTTTGGTGCAGACTGGTGATTTGACTGGATAAATAATAAGTCTTTATTTTTTTCTCTACTGGATTTTAGATATTTTGGAAGGTATCTTGTTATGTTCAACTGTCTGTCTCCCCCTCCTGACACTCTTAATTACTATGCATTAGAAGCATGTTTGATGGACACAATAAAGTGTTATAAAGTGTTAAGTAAGAAAGAAAATAAAAATTAAAAGGATACAATATCTGTGAGTCAAAGAGTTGATTATTGACAGAATGTGGGATGAACTTTAGCAATTTGAAACAATTATTTGGAGATATTTTTGCTATAAATCAATTACAAGTGGGAGAGATCCTGTACTCACTTAATAATTGCAAAATGAATTAATAGTTTATATGCATTTATCTCTTTGGATTTAGATGTTGTCTTTATGTTCTGTACATTTATTCCTTAGATTCACATAGAGAAAATGTGTCAATATTCAAAATTAATTTGTATCTAATTGCTGAAGTTGCTTTGACATTTAAAAACCAGCATTTATTTTATTCATTTATTTCTCATTTCCCCTATTGTGGTTTGGTTGGCTTTCAGTTGATGTAGACTGGGTATGTATAGGCTCAGCTTAAGACCACAGATAAAGCTCATATCTTTTTAAAAATATTTTATTCTCTGAGCAGTGGGCTACCTGGTACATAACCTCATAGCACTGATTAGCAACTGTCAGCATGTCTAGCAGAAAGGTGCTTCTTGATGGCTGAACTCAGAATTCATAAATTATTACTTCCCAGATCACACTATCTTATCAAAACAAGTCACCTGGCCAACTTTTTTAATAATCTACAAAGTATACTCTTCTGATAGTGGTCAGAGGGACAAAATGTAGATTCCCCCCCAAACTAAACCTACCTAATAAAAGAGACACATGCAAATTGACCATACCTCCGTTACACCCACCATCCAATCAGAGAGAGTAGGCAAATTAACCCAACAAAAATGGTGGTTAATTTGCATGCGCAGGTGCTGAGCGGCCTGGGTCCCAGGAACATCCTAGAGACCCAGGCTGCTCCTAGCCTGCAGGCCTGCATTTAGGCCCTGAGCAGCAGGGATCCCAGAATGCACCCTGGCCACTCCAGGACTATGGGTTCAGGCACCAAGTGGTTGGGGGCGGGGCAGGAACATCACGAAATGAGGATGTTCCTGTCAGTCCCCAGCCACTTGCGCATGCTCTGGCGCCAAACTGTGGTTCAGGTCCACCCCCCTCCTCCCAACCCCTAGCCTGGTGCCCACGATGGGGGTCTGGCTGATGGCCTCTGGGGCATGCAGAGACTCCTGTGGCCACTGCCACGTGCAGTCCAGGGGTCCCCACATGTCCCCCAGCCCAGTGTCCATGACGATGACGTAGAGTTGGCTGCTGCCTTTGGGGGAATTTGAAGACAGGTATGTTCCTGCCCCACCCCCAGCTGCTTGCACATGCGCTGGTGCCAAGGAGCAGTTTGTGTCCACACCCCCAGCCCAGTGCCCATGACAGGGGGCTGGCTGCCGGCCTTTGGGGCGTGTGGAGACCCCCGTTGCCACTACCTGGTGGTGGGGACATGCCCCTAGCCCAGTGGACACAACACAGGGGCTGCATGAGCTGCAGAGGAAACACTTTTTTAAAAAATATGTATTTTATTGGTTTATTTACAGAAAAGAGGGGAGAGGGATAGACAGAAACATCAATGAGAAACATTGATTAACTACCTCCTGCACACTCTCCCCTGAGATGTGCCTCCAACCATGCCCTTAACAGGAGTCAAACCTGAGGCCCTTCAGTCTGCAGGCCCATAGTCTATCCACTGAGCCAAACCAGTTCAAGAGTAAATACTTTTTCTGACCGATGATTGGCTAAGCTCCCTGTATACCTCCACTTGCAGTGTTCTTGGTAACTTGGGTTATAAGAATCCAAGAAAGTGATGGAGGGTTTTTCCACCACACTGCTGGAGGAAAAAATAAAGCTCCCACTGCTGGAGGGGCTATGAAATGTCATATCCTGCCCTTGCCAGTTTGGCTCAGAGGATAGAGCCTCAGCCTGCTGACCACAGGGTCTGGGTTGAATTCTGATCAAGCGCATGTACCCAGGTTACAGGATCCTCCCTGGCTGGGGCCCCAGTCATGACTCATGCAGGAGGCAACCAATTGAAGTGTCCCCCTCACATTGATATGTCTCTCTGTCTTTCCCTCTCTCTTCCCAGCTCTCTAAAAATCAATGGAAACATATCCTCGGGTTAGGATTAAAAAAAACAAAAAACAAAATGTCATATCCTATGAAAGACATCTTGAAAATGCCTAAAGAAAGTTGTCACTTTTTTTGCGGTGAGAAGTAGCAATTGAGATGAATGAGATTTAACTACAGACACAAAGGTCACCATTTTCCCAAGGCTATCCCAAGAAGTCTGCTTACTTTTATTTGGAAATATTGGCTTTGATCAACTAATGTCTTATTCAGACTTAATCTTCAGATCATTTAATTTGGTGACTTGTCCTCAAAATTTGATAATTTATATTGGTAATTTGTATTTTAAATTTGAGAAAAATTTTACATCAAGAAATAATATTAATGTGTTACTTTAGTTAAAACACTAAGAAATATATCTGGCAATATTGAGATCATGTGAGGAACCATGTGACTACAAAGTATGTGGGTATTTTATATTCTGGATTCCGGGATTTCCATAACTCCTACAGGTGGTCCTAACTACTAGTGCACTACTCTCTTTTTCCCATCTTTCTATGGCTATTATTGTAGACTAGAGGCCCAGTGCACAAAATTTGTCCATTGTGGGGAGGGGGGCATCCTAAGCCTGGCCTGTGCTCTCCAACAGTCCAAGATATCCCAGGGATTGGGCCTAAGCTGGAATTCAGACATCCCTCTTACAGTCCTGGGCTCTCCTGGTCTAGGACCACTTGCTCCTTACCTCCCACCTGCCACGGAGGTGGGAGAAGCTCATGCCTCTGCTGTGATCGCCAGCTGTGAGCCCGCTTCTGGCTGAGCAGGGGCAAGAGATGGGGGAGAATGTGGCTCAACCAAAAGCTGGGCTTGCTGCTTCTTAGCACTGGCCCAACCCTCTGCCCACTGGTCACCCCCAACTTCCCTCCTCTGCCAACCTGGTCACCCCTAACTGCCCTCCCCTGCAGGCTTGATCACCCCAACTGCCCTCCCTTGCAGGCCTAGTCCCCCCTAACTGCCTTGCCCTGCTGGCCTGATAGCCCACAACTGCCTTCCCTTGCAGGCCTGGTCCCTGCCAACTGTCCTCCCTTGCTGGCCATCTTGTGGTAGCCATCTTGTGTCCACATGGGGGCAGGACCTTTTGGCCACATGGAAACAGTCATCTCTTGTGTTGGAGTGATGGTTAATCTGCACATTACTCTTTTATTAGATAGTAGAGAGGCCTGGTGAATGGCTGGGGGCCAGCTGGTTTGCCTTGAAAGGTGTCCTGGATCAGGGTGGGTGTTGCCTTGGAGTGTGGGATGGCCTGGGCAAGAGGCCTGTGGTGGTTTGCAGGCTGGCCACACCCCCCAGCTGTCCCGGCCCTCAGGTTAAGTCAATGAGGACCCTAGAGGGGAAGTGGGGATGAAAGGGACAAGAGACACAAGGAATGGAGAGAAGACAAAGTTCTGATCAAGTCTCATTTATTCAACAATAGATCGGGGTATTTATGGGGAGAAGGAGGAATGAGGAAGTTAGCGAAAATTCCTAGCCCTAAGGCAAAGGGCCTGGCTTTTGGGAGATAGGGAAAGAGATAGGGTTTGGGGTAATAGAAACCTAGCCCGAGGTTAGTGCTAAATGTGGCTGGCACTTACTACAAAATGGCTATCAAGCACTACAAGTTTCCCACACCCAGCGATCCAAGCGAAGGCCCTGGTATCTGATATTTATTTATCTTCTACAATTGAAATTTGTAGCCTGGAGTGGAGCCAAGCCTCTTTTTCTCCCCATAGCTCCCTTCCACCTGGCTCCCACCTTGCCCTCTGCCTTTACATTCCCCCCACTGTCCTCATCCATAGGTGTATGATTTTTGTCTAGTCTCTTCCTGCACGCCCCCTGAACCCTTTCCCCTGAGAATTGTCAGTATACTCCCTTTCTATGACCCTGATTCTATTATATTCACCAATTTATTCTGTTCATCAGATTTTTAATTCACTTGATGTTTAGATTCACTTGTTGATACATATGTATTTCTTGTTCATAACATTTTATCTTTTACTCCTCTTCCTCCTCCTCCCCCTCCCTTCCCCTCC
>JAAGEH010000311.1:32263853-32299315 GCA_011751065.1 Lasiurus cinereus
CTCCTTCTTCTTCTTCTTCTTCTTCTTCTTCTTCTTCTTCTTCAAGAGTACCTTTCAGTATTTCATATAATACAGGTTTGGTGTTGATGAATTCCTTTAGTTTTTTCTTATCTGTGAAGCTTTTTTCTGACCTTCCATTCTGAATGATAGCTTTGCTGGGTAGAGTAATCTTGGTTGCAGGTTCTTGCTATTCATCACTTTGAATATTTCTTGCCACTGCTGTCTGGCCTGCATTGTTTCTGTTGAGAAATCAGCTGACAATCATATGGGTGCTCTCTTGTAGGTCATTAATTGTTTTTCTCTTGCTGCTTTTAATATTCTCTCTTTGTCTTTTGCTCTTGGCATTTTAATTATGCTATGTCTTGGTGTGGTCCTCTTTGGATTCCTTTTGTTTGGAGTTCTGTTTGCTTCCTGGACTTGTAAGTCTTTTTCTTTCACCAGGTGGGGGAAGTTTTCAGTCATTATAAATAGGTTTTGAGTATCTTGCTCTCTTTCTTCTTCTGGCATCCCCATAATTCTGATGTTGATATGCTTGAAGTTGTCCCAGAGGCTCCTTACACTATCTTCACATTTTTGGATTCTTTTTGCGTTTTGCTTTTCCAGTTGACTGTTTTCTGCTTCTTTGTATTTCAAATCTATGACTTGATTCTTATTTTCCTCTAGTCTGCTGTTATGTCTCTGTATAATATATTTTATTTCAGTCAGTGTATGTTTAATTTCTAGTTGGTCCTTTTTCATCTATAGTTATATTGAATAATAAGTATGTGGCAATAGAGATGGTATTATAGATTCTGAGAAAAGAATTGTCATTCAATAAAAGTGATGGAAAAAGTCATTACTCTGTGGAAAAATAATGACTATCAAGCATTTAAGTATGAAAAAAAAAATCCTCTCAAGTTTAGTAGAAAATATACCAAAATGCCTCAAGATCTTTAGTTAAGGATACATTTTTCAATCAAATTTCAAAAAATCCCACAAATTATAAATAAAAATAATGCAAGATAATAAGTAATTAAAAAAAACACACCATGATGCTAATAAAAATTTGGAGTCATCTGATTTGCACATCATGAATGACATTTACTTCAGAGGAATTTGAAAAGATGTATTATTTATATGTCTATTTATAAGTTAGAAGATAATACCATGGGGGAAAATTTTTCTTCTGTTCCATTATATGATACTAGAGGACCAATGTGCAAAATTCATACACTTGGCAGGGGGGCTCCCACTCAGCCCCGCCTGCACTCTCTCATACTCAGGGAGCCCTTGGGAGATGTCCTACTGCCAGCTTAGGCCTGCTCCCCATAACATCCTTAATGCTGCCCCCGCCACCGTGGCTGCACTTGCCAGTCATAAGTGCGGCTTCTGGCTGAGTGGCACTCTTCCAGTGGGAGTGCACTGACCACCAGGGGGCAGCCCCTGCATTAAACACCTGCCTCCTAGTGGTTACTGTGCATCATAGTGATTGGTTTTCTGCCGTTTGGTCAGTTTGCATATTAGTCTGTTATTATATAGGATAGATTGATATTAAACAAACAAAAATGAAGTCATCTGCCAAAACCAGTTTGGCTCAGTGGATAGGGCATTGGCCTGAGGATTGAAGGGTCCCAGGTTCGATTCCCGTTAAGGGCATGTACCTTGATTGCAGGCACCTCCCCAGTTGGGGGTGTGCAGGAGGCAGCTGATCTATGTTTCGCTCATTGATGTTTCTAGCTCTCTATCCCTCTCCCTTTCTCTCTGTAAAAAATCAATAAAATATATATATTTTTAAAAATGAAATCATCTACCATAGGTTAAGTTAGTGTAATGAAAAAATTTATTTGTGAAAAAAATTATATCTCAATAGAATTGCTTATTTTTAGAATTATAGAAAGTTTCAACTGAGATGGGGGCCAAGAAATTTCTCCACTCCTAGCTCAGGAAATTATGCCAAACAATATTAGGTGTCAGGATGCTGACCTGTTCTACTTCCTGTTCCATCAAAGTATACATTCAAGATTTATGTGATCTCTATCATATGTTCATCCTGTTGCAATGTTCTAGTTGATACTGTACATGTCTCACCCAGTACATTATACCTTGCTGGATGTTCTGAATTGATGTTAGGTTGTGAATAAATAGATTCTAAATACATATTTATTAAAGTATGTTTGCAGATTATTTGCTCATCTTGTCGCTTCTGATTTGGTATGCCCGTGCATATGCAGACTCAGCTCTATTTCTTCCACTTCATTTTATTTATTACTAATATAAATTTTAGAATTTGTCTTTTTGGTATGTCCTTAGTAAATTAAATACATTTACAGAAAAGTCAAACTACAAAAGTTTAATTTTTCAAAACCATGCATCTTATGCTTTTATTTCTTGTCAACTATCCAGTAAACACTTTTGACCACAAAACTGTAGTGTCACAACTTGATGTGACCATCCTGCTGGCAGTACTGTTTCTCATGACAAAGTTGCACTGTGGTCTCATTACCTCCTCCCTCGATGGTAACAACACAGGAAGGGCTTAACACATTCTCAGCCATGTGAGTTAGATGGTATCATATTTACCAAGAAGGCCAGTTGATTAGGCCTTAGTGGTATTCTCACTTGAGAAAAGTAATTTCTAAATAGATAATTGAAGTGGAGAGGATCTCAAATGATTTGAAACCAGGCCTTTGGAAAATATCATAATTTTCTTTCCCTTGTAGTTTCAAGAGGTTACATAAATAAACACATATGAAACCCATATATGTATTTTTGTAGTCAAATTATTGTTTCTACATACATTCAATTTTCTTGGTTTTACTGCATTTATGAGAAAGTATGTTTTCTGAAATCTATGTCATGTACTTTTGCAATTTCATGTATCACCGAAGCATCCCTAATGTTCAGCAAATCTTCAATAGATGTTCCATCATGACAGAGTGAGTATATGCTCACTAATGAGAAAAAAATTAGAACTTCTTTGTACATAGTACTTTTTTATATGAGTAAGGTTCATTTTTAATTCAATACTAGAGATCTGGTGCATGAAATTCATGCACAGGGTGTGTGTGTCTCTCAACCCAGTCTGCACCCTTTCCAATCTGGCATCCCCCAGGTAGGATTGGGCCTAAATGGGAAGTCGGATATCCCTCTCACAATCTAGGACTGTTAGCTCCCAACTGCTTGCCTGCCTGCCTGCCTTCCTGATTGTCCCTAACTGCTTCTGCCTGCTTGCCTGATCACCCCCTAACCACTCCCCTGCCAGCCTTATTGATGCCTAACTGCTCCCCTGCTAACCTATTTGTCCCCTACAGGCCTGTCACCCCCGCCCCCCAACTGCACTTTCCTGCAGGCCCAGTTATCCCCAACTTCTCTCCTCTACCGGCCTGGTCACCCCTAACTGCCCTCCCCTGCAATCTTAATCGCCATCAACTGCCCTCTCTTGCAGGTCTAATTCCTCCCAACTGCCCTCCCTTGCTGGCCATCTTGTTGTGGCCATTTTGCATCCACATGGGTATAGTCATCTTTGATCACATGGGTGCAGCCATCTTGTGTGTTGGAGGGATGGTCAATTTGCATATTATTCTTTATTAAATAGTATTAGATAGGATAGAGCCCTGGGGCAGGGGTGGGGGCCAACTGGTTTAACCTGAAGAGTGTCCAGGATCAGGGTGGGGATTCCCTTGGAGTGTGGGGTGGCCTGGGCGAGGGGTCTATGATGGTTTGCAGGATGGCCATGCTCCCCAGCAACCCAGGCAGAGGTCCTGGTATCTGGGATTTATTTATCTTCTATAATTGAAACTTTGTAGCCTTGAGTGGAGGCCTGGGTTGGCCAGGATAGACAGAAAGCTTGGCTTACTGGGGAAACCCAAGCCTTCCTGCTGCTCTCTCTGTGTCTGCAGCCATACTGGTTGGGTTAATTTGCATACTTGTTCCTGATTGGCTGGTAGCATGGCTTGTGTGTGTGGTGGTGGAGGTATGGTCAATTTGCATATTTCTCTTTTATTAGATAGGATGCTTCTCCCTGAATTCATAAATCTGGATGTCAACTAGATTTATTGTGGTGATCATTTCTCAATATATACAATCTCACAGAAACACACACACACACACACACACACACACACACACACCCTTGATCAGAGAAGAAACAACCTGTTTCTTGTGAAAAATGTAGATATGTCCTGCTTGTGGTAGGGTTGGGAGTGGGCTAGAAGGGATGAATGGGGTGGGGAGGGGAGGATGTGATAAATCTTCAACAATAAAGATTTAAAAATAAATAAATAAATCACTTTGGCTTCAGGATTTTCTCAAAGACTGCTAATATCTTTTTTTCCAACTAAATCTTTATTACTCAGATTATTACATTTGTTTCTCTTTTTTCCCTTCCATAGCTCCACTCCACCCCACTCCCCCCCTTTTCTCTACCCTTACCTCCCCCGCCCCCGTTGACCTCATCCATAGTTGTATGATTTTTGTCCAGTCTCTTTCTGCACCCCCATTACCCTTTTCCCCCTGAGAATTGTCAGTCCACTCCCTTTCTGTGCTCCTGATTCTATTCACCAGTTTATTCTGTTGATCAAATTTTTAATTCACTTAATTTTTAGGCTCACTTGTTAATAGATATGTATTTGTCGTTCAAAACATTTTATCTTTTACTTTTTTCTTCTTTCTCTTCTTAAAGAGTACCTTTTAGCATTTCATATAATACTGGTTTGGTGTTGATGAACTCCTTTAGCTTTTTCTTATCTGTGAAGCTCTTTATCTGTCCTTCAATTCTGAATGATAGCTTTGCTGGGTAGAGTATTCTTGGTTGTAGGTTCTTGCTATTCATCATGTTGAATATTTCTTGCCACTCCCATCTGGTCTGCATTGTTTCTGTTGAGAATCAGCTGACAGTTTGTATGGGTGCACCCTCATAGGTAATGAACTGTTTTTCTTGCTGCTTTTAATATTCTCTCTTTGTCTTTTGCTCTTGTTATTTTAATTATCATATGTCTTGGTGTAGTCCTCTTTGGATTCCTTTTATATGGGATTCTGTGTGCTTCCTGGACTTTTAAGTCTATTTCTTTCACCATATGTGGGAAGTGTTCAGTCATTATTTCTTCAAATAGGTTTTCAGTATCTTGCTCTCTTCTTCTGGCACCCCCACAATTTTGATATTGGTACAGTTGAAGCTGTCCCAGAAGCTCCTCACATTATCTTCACATTTTTGGATTCTTTTTTCTTCCTGCTTTTCCAGTTGAGTATTTTCTGATTCTTTATATTTCAAATCTTTGACTTGATTCTTGCGGTCTTCTAGTTTGTTGTTAGGTCTCTGTATAATATTTTTTATTTCAGTCGGTGTACATTTAATTTCTAGTTGGTCCTTTTTCATCTCTTGTTGGTCCTTTTTCATCTCTAGTTGGTCCTTTTTCATCTCCTCTTGGGTCTCACTAAATTTATCCATCTTTTCTAGGATATTTTTGAAAAACCTTATAATTGTGATTTTGAACTCGCTATGCAGCGGTTTATTTTCCTCCATTTCTTTTGTTTGTGATCTCTTCCTTTGTCTCCACATTTTCACTATGCCAGGAGAACTTCTGTGTTGGATTCAGCCTTATGATATAAAACTTGCAAAACTACAAAAGCCTCTCTGTTGAGCTTGGGAGGGGTGGAGTCTCAGGCCTTAACAAATCACCTTGCCTTCCAGTTGGCCTGCCCTACACAGCCCCTGGTCTCACGTGTCCTGGGTAATAGCTGGAGTGGTCCCTGTGCACAGGCAGTGCCTCTAGACTGCTGCCTTTCCAGCTCCCCTGCACTTTGGTACCATATGAGTCTGGGTCCCCAGGATCTCACCCAAAACTGGGGTTTAGTAGAGTTAGAAGTCGCGCAGTTTGGGAGGCTCTGTCTCCCACCCACTCATGAAAGCCAGCAGCACAATCAGCAGTAGGTCTTCTGCGCGCAGTGCTGTGCACGCCACCGGACTTCTGCCCTTTTGCAGCTCCCCTAAATTTTCATGCACTTCTCCCTTTTCACAGTCCAAACTTCCGCCGTATGAGTTTTGGCTGGACCTGGGGTTCAGTGCCATAAGATAAAGTGTTCAGTCAGGTTGGGAGTCTCCGTTTCCCTCCTGTCAGCTAAAGCCAGCCAGATACTCTGGCACCCACTCTCTCCACGTGCACGTCTCTATACCTCAGCTTTTTGCTGCTCCTTTAGGTCTCCATTAGCCCCTCTCTTTCCTTCTAGTTGTAGAATTTCCACTAATCCAGCTTTCCTGTGGTTCTGGATGATCTCCATTTTGTCTTTTAGTTGTAGTTTTGAAATTGTTGTGTGAGGCAGCAGTGTAGGTGTTTACCTATGCCGCCATCTTGGATTCTCTGCAGACTGCTAATATCTTGATGTTAAGAATTATGTTGCCATTTATTACACTGCTCACACTGGCCAATACATGAAAACAATGAAAATGTCCTTTGATAGATGATTGGATAAAGAAATATGTATAATAGGGTACTACTCAGACATAAGACAAGATTAAGTACTGCCATTTGGGACAACATAGATGGACTTTAAGAATATTATATTAAGTGAAATAATCAGTCAGAGAAAACTAATAGCCATATGATTTCACTCTTATGTAGGATATAAAACAGAAATTCATAGACATAGATAACAGGGATGGTGGTTAATAAAGGATAAAGGGGCCAAGATTATGGTGATAGAAGATTATTTCACTTAGGATGGTGGGCACACAATGCCACACACAGATCATGTATCAGAAATGTCCACTTGAATCTTATGTAATTTTATTAATCAATGTCACCTCAATAAATGGAATTAAAAACAAAATAGTACCCCCCAAAAAAAAAATGATATTTAAACAGATCAGTGATTTTCAATCAGTGTCTCTCAGCTTCCATATTAGTATGCTACAAGAATGTTTTAAACATGCAATATCTATTTACTCAGGGGCACTGACCTCTTTTCCTTTAGATTGTCAAAAAAAAATGATAATAGCCAACATAATAGCCTTCCAATGTGAATGAATCAAAATTATATCTATTTTTTCTGATTAGCAATTTTTATATAGGTGTGTTGTGGAATTTTAGTAATTAGTCTATATGTACCGAGAGATGAAAAAAGGTTGAAAATTGCTGATATAGATCCTAGCACATATGCTAAAGATTGTTTTTATCATGAAAAGATGTTGAATTATAGTAAATGTGTTTTTCATCATGGTATTGTTATGGGGCGACTTTCACGACCATTTGCAAATGACCACGGAGGCTGCTAAGTTAGTAATAAGCAAGCAAGGATTTATTGAGCTGGCCGGCGACTGCTCTGCCATTCTCCATGCAGGGAGTCCAGAGAGCAGCCATGACTCTTTGTGTAGGACCACTTTTAAGTACATTTACCTCATCCTGTTTTTGCAGAGCAAACAACTCAAGACAAAACAGTTTTTCCCCGGCAATGTCAGAGTTGACGAGCACGTTATTCACTGGGTCATCTTGTTCTTCAGAAAGCTGACAGTGTTCTATGAAAGAAGACCTACGTGCTGGGAAGGGGCCATGAGACCATATCTCAAGGCCTGGCCTGATGTCAGCACTGACAACTCTATATGGGGGATAGTCCACGGCCTCTCTGGAATGGGGCAGGCTCAAAAATTCCCAATCTCTAACATTCCCCACTGGTTTTATGTACATGAGTCAAATCATTGACTCTTTTGGGTCACTGTTGGCAAAGGAGTTATATTGTTGACCCATGAGGACTATAAGCTGATAGAATTAATTCTCTGTTGAATAAAGTCAGTGGGCCTGTTTATAAGATAAGGGCCTGGAATGAGGGCCTGGACTAATCTTTAGAGGTGCCGAAGAGTTCTGGACTCTCTATTTTGCCTGGGCTGATTTTAGCCAGGTGTGATAAAGCCACATTAGGATCCCGTTGACCTTGACTGCTGTGGGGGTAGTCCTTTCCAGGTAGGAGTCAGTCAGAGTCACCTGGGTGGAAGGAAGGACCGCATCAGACATGCTTCTGGACTGCTTTCTGTACTGTCAAGCCTGTAAGGACTTGAGTAAAGATTGGTTATGGATTTCAGCTTTTCTAGATTGGATTTTCATGTAAGCTGGTGAGGTGGATAGGTCAGGGTTTGGAAGAGTCACTAGAATCTGTAGAGGCCCCGCTGGTTTTAGGGCAGCTTCCCAGGCTGCTTCATCTGCAGCCTTGTTCCCTCTTGTTTCTAGGGAGTCACCTTGTCTCACATAGGTAGAGATGGGAAGACTTAATTACATCTGGTAGTGCTAGTTGGTCCATCGTCCTTGCTCTGCTCATATCTGTCTAACTGCCTAATATATTATCTCAAGGATCCTGGCTCTGAATTCTTTTAGGGAAAATGGATGTCGGTGGGCTCTTCTAGCTACTTCCTGGTGAGATGGGTCAGAAGTTTCTCTCAGAGGCAAGAGATCCTTGCTGTCTGTCAGAGAGACAATGAGACCTGGACACAGAAGGAGGTGGACTTGTGACCTGGCAGAGGCAAACTGTAACAAATAATCTGATGGAAGGGAAAGAAAATCTTTTCGTTTTAATAACTTCTCTTGAAATAGAATTTTTCTCCTCAAAATTACCCTATATTTATCAAAAGAACTAAATCAAAACTAATTTATGCTTGATTGTTTGCATAAACATTACAAGAATGGTAACTGATTACTTTTGCCAGAATTTCATGGTTGAATCTTAATGTGCCCCATAGGGTCAGGAATTCAAGCCATCCAGCTGCCATCAGGCCTGCCTGTAGTATCTGCTAAATTAGGTAAAGTCCTCACCTGTAGTGGCTCTACCCGGGCCCATGCCTCAGGCTTCAAGGCCATCTCAGCCCTCCTACTCGTAGCTGATAGAGTTTGTGGGGGGTCCCACAGGGATGCAGAGGCGCCCTTATTGCTCCCCTTGTACTCTGACCAACTGCCAGTGATGGTAAGGTATTGGCCTGATGCTCCAACACCAGGTATTTTCAGGGCTACTAAGTAGGATACCAGACTTTTTCCATGGCACTCTTATTGGCTTCAAATCTTCAGAGTTCAGGCAGGGCTTTTTAAAACATGATACTCTAGTCAAAGTTTCTGTTTAATAAAACCACTATTGGAAATCAGTCTTATTGAATTTATGTAAAGAGTTGTATTGCCATGATTTATTTATTAAGTATTGCCAAATTTTGGAGGAATTGTATAAGGAGAAAAATATACTGCCTGCTTTCTTTTATCAGTCCCTTCCAAAGTACTTTGGTATAACTGTTTACCTTTCCTGGCTTACTGACCTGTATTATTTGATTTTCTTTCAACATTTCTCTTCTCCTTCTTATTACATACACAACCTTTATAAATTTTACACTTCCAAATTAGCCTTCAAAGTTTCTTTATAAGTTCTTTAAAAATGCATAACCATGCCTCAGATCTTCTACTTAGTATTCCTTATTCTTTGAAACCTCAATCCTTTATGATTCCTAAAAAGTAAACAGCCAGAATTTTTAGATTAACACTTATGATTTAGACCTTCTGTGATAAACTAAGAGTAAGTAAAAATATTTCTTTTTGAGAGACAGAGATTTTTAAAACTTAAACTAGTTTTAACATTAAAGATATCATATCTTAAAGTTCCTTTGCTGACTATTCTAAAACTGCCCAAGAAGTACCTAGTAACCCTGCCTTGCCTGGTTCAGACAATGATATTTTCTTTATGTGTATTGGAAGTGTTAAAAAGAAGAGACCCATGAGGAGATGAAAAAGGACCAAATAGAAATTAAACATACACTGACTGAAATAAAAAATATTATACAGAGTCCTAACAGCAGACTAGAGAAAGGCAAGAATCAAGTAAAAAATTTGAAATATAAAGAAGCAGACAACATTCAACTGGAAAAGCAAGAAGAGAAAAGAATCCAAAAATGTGAACATAATGTAAGGAGACTCTGGGACAGCTTTAAGCGTACCAACATCAGAATTGTGGGGATGCCAGAAGAAGAGAGAGAGCAAAATATTGAAAACCTATTTAAAGAAATAATGACTGAAAACTTCCCACATCTGGTAAAAGAACTAGACTTACAAGTCCAGGAAGCACACAGAACCCCATATAAAAGGAATCCAAAGAGGACCACACCAAGACACATCATCATTAAAATACCAAGAGCAAAAGAGAAAGAGAGAATATTAAAAGCAGCAAGAGAAAAACAGTTTATTACCTACAAGGGAGCACCCATATGACTGTCAGCTGATTTCTCAACAGAAACGATGCAGGCCAGACGGGAGTGGCAAGAAATATTCAACGTGATGAATAGCAAGAACCTACAACCAAGAATAATCTATCCAGCAAAGCTAACATTCAGAATTGAAGGGCAGATAAAGAGCTTCACAGATAAGAAAAAGCTAAAGAAGTTCATCAACTCCAAATCAGAATTATATGAAATGCTGAAAGGTACTCTTTTAGAAGAGGAAGAAGAAAAAGGTAAAAGCCAAAAAATTATGAACAACAAATACATATCTATCAACAAGTGAATCTAAAAATTAAGTGAATTAAAAATTTGATCAACAGAATAAACTGGTGAATATAATAGAATCAGGAGCACAGAAAGGGAGTGGACTGATAATTCTCAGTGAGAAAGGGGTGAGGGGTGTACAGGGAGAGACTGGACAAAAATCATACACCTATGGATGAGATCAATGGGAGGGAGCTAAGGGCAGAGGGAGGGGTGGGAGCTGGGTGGAGGGATGCTATGGAGGGGAAAAAAGAGAAACAAATGTAATAATCTGAATAATAAAGATTTAATTAAAAAATAAAATAAAATAAAATAAAATGTTAAAAAAAAAGAAGAAGAAAACGAGGCAGAGGAAGATCCACTGTGCTTTGTAGTAGCATAGTTCAGATAAGCAAGAAACCAAGGACACCTGCAGAGCGGGTTGTAGCCAGTAAAATCAACAAAAACTTATCTCTCCCTGCTGTTCTTGCCAATACTCCCCTCCCCTCCTTTTTCTGTATTAACCATTTACTCTGTCCTTAGCAAGGGAAATAAGGCAAACAGTCTGAGATACTGTATAACCAGGCTTTTTACACTTAAGGAACAACTGCTCTCCCTCCCAGATTTTTCTTTCTTTACTCTAAGGCCCCAGAAGATCTCAACCTTCACCACTTCTGATATCTCCACCCATTCCCTGTCCCCCAGCCTAGGACTTCTTTATCTCAGCAGGCTTAGAGTAAATTCCAAAATGTTAAGCTAACACAGCAAAATTATAAATCAAAGAAAAGCAATTAAAAGTTCTCTATTGTCTTCCCCCTAAAGCAGGGTTTGCACTATCTTTCACACAGACTCACACTTACATTTATATACCAGACATTCTGAGTTTTTGACTTCTGGGGAGGTGATCCAACTCCCCCCTCCACTCACTGGGATATGAGAAAGTTGGACATTCATGCTCACAAAATTTCTGTAAATCAAAAGCGTTAACAGAGGCTCCATAATCATCCACTTGCCACTTGAATTCCTGAAAACTTTTTAAAAACCAAAACCAGAGGGGAACATGGAGACACAGATGAATCTTGACCCATTTTGACAGAGACCAACAGGACAAACATAAAACAAACAATCCCGACACCAAAACAATAAACACAAGACAAACACTCTGGACTCAACCACACCTGTCCTGGGCCGAGGATACTGTCATGTCCTCCAGCTGGAATCTGGAGGTTATGCTGCCTCCAACCCTCCAACAGACTCTTATCCTTGAGATTTCAACTAGGCATCTGTGACTTACCTCTTGTGAGACCAGTCCCCCTTTTCAATTAATCCTTGTGGCTTCCACCTCTGGCTTTGGTCCCTGGAAAGGAAGGAGAGCCTCCAGCCCACTGAGTGGGGTCCCTCTCACCTCCTGGGAGTATCTCGCTGGGGCCTCCACATGTTATGGGGCGACTTCCACAACCAGTTGCTTCTAAGTTGGTAATAAGCAAGCAAGGATTTATTGAGCTGGCTGGCGACTGCTCTGCCTTTCTCCACTCAGAGTCCATAGAGCAGCCACAACCCTTTGTGTAGGACCACTTTTAAGTACATTTACCACATCCTGTTTTTGCAGAGCAAGCAATCCAAGACAAAACAGTTTTTCCCAAGCAACATCAGAGTTGACGACCATTTTATTCACAAGGACATCTTGTTCTTTAGAAAGCTGACAGTGTTCTATGAAAGAAGGCCTACATACTGGGAAGGGGTCATGAGACCGTATCTCAAGGCCTGGCCTGATGTCAGTACTGACAACTCTATCTGGGGGATAGTCCACAGCCTCTCTGGAATGGGGCATGCTTAAAAATACCCACTCTCTAACAGTATATGCAAGTTCTTTTCATTTTTAATCTACTCTTTATAGAAAGTTACATTTAATAATTTTTCTTTCAATGAGGAAATACACTCAATTTGGTCATCTATATTAGTTTTATATATACTGATTTGGTTTGGCATTGTTTGGGATGTTGCAATAATTTGCATAAATAGGATTGACTTTTCTTTTTTTTTTTCTGAACATGTTCTCATTCTGAGTATCAAAGTAATTCTAATTTTAGTGAAAGAAATATTAACTATTCATTTCCCCTACTGATTGGAAGAGTTTGTGTAAATTATAATGATCTCTTTCTGGGGAAAATTCATTATTTCTCTCCTGTGGATAACATTTGCCTTTTGTGTTATCCGTAAGAAAAATTTTTATGTAACCTACTTATTGCATAACAATTATTCTAGCTTTATCAAACACTGCAGAATCAACTTGTGCCTGTGTTAATTTTATCTCACACATATTGTAAAACTAAATATGGTCTATTTGTTCTGTTAGCTGAAGTTGATTGCCTTAAATTATTAAATAAAGTGTGGATTCACTGATTTAAATTTTGTTTTCATAAGTACATGTTTATGAGAGTTAACATGAGTGACTGCTTTTTTAGTTGTTTCCCTCAGTTTTCTTCTTCAAAGTGTCCTACGTGTATTATTATTATAACATTCAAAAGAACCTCCAATTATTTTGTAAATAAACTTTTTATTTCAGAATAACTTTAAATTTACAAAAAAAATTGTAAAAGTAGTACAGAAAGTTTTCATATAACCTATGTAGTCAGTTTCCCTTTTTATTACATTATATTAGTATGGTACATTTGTCACAGTGAACTGATGATATTGATGCACTATTATTATTAAATAAAGAATGCACTTTATTCAGATTTTCTTAGTTTTTACCTAATGTTATTTTTCTGTCCATTATCTCATCCATTACATTTAGTCATTATATCTCTTTAGGCTCCTTTATCTGTCATTTATCATTTGATAAGATAGCACAAATTATGAGTAGCTAAAAATCAGAAGATTTGGACATTAATTGATTATATTCTTATTCTGCATAAGACTTGGTGGTATGGTTTTGAATAATAATGAAGAGTAATATAGTAAGTGATGTTCACAAGAGAAAATAAGAAAAGGGAGCAGAGATTGATCTGAGACACCTACCTATATAAAAAAATGAAACAATAATAGCCATAATTGACCATATGGCTAAGCATATGATGACTTATCATAGAATTTTTATTTTGTATACATTTTATATTTTCATTGTTAGGTCATGTATGGATACATGTTTAGACATCTATACTAATAAAAGTGTAGGTGGTCCTCACACCCTCACGTGCAATGTTTTCACAAAATGGCCACCACAAGATGGCCACCACAAAGATGGCCACTATAAGATAATGATGTACACAGTGGAGGTGAGGCCCATGGTCACTCCTCATGGTGAGGCCTCGGGGTCCCATGGCTCCATTTGGCCTGGAAGAGGCCCATGCTGGTGTCTCTGCCACCTCACAGGGAGGAGGCAGGTCCTGGCAGAAGATGCAGGTTGCAGCAGGGGAAGGCAATTGTGTGAAATTGGACCAACAGGGGAGAGCAGCTGTGAGCAATCAGGCTGGCAGAGGAGTGTGGTTTAGGGTGATCAGGCCGGCAGGGAAGCAGTTAGGAGTCATCAGGCCTACAAGGGAGTGGTTAGGCTGGCAGACAGAAGGGGTTAGGGGGAATCAGGCAGACAGGCAGGCATCTGAGCGTTAGGAGCCAGTGGTCCCAGATTTTGAGAGGAATGTCTGACTGCTGGTTTAGGCCCAATCCCAATGGGTCTCAGATTTAAGACAATGCAGGTCAGGCTGAGGGACACCCCCATGCACAAATTTCATGCACCAGGCCTCTAGTATCTATATGTCTTTGTGATTGTGCACATATATATTTATATACATGCAAAATATCTATAATTCCAAGTTACATGATACAACATACTTGATTCCACTTAAACTTATGTGCACAAGATGATTAAAAAGTTTAATTTTCTTCTGTTTTCTTTCACAGTTTTTTAAAACCATTTTTTATAACTTTTTACTTTTGATTCAGAAAGAGATTATGCAATCTTACCAACTGTTTCTCAAACCCTTGGTACAGTTTTGATCACTGAATTCAACATTTGAAAGTCATAAAATGCTGTTAGGACCTAATATTTATTTTACCAATTAGCAAAATCTTCTGTGTGAAGATTTGTGCTTTTTTTTTTTTCCACAGGAAAATGAGGTTAGAATAACGTCACATTCTTTTGGGGGATTAAAGTTGATTGGACATTTCTTGTTTCATTTCTAAATTGGGAACTCAGAACATCGCACCACTTTCAATTTTTCACAAGAAGCAGGACGATCTTTCTCTGATCAGGTGTGTGTGTGTGTGTGTGTGTGTGTATGTGTGTGCATATTTTTAACAGTATTATTAAAAAAATGAGAAACTCTTGAGGTTTTTAACCTCAAGAAAATATTTCCAAAAATAATTATACAACAAAGTAATTTTAATTGTTCCTTAGGTATTAAAATAGAATTACTGAAGGCAAGGAATGCTATTACTACCAAAGTGTACCTTTTGCCCTTTATTCAATGATAGATAAGTAGGATACATTTTTTAAAAGAATCAAAAGTTAAGAAAAGCCTTTTTTCTAAACAAAACCAGAAGAATGACTCTTTACATTTGGGAGTAAAAAAAATGAATTTCAATTTTAATTCTCATCTTTATGAGTTTTGTGCTCTTAATGCAAGGCACTCATCTTACATGATAGACAACTTTACTTACAAAATAAAATAAATTATATCTGTTGCTTTCAATTATCATGTTTAAATATGAAACCGGTTTTATTTTTAAAATCTAAGCATTATGCATATTTATTAAATAGCATTTTTTTTCCTGAGAGTTCTTTTAGACACTGGAAATGTTACTATTTATACAAAGGTGAGATTACTTTTTAATTATAATGCCAATAATAACGTTGTAAGTAAAGGGAAGGATGAATTAATATGTAGGGACAGAAGTTGAATTAATATGTACTAAGAAAAAACATTCAACAAAAATTCACTTAAGTACCTTACCCAAATTTACCTTGCAAAGAAAGCAATTATCACCAAATAAAATAAAATTGTAAACAGAAAACTATCATTCAAAATCAGTGATGGAAACATTTTTAATAAAGTATCTTAAAGTAAGTGAATTTAAATGAAGTCATATATTTTTAAACACTAAAAATAATTATTATTTTATAACAAAAGGAAATGTAAAAATAATTTTACCTTGCTTGATAAGAATCCTCATTTTCATTCTTCCCTTCTTTTATATGTACTAGAGGTCCAATGCACAAAATTTGTGCAATTGGCTCGGCCCTCGCAGCCATGGTGGCTTGATTCAGCCCTCACAGCCCTGGCTTCTACCGGAAGGTATGTAGTCTGAAAAGACATCCAGAAGATCATTTGGCTATCCAGTCTAACTCTTAAGTTTTTATTATTGTAGATGCCTGGGAGAAAATTTTCTGTATTCTCACTTCTCCAATCAAAATAGATAATCACCACACAGAAAGAAAACAGGAAACAATTTTTTTTTCTTTATTGATTAAGATGTTATGCCGGAAACCAAACATTGTTCTCACTAAATGGATGTAAACAGGAGACCAGAAGACTGCTCAACCTTAATTGCTCTGAAAGGTCAGAGCTAATCACTCACTGTTTAGTTGAAACTGTTAGCTGAAGCAGCCTCTACCTGTTTGTTTCATGTTAATTTCTGTTCTTGTAATTTCCTGCCTAAAGGTAAGGGGTGTGTCCCAAAGCCTTAATAAAAGGGAGAAAAAGGCCAGAGCAAGTGGTAGTCCTTTCCAAAGAGAGGCTCCCGCCTGGCTCCCCAATATCGCCAAATTAATATTTTCTAGTCTCTCTTTTTGTTTGTGTGCGGCCTCCTTCAGAACCCGAATCCTGAACTGGGAACTCTGAACCACACAGGACGTGGAAAGGGGCTCCCACAATGTTACATATGTGTCCTTATCTCCCCATTGCCTCCTCACCCTCCCCCGCCCCCCGCCCCACTCATGCCCTCACCCCCCTATTGTCTGGTTAGGCTTCTATGCATGCATACAAGTCCTTTGGTTGATCTCCCCTTACCCTACCTTCCCTCTGAGGTTTGACAGTCTGATTGATGCTTCTGTGTCTCTGAATCTAGTTTTGTTCACCAGTTTATATTGTTCATTATATTCCACAACTGAGTGAGATCATGTGACATTTATCTTTCTCTGACTGGCTTATTTCAGAAAGCAATTTAATAAAGGTGTGATTTCATTTTATTCAGGAACATTTCTAACTGAAGACTTTGGATTTGTCTCTGTGGTAGATAAACAATCATAATTAGATGATGGGGCTAGTCCGAGATCGGTGGGCTCCGCACAGCATGGGTACGTACTTTCTACATAAATATATAGTGTGCCCTGTGTATAATTTCAATATACCCGGAATTTGATACAAGCATGTAATGTGTAGAAAAGCAATCTATTCTTATTCACTTATGTTCATTTTATATTCATTTTACATTATGTTAATATATTTTAAATCAAGTCTCAAAAGCTTGAAAACTTTTTTCCCACCCTGAAATAGTGACAGCATCAGAATTTGGAGTTACAAGAAATAAAATTTAATCCAACTTTTAGCAGTCTCTAGTTTTGAGATCTGGGACAATTCCCAGCTTCCCTGTAATTAAGTTGTCTTTCCTGGGAAGTAGATATTTAAAACATATAATATTTATCTTAATATATTTCTATGATATTGAAATAATCATATATCATATAATATTGACATGTATTTAAATATGTTTCTAAAACTAAAAATATTATAAATTAATAAATTACTCACAGTTGGTAACGTTATATTAAATAATCAATACATTCAAATTTATTCATTCATAAAATAATACCTACCTTCTTCATATGTTTAATAATTAACTTACATATTATCTGTACAATGTTTTAGTTATAAAAGGCAATTAACATTAGCATTTTACTTATAAAAGGCTTTTACATACTTAGTAATTTTGACCACTTCAAGAGTTACCTTTTCGGGAGTGGACTGATAATTCTCCGGGGGAAAGGGATGAGGGGTGTACAGGGAGAGACTGGATAAAAATCATATACCTATGGATGAGATCAATGGGAGGGAAGTAAAGGTGGGAGCTGGGTGGAGGGGTGCTATGGAGGGGAAAAAAGAGAAACAAATGTAATAATCTGAATAATAAAGATTTAATTTAAAAAAAAAAGGTTACCTTTTCTGCTCAGAAGCAAGATTTTTTGTCACTATCCTAAAGCTTTAGACTGTACTATTTTATTCCTTGTACATCCTTCACTATGAGTAAAATTAGACACACTAGCCTTTATTGTGGTTGACATTATTGATACTAAGTGAACATTATTTTATTTCCCTTTTAAAAATAGCTATACCAGGTTGTATTGATGTCCTTTGATCCTTTCTTTCACTTTTGTTCAATTTATGAAGTTATTAACTTAGTAAATGGCCTTTGTAAAGTAATCATGTATAACTCCCTAAGTAAGGCACTGTCTTTTTCATTATACTGTGTCTTTATTTGAGTGTTATATTTTATTACCCATTAAGAACTATCTAGGTTTAATAGCACATAGGATCTTCCTAAAGATACTTTGCTATTGAATAAATGTAATCTTATTTATACTACAAAGTGTAAAAATCATAATAATGAGTTAACATAAAACAAAACTAACTTGTTATATTTCAAAAGGAAATGGCAAGTTAAGGTTTAAAAATTTATAACCCAAGTGACAGAAAAGCCATGACTCACACTGGCCTAAACTGTTTTTCTCCAGAAATGCATGAAACCGATAATTATAAATTTAAACTTGTGGATAATGCTGCTTCTACACCATGGCAAAAGAAAAGAACCACATTAACCACAAATACACGTGGAGAAAACCGTAAGTAATATGTTCCATTCGCTGTCTTGAGGTGAAAATGGGGAACTCTGTGGTTATCAGTGGTAAACATTTTTTATTTTACCGTTATGAGAAAAGCAGAAATGATATTACTTCTAATTCAACATTAGAATATATAATAAAATGAGCAAGAACAATTTAGTTTAGGATCTTTCCATGCCTTAAAAATGATTGGATTATCATAAGAATGACAATTGAGACAGCAATTTCTAAGGATCAGTGGACATGTAGCTAGCTGTAAAGAGTAGTAAATAGAAATGGAAAAGAGAAAAGAAATACAAAATATGCTTCAGTGGTATGTTTTTATTTATTTTTTGCATTTTAATTTCTTTATTGATTAAGGTATTACATATTTGTCTTCATTTCGCGGCCCCCCCCCCCATTACCTTCCCAGCAGCAAAGGTTTCTGTGCGGTGAAGACCATATGCTCTCTGCCCTTACCAATTCAGAGTGTGATTGAAAATGAAGCCTTAGTTTACACAAAAAGGAAACCAACAGACTAATCTCACTTATAAATTTAAATTATTTCAGGGGTGGGGAACATCTAGCCCACAGGCTCCATAAGGCCTGAGAAATCATTTGGTCTTGCCTTGCCAAGGCATTAAGGCTGACTTAATTAAATGTTTGACCAAATACAGCAGCCTAAGTTTCAAGTTGATAATTTTGTATGGCCCGTGAATAATGTTATAAATATCCAAATGGCCCTTGGCAGAAAAAAAATTTCCCACCCTGAATTAAATGTTAAAAAATAAATTATTAGCAAATAGCAACACTTTTAAGAGTTAATTATAGGAATGAAGATGTGCTTATGTAATAATCAAGGATTATAGATCACATGCATAATGTTGAAAAGGTTTTGAATAAAAATTTTATATGAATTATTTTTTTAAATTAGTTTTTAGAGAGAGAGAGGAAGGGAGTGGGAAGAGAGAAACATCTATGTGAGAGGGAAACACTGATAGGTTACCTCCTACCCGCCCCCTAGTGGAGATCCAGCCAGAAACCCAGGCATGTGCCCTGACTAGGAAAACATCTGCAGCCTTTTGGTGCACAAGGTGACACCCAACCAACTAAGCTACACCAGCCAGGGCTCAATATGAATTCTTAATTCAAAAGAAGTTAACTTTTAAAACCACTAAAATATAAGCCCAACTTTAAGATATATATTCAAAAGCTATCATTATACTTATTGATAAATGTTAATAGCATTTTCATTATAGTTAGAAAAAGGCAATGATTTTATTATTATTATTGATTAATATTGATTGCTCTCTCGGTGCTAGCCAACATACATAACCAAGAAAAAAACAACAACAAATAGCCTGAAAATAGAATAAAAGGCAAAATTAATATCATTAGCAAAAAATATATGATTTTAAATATTTAAAGAAACCTTAAAAGCTTCATGCCAAAAAATTGCAAACAGGAAGGAAATCTGATGTGTGGACTAGTTTAAAAATAATATGTAAAGATTAACTATCTACTAAACTGCAAAAGACAGGAAAATGTGATTGAAAGGAAAATGCGATATTTATAAGACCAAAAATCAGAAATAAACTATAATGAAAAATACTGGGAAAAAATGTATTACTTTAAATTTGTACTAATGAACATTAAGTAAGACATACATAATGGAAAAAGACACCATTCAAGGATAAAAGACTGTTTAAAGATGTAAGTTATCTCTCTATATGTGTACATTTAATATGATTTTGTTGAAATATATATATATAAAATTTGTTTCAGAGAGAGAGAGAAGAGAAAAACACTGATGTGCTAGAGAACATCCATCAGTTGCCTCCCATAGGCACTCAACTGGAGTTCAACACGAAACCATTGTGATGATAAAGCAATGTGCAACCAGCTGAGCCACCAGGCGGACTAATGTCCTATATTTTAATATAGTAGGTTCTTGAAAATCTCACTTTAAGCTTTTTTAAGGCATAATGAAGTGTAATGATTGATAATATTTTTTTTAAAAGAAAGGTAATATAATATTGTGGACACTGTAAGTACTCAAGTATATTAGTAAAAAGGGATATTTTATATGTAGCTTGAGTGGAAAGACAGATTAGAGAATATAGCAAAAAATGTAAACACATAAGAATGTGTTATAGGCTAAAGGTAATATTTCATATCGTCAAGAATACATTGATTTATTCACTAAATAGGGTTAGAAAAATTCAGTAACCATTTGGAAAAGAAAAATTTTTATAAATTATAGAAATAAATAAATAATTTATTACACACACATAAACACACACATACACACATGCAATAGATCCAATTAAAAAAAAGGAAACTATATAATTTATAATGGAAGCTTCATTTTATAAACTCAAAATAATCAAAGCATTTTATTAATATCAAAAAAGAATAATGCACAATTCATCATAGCTAAGATTTGAAAACAGCCTAAGTGGCCATCAGCAGATGAGTGGATTAAAAACTGTGGTACGTCTACACAATGGGATACTATGCTGTGGTAAAAAAGGAGCTCTTACCATTTGCAACAACATGGATGGAGCTAGAGGGCATTATATTAAGTGAAATAAGCCAGACAGAGAAAGATAAATATCACATGATCTCACTCATTTATGGGATATAATGAACAACATAAACTGATGAACAAAAAACAGATCCAGAGACAGAGAAATATTAATCAGAACATCAAACCTCAGGGAAGGTAGAGGCTAGGGGAGACAAGGAGGAGAATCAACCAAAGGACTTATATGCATACATATAAGATTAATCAATGGACACAAACAACAGGGGTGTAAGGACATGCATTGAGGGAGGAGTAATGGGAGAATAAGAACACTTATGTAATGCGTTAATCAATAAAGAAATAAAAAGAGAAAAATGGTTTGAGCAAGTCAAATTTAAACACCCCTAAGTATCATAAAGTTAAAACAAAAATGAAATCTAAGATGAATATTGCAAAACATATGTCAAGAAACAAACTAATATTCTCAACTTAAAAAGTGAGAAAAAATTTACTTCATACAAGTGTGAGAAATCTCAAAGAAATAAAACAAGCACATGACAACTATAATACAAGATGTTTAATCTTTTGTTGTTTTTTTATTTATAACAAGAAAAATGAAGTTATAAAATTTTAAATAATATTGGTGATCAGGTTTATATATTTAAAAATCTGAATAATAATGCAAAAGAAAGAGTGAGTAAAAGGCTTTTAAATCTGTATTTGATACTACATAATTTGATAGAGCCTCTTTGGACTGAAAATTTCAATCTTTACAAAAATTTAAAAAAGAAATGCTCTTTGACTCAGTAATAATTCTTATGGAATTTTTCCTAGAGAGGTATTAAAACATATGCCTGGATGTGTATGAAATGTTATGTATGTATTCATTTCTTAGTGAAAACTAAGAAACAATTTAAATATGCATTGGAAAAAATCAAAGTCTATCAATAATAAGATATTTGTCCATCCTATATAATAAAGAGGTAATATGCAAATTGACCATCACATCCTCACATAAGATGGCCGCCCCCATGTGGTCACAAGATGGCCATGCTCATGTTATCACTAGATGGTAGTCAAAAGATGGCTGGCAAGGGAGGACAGTTGTGGGTGATCAGGCCAGCAGGGGAGGGTTGTTGGGGGCAACTAGGTCAGTAGGGGTGGTGACCAGGCTGACAGGAAAGCGCAATGGACATCCCCTGAGGGGTCCCAGATTGGAGAGGGTATAGGCTGGGCTGAGGGACCCCTGCAAGTGCATGAATTTTGTGCACCAGGCCTCCAGTATATCAATAAAACACATTGCAAACAATTATTTATAAAAATTTGCCAACTTCGTAAGACATGATTAGAATAATCACTAGGATATTTTCTTAAGAAAAAATAATCATAACATATTTTGTAGAGTTTCTTGAATATATGTTTTTAAAAGAGCATTAGGGACACTGTCCATTTCTCTCACAGTTGGGGAAAATGCATTCTGTCTTCTGGCAGAATTCCAACTTAAGCAAAACACATAATACCTACAAATTTTGTGCTTTCTTTTTTAATACAGAGGGATTTGGGATTGGTGTCTCAGAAATTTTAAAAAATGGAAATTTAACTATGACTTATTCTGGGAAACTTTTAAAGAGAAATAGGAGAAAATTGTAGATTTTATAGTCTTATTTCTAATAATTTACAAAGTACTTATTTTACTTGTCCTGAAAAAATATATGAGGAAAAAACACTAATATTACTCCTACATGGAAAACACTCTAACGTCTATATTAAAAATAAAAATACCAGAACCCTTTATACTTTTTTCTCTTTTTTCTTATCAGCATCTGCATTTTTCCTTACCCGGTGCATTGCTGTGGCTCTGGGAATCCGTTTCATTGTAATGGTAATGATATGGAGTGCCATCATCATAAATTGTAAGTGATAACAGAGACATAGATAGCATTGCTGATCCAACGATTGTAATACATTACTTTGATTAATATTCAGCAGGACAGAAATATAAACTAGCAACATGTAATGTACCTTTATATTTTAGCTATTAGTCTAGAAACTTGTCAATTATTTTTATTTTTGTTTGAACTATGTCACAACACATAACTTTCTAATAATTATGATTATTTTAATAGCATTATTCAACCAAGAAGTGCCAATTTCCTTGAATGGTAAGAGAAAGTTTTCTAATATTTTGAAGCATAAATTGCATGTATCTGTGTATACTGGAGTTTAGACATATATCCAATGCTACTAACAGGAAAGTTTATAGAACTGAAAATATATTATCAAAATCTACACTTTATATCTACATAATCTTATTAACCAATCTCATCCCAATACCTGTAATAAAAAGAAAGTGTAAAAGAAAATGAATTCTTGTCCACAATTCACTCTAGCTTTTTTAATTTTACTTTATTTTTACAATGAAGGAGTAATTGTAAAAAGTAGAAAACATAATTTTGACGTATCTATCTATAAATATGTAGAGGTATGTCTTTGGGTATGACCACAATGGCCCAATATTTGGAATTTTAGAGTTAGAATGAAAAAGGTATTTATCCTGCCTCAAAAAAAATCTGATATAATGTTCAGACATGTGCAGAATTAATAACATGTTCTCCCTTTCTAGAAAATTACTGTGGCCCATGTCCTAAAAACTGGCTATGTTACAGAAACAACTGCTACCATTTTTTTAATGAGAGCAAAGACTGGCTTCAGAGCCAAGCTTCCTGCATGTCTCAAAATTCCAGTCTCCTGAAGATATACAGCAAAGAGGACCAGGTGAAGTATTGTTTTAATTCATTTGCCTATATTGAGTCCTACCATACGTGGCAACTCTCTGGAATATAAACCTGACATATAATAGAGACACGAGGCTCTGATACACCAATGCCAAATTATTCTGTATTAAAAATAAGAAAGCATAAAAATTGCAGGGATTATATAATATATGTGTTATTGAAATTGGAATTCCGAAAGAAGACAGAATGCACTTCCCTCAACTGTGGAGGAAATTATTAAATGATTAACCTTGTATTGACTAACATTCTGAGAACTGCTTTTATATGTGATTTCAAACAGGATTTCTTTAAATTGGTGAAGTCCTATCATTGGATGGGACTAAAAAAAAATCCAACAAACAGAACCTGGCAGTGGGAAGATGGCTCCATTCTCTCTCCAGATCAGTAAGTCTGTACCTATGGGTCTCTAGTTGTGGATTTGCCTCTAAGCTACTCCTATGATCACTGAACTATCACATTTGCCTTCACACAATGCCAGGACATCTCCATATGCTAATAGAGTCAGTCCAAAACTCTTCGGGTCTAGATTTAGTACTTTGGGAAGTAGCCATTACCCATAAAAATTAATTGTTTGCTATGTGTTAAATACTGTGCAAGCTACTTGCTATGAACATATGCATGCAAGACTTTGTATGAACATAGACTCTCCATTTTCTTACATAAATACCTAGGAGAAAAACAGATGGATCTCATAATCCTATCTAATAAAATAGTAATATGCCAATTGACCATACCTCCACCACTCCCACCAGCCAAGCCCACCAGCCACGCCCACCAGCCAATCAAAGCAAGTATTCAAATTAACCCAACCAAGATGGCTATGGCCACAGAAAAAGCAGGAGGGAGGCTTGGGTTGCCCCTGGTGATGGAGGAAGCCAAGTTTTCCACACACCCTGGCTGGCCAGGCCTCTGCTTAAGGCAACAAAGTTTCAATGGCTGTGTGAGCAGATGGCTTGGCTCCACTCCAGGTTACAAAGTTTCAATTGTAAAAGATAAATAAATCTCAGATACCACAGCCTCTGCTTGGGTCACTGGGGGACGTGGCTGGCCTGCAAACCACCACAGGCCCCTCGCCCAGGCCACCCCGTGCCCCAAGGCAACTCCCACCCTGATACAGGACAACCTTCAGGGCAAACCAGCTGGTCCCCACCCATGCATGAGGCCTCTAACCTATCTAATAAAAGAGTAATATGCAGACTGGCCATCACTTCAACACACAAGATGACTGACTCCATGTGGTCAGAAGATCCTGCCCCATGTGGACACAAGATGGCCACCATAAGAAACCACCCCAAGATGTCCAGCAGGGGAGGGCAGTTGGCAGGGACCAGGTCTGCAAGGGAGGGCAGTTGTGGGCAATCAGGCCAGCAGGAGAGAGCAGTTAGGAGTGACCAGGCCCACAGTGGAAGGCAGTTAGGGGCAAACAGGCTGGCAGGGGAGCAGTTAGGCATCAATCAGACTGGCAGGGCAGTAGTTAGGGGGTGATCAGGCTGGCAGGCAGAAGCAGTTAGGGGCAATCAAGAAGGCAGGTAGGTGAACAGTTGGGAGTCAGCCGTCCTTGATTGTAGGATCGAGTTTAAATGGGCAGTTGGACATCCCTCAAGGGGTCCCAGATTGAAGAGAGAGCAGGCTGGGCTGAAGAACAACCTCCCCCATGCATGAATTTCATGCACTGAGCCTCTAATAAATATATATTTAACTATTTAAGATACTGCCAGAATATTATCCAAAGGGCTTGTGAATTTTGCAATCTCAGTAGTAGTGTGTGAGACTTAGGAGTTGTTCAACATCTTCTCAATACTTGTTACAGTTTTAAAATTTTATCCATTCTGATGTGTATAGTGGTATATCATTGTGGTTTGAATTTGCATTTTCTTAATGACTAATGATATTGAGCATTTTTCCTGTGCTTATTTAACATTAATCTTTCAATATTTTTATTTAATTGACTAGAGGCCTGGTGCACAAAATCAGTGCACAGGTGGGGGTAGGAGGTGTCCCTCAGCGCAGCCTGCATCCTCTCCAATCTGGGTCCCCTAGAGGGATGTCCAACTGCCCATTTAGGCCTGATCCAGGTAGAATTGGGCCTAAACGTGCAGTTAGATATCCCTCTCATAATCCAGGACTGCTGGCTCTGAACAGCTTGCTTGCCTGCCTGCTTGCCTGCCTGCCTGCCTGATTGCCCCTAACTACTTCTTCCTGCCAGCCTGATCACCCCCTAACCACATCTGCCAGCTTGATAGATGCCTAACTGCCCTCTGTTGCCGGCCTGGTTTCCCCCACTGCCCTCCCCTGCTTGCCTGGTCATCCTTAACTGCCCTCCCCTGTTGGCCTGATCTCCTACAACTGCCCTCTCCTGCCAGCCATCTTGTGGTGGCCATCTTGTGATCACATGGGGGTGGCTATCATGTGCAAGCAAGTGATGGTCAATTCGCTTATTACCTTTTTATGATATAGAATTTCTGCTTTGATCTTTGTTATCTTCTCATTCATAGTTAACTTTTCTTTCTCTAGTTTCTTATCACAGAAACTAATATATGGATATGAAGCTTTTTCTCTTTTCTAATCAAAGTATTCATGCTATTAATATTTGTGATGATTTGGCAGCATTCCCACATTTATGAGCTATTTATTTTCATCTTCATTCATTCCAAAATAGTTTCTGAATTCCCTTTTACATTGTTCTTTGATGCATGAAATTTTCAGGTGTTAGTTTATTTGAGAATCTCCCAGAGATATTTCTGTTATCAATTTCTAATTCCATTTTGATCAACAAACATACTTTGTGACTTGAATCCACTTGCATTTATTGATATTGGTTTTTATGGGTTAAACTATGGTCTATCATTTTTTAAGGTTGATTTCTATTACAGATGTCCCCCATTTTCTTTCCCTTTTTCTTCCTCAACCCTGAGCCCAACCCACCTAGGCCTTTATCATGTTATTTTTCATGTCCATGGGTTATGCCTATCTATACCAATAAAAGTGTAATATACTAATTAGACTGGACAGCCAAACAACCCTCTGGATATCATTCTGGACATCCTCTGGACTAAGCTGACATAGTGGGGGCCAACCAGAGGCAGTAATAGGCAATCAAGCCAAAAGAGGAGCATTTAGGAACATGAGGTAGGCAGAGGCTGGCAGTGAGAGGTGATCAGGCAAGCAGAGTGATTAGGGGTGAACAGGCACGCAGGCAGAGTGGTTAGGGGCAATCAAGCAGTCAGACAGCCTAGCCATTAGGAGCCGGCAGTCACATTTTGTGAGAGGGTGCAGGCTGGGCTGAGGGACTCCCTCCAAGTACTGTGCATAAATTTTGTGCACCAGGCCTCTAGTATGTGTATATATTCTTTGGTTGATCTCTTCCCAATGTCCCAATCTTCCTGCCCACTGAGACCTATCAGTCTGCTCCATTTATCCATGCCTCTGGCCCTATTTCTGAAATGTTGTATATGTCCCTGTATAACTTAGAATTTATCTGTATAGATCAGATGTCACTTTTGACAAAAAAATAGTTTGTTCTCTGGGAATACTGATAAGATTTTGTATCATCTTACCTCACTTTATCCACTCTATAAGTATAAAAGTTCAGTTTGATAATGAAACAATTAGCATATTAAACTTCTGTTTAGGAATGTAACAAATACTGTGTGCTACTCAATTTCCATAAACTAACTATGCAGAGATAACTACAGAGATGAATAGACCATAACTCCTTTAAAAGGGTCACACTTTAGTTAGAAATATAGTTATGAACAAATAAGTAAAGCCCATGTAATCCATATTCTGGCAACAATGTTAAGAATGGCATAGGAAAACAAACACAGAAATTAAAGAAACACATGAAGAGTTAGATTAGAAAGAATGAGCTTCTAATGTGCAGAGATTGAGACCAACTAAGAGCTGTTACCAAATATATCTTAATTTTTTTCTCTTATAGTGGCTAGTTGTTTCTGTGTAGATAGAAATAATGATCTCTTCCTTTATAATATGTATATATATTATCAGGTCACAGTCCTTTATTGGTATCAATTTCATATGGAAATAGAATCCTCATTTTTTCCTCAGCCTTATCATTCCTACCTGTAACTAGCAGAAAACAAATCACTATTTATTACATTAATTATATAACTACAAAATACTCAAATCCTTGAGTAAAATAGATATACATGTATAATTATGCCTAACACACACACACACAAACACACACACACACACACAAACACACACCTTTATGTATGTGTGTATATACTGGAGGACTTTAAAATAAAAAAAATTATAATTTTAAAAATTAAAAATTTTTAAAGTAAAATTGCATATATCTAAATAATATTGTACATTTTTCACAAAATATGACATGGGATACTGAATTTATTTCTAACCAAATATTTCTTTAAAAACATTTTAAAGCTTGTATTTTACATTAGAGGCCTGGTGCACGAATTTGTGCACCAGTGGGGTCCCTTGGTCTGTCCTGTAGGATAGGGCTGAAACGGGATCTCCAATATCCCTGTGAGAGGATGTAGGCCAGGCCAAGGGATCCCCCCAGTGCATGATCAGGGCCAGGGAGGGACATGGGAGGTTGGCCAACTGGGGTGGGATTGCAGGAGGTCTCCAGGGTGTGTCTGACTCATCTCATTCAATCCTGATTTGCTGGACCCCAGCAGTAAGCTAACCTACCAGTTAGAGCATTTGCCCCTCTGGTGGTCAGTGCACATCAGAGTGAGGAGTTGAGTAGCCTTAGCACATCATTAGCATATTACGCTTTGATTGGTTGAATGGCTGACCGGACAACCAGACACTTAGCATATTAGGCTTTTATTATGTAGAATGGGTACACATATAAAGAAATTCCAGACTTTCTACATTGACTAATTTCCAATGTATAAAAATAGTAGCACCTAATTTATAATAGAATGCAATTTTTATTTTTATTACCTGAGTTGGCTATATTTTGCTTATCTATAAATTATAAAGGCCAGGCATGGTCCTTAAATCTGCTATAATGATGTTATTTCAGCACCTATATTTAAGTAAATAGTATTTCATTTTTATATTTCTGCATTAGTGTACTCATACATGTAATTTGTTTTTCTCTCTAATCTAGACTAACAATGGTTGATATGGCAAATGGAACCTGTGCAGTTTACGGTTCAAATTTTAAAGGTTACACAGAAAACTGTTTAATTCCATACACATACATCTGCATGCAGCAGATTGTGTGAAGAGTTTGTTATTTATAAAATATAAAGGATTTCAAAATAAAAAAAAGCCATTCTCTGACTTCCTTCATGAAGAAAACTTCTAGAAGAAAATGCCACCAATATTTATTAACTATTTTTTCATCTGACATGCCTCAAACCATATACTTGCAGCAAATAAAAATGAACAATTAAATGATGTATGTTCTGTAACAATGTTTCATTTAATTTTAAATTATTGAGTGATGAACAAATTCATTTTTAAGTTTAATAAACTGTTGATAATATTTATGGTAGAACTAAGTTTTAATCCAGGATTTTATTAAATATTCACAAATATTAAACTAATAAGGCTTTTAGAACTTTCAAACACAATACATTTGAAAATTAAATATATTTAAAGCTGGATGAAGAGTATATGTGAATTTGTTAAATTTGCTATTTTTGAAATATTTCTTAAAATTAAAAATAATCCTGGAAAAGTTTCAATGTTTCCTCTTCTTTCTCTTTTTTTAATTAAATTTATTGGGGTGATGACATAGAGTAATACAATTATATAGGTTTCAAGCATACAATTCTATGATACATCATCGATATTGCCCAGCAAAGTCAAATCTTCCATCACATATTTAATCCCCTTTATCCTTTACTATCCTCCACCCCCATGCCTTCTGGGAACCACCATACTATTGTCTATATCTACGTGATTTTGTTTGTTTTTCAAGTTTGTTCATTTGATGCTTTCAGTTTTATATCCTGCATATAAGTGATTCAATCTCCATATATTGTCTTCTTACATATACAATGAGCAGTGTCTTTGTAATTACCGTCAAATAACTGACCATTTTTCAGGTATTTGTAATGATTAGAGGCAAAGTCAGGTTTTGTTAACTGGATCCTAGAAGAGAAAAGAATTTCAATTTTTTACTAAATTTATTTCATAGATCAATTCTATTCTTAAAGGTTACTATGCCCTAATTGAAATATAAAGGAACATACATTCCTTTGGCAGATTTATTAATATGTAAATGATAAATAATATTTGTTCCATTCAACTCCCAAGGAAGGAAAATGGCAGAGCAAGGAACTCCAAAACACTGGTCCATAAGTGCAATGATAAAGCTGACTATAACTTACTCAATATTTTCAGAGATCTGAAAATCTAATAAAAAAAAGTGACAACAAGCAAGCACTTGTTTAATGAAGAAAAAAGCTTCTATCTTTTGGAAAGAGAGCATTTGTTTCACTCAAAAGTAAATGAACCCGGGTCAGTGTTGCTCAGTTGGTTAGAGTGTTGTCCCTTACACCAAAACTTTGCAGGTTCCACTCCTGGTCAGGGCCTATACTAGGTTCTCTCTCTCTCTCTCTCTCTCTCTCTCTTTCTCTCTCTCTCTCTCTCTTCTCTGTGAGGATTTAAAAAATAAGTAAATGAAAGAGAGATGCTAAAATTGTTTTTAGTCCTGATTATTATGGCCATGTGCTTGACAAAATAGAATCTTTTATATTTATCTCAATAACATGGTAGGATGAATAGAATACCTCCTACACATTAGCATTTTAATAAGAAAATTGGTGCTATAAGAACAGTTTTCAAATTTTGTGTCAGAACTCATTTCAACTATTAAAATTATTCCAGAGACCCCAAGAAGTTTTGTTGAGATATATCTATCCAAATTTGTCATATTAAAATTAATTCTGTTATAGTAAAAAAGATTCACTCATTTATATGTAACAATACTAAATACATATGCATTTTGTGTTAATATAAAAATAATTATATTCCCTCCCAAAATAGTGCCAACATTGTCATGTTTTTGGTTTATATTTTGTAAATCTTTAATTGTCTAGCATAATTGACAAGTGAATTTTTATATTTGCTTCAGTGTTTAACTTTCTTTGATATGTTATAATGTTTCAGAAATGTTTCATGCATGAAAAATTAAAACTAAAAATCACATTTCAATATTATTTTGAACATAGTTTTTCCTTCACAGTCCTCTCAAAAGTATCTTTGTTTATTATATATTAAATTATGGTTCAGAGAAATAAAAATTAAGTCTATACCTAGAAAATCAGCTGGTTTCTACTCGGGTATAAATCATTAGCCACCATACTAAACATCATTGTTATTCTTTTCTAAAGGTCAAGTATTTTAAGAATTTTATGTGAGTTGTAGTAATTAGTATCAGATTTAATAGAAAACTTCACATCGTGGAATTTAACATCTAATTATATGCACACTAGATAATTAATTAATATTGCTATTCTGGGACTGCTGTTTCAAAATAGCTGAAAGAGCACAGCTGGTGTGGCTTGGTGGTTGAGGTTAAGGTTCAATTTCCTACCAGGATTGCTGGCTCAATCCCCAGTGTGGGGCAAGCAGGAGGCAGCCAATCAAGGAGTCTCTCTCTCCCTGTCCCTCCCTCTCTGAAAACAATCCTATATAATAAAGAGGTAGTATGTAAATTGACCATCACACCCTTGTACAAGATGGCCACCCCCATGTGGTCAAAGATGGCCATGCCCATGTCATCAAATATGGCTGCCACAAGATGGCCAGCAAGGGAGGGCAGTTGGGGGCAACTTGGTTGACAGGGGAGGGCAATTAGGGATGACCAGACCAGCATGGGAGTGCTAGGGGATGATTAAGCTGGTAGGCAGAAGCAGTTAGGGCAATCAGGCAGGCAGACAGGTGAGCAGTTGGGAGCCAGCAGTTGTGGATTGTGAGAGGGATATCTGATTGCCAGTTTAGGCCTGATCCCACATGGATTGGGCCTAAACCGGCAGTCATACATCCCCCAAAGGGTTCCAGATTGGAGAGGGTTCAGGCTGGGCTAAGAAACAACCTCGCTACCAGTGCATGAATTTTGTACACTGGGCCTCTAGTAAAAATATATTTAAAAATAAACTAATAGGAACATACTTACTTGTCCAAAGAAAAAGCTGAGCCATCTAACCACACCCATTTCCATTCACTGCTGTTGTAATATAAACTGATCCAAAACTTTTCTGCCCCAATAAGACATGGCTTCATTAAAATTTTTTTTATAAAATCCTGGAAATAATGAGAACAGGAAATAAGTAAATCTGATACCTTTGGTTGGTTGGCTATATATATAGAAAATAAAACTTTTACTTACTTCATTAAACATTTTTATTTTTTATCTGAAATTGTAACACTAATAAAAAATGCCCTTGGGGTTTTTTGGCAACTCACCAACAATCAATAATTTATTCATTCATCAAACAACTATTATAGAGCCCTCATACTACTGTGAACATTGCACTGCATATTGAGAATTGAAAGGCAGTAAATAGACTTGTTACCTGTAAATTTAAGAAAGAAAGATGCAAAAACCAATTAAGTAAGCCATTGCTACAGAAAAGAAAGTACCGGATAAAACTAGAAGATTTAAAAGGAACTTCTTTAGGACCAGGTGATCAAAATACATTTTTTAATACTATAGATATTTTAGGGTAAACCATAAAAGTAAATTTGCACTTATTAGAGTGCAGTTACAAAGGGTTGAGAAAGGGACAGTAAAATTGTGAGAAGATAGAATTATAAGTACATAGTGAAGTATGTCTAAAAGGTGGGTGAGGAAGTGGAAGTGATAAAAAGTTATTGGTAACTAAGGAGGCTTCAGAGAAAGGCAAGAGTTCAGGGGAGAATAAAGCTTGCACTAATATGTGGCTGAGGGGCGTTAAACAGATTCTGAGGAAGAGTTTCAAGAAAAAGGAACAGCATAATCTGGTGTGTATCATGTGCATTTCCCTGTGTTGAAACAGGGATATCAGAACAGGCAAAGTCTAAAGCCCAAGAAATAACCTCTTGGAGAAACTTATTAAAATTTAAGAAACATATACTTGTTTTTACCATTTCTTTTTCAGTATTTACTTTAAGAAAACTTGAAGACTGAGTAGCACAATGAATTTCACAATTTTTCCAAGAACTTGGTTGCATAGATAAAGAGTAGCAGTTTTCCCCATGTTGGTGCCAGTTGTCCTCACAAGGAAAACATTTCGAACCTACAGAAAAATTACCGTCAGTCTAAATGCCTCCTGTTAGTACCTTTATATGTAGAAATATGAGCGTTTAAGTTGTGAGAAATAAGTGAGAGTCATTACATAAATTATGTGATCAATTATATTCACCCATTTAAAACTGCTGTTCTGTTAACTAATGTGCATAATGCTAAGACATGATTTATGCCACTGGAATGTAATAGGATGATTATTACCATGTAAGCATTATTGACAGCTTCCAAATTTAAGTGGATTTTTAGCAAATATGTTTCTGGGTATCTAACACTGCATGCTATGTGCGTAATATATTTAATTACTTAATTATTGTATATGCATATAAATGAACACACATATATTTTTATTTTCTAACTCTTAGGAAGGGTGACCCTGCTCCTAATTACCTTGAACTTTTGTCGGTAGTGGGGGAATACCTGAATTTCCTGAAATCAATTCCTTCTGGTCTGTTTCCTGACTGGAAGTGAGATTTCCTGAACATGGCCCTGTTTCTGAAGAAAAAGTCATAAATATCAGTGTGGTTTGTCACATGTGCCTAAAGATAAGTGTACTATTGCACAAGCACTTTATTTGTTAGGTGACTACAAATAGTAAAAGTACATTAGCAATGACATCTACAAGGCGCCATATAATTGGAGAGGATTCACAGACAAATCTAATAACAATAATAGAAGCCTGATGGAAAAATTAACATAATATCGGTTAGATCACAGATTACAGAGAAATTGATTCTGATAAGCACAACCTGTGGGAAATTTCTCAGAAAAAGCAGTCCTGGTGTAAGTTTAAGTAAGAGAAAGGTTAACAGTAAGCAAAAGAAAGAGGAGTTCCTATTTCGTGTAGATGGAATCATATGAATGAAAGGACAAAGTCAGGAAAGTTCAAGGTAAAGACATAGTAATTTTATGTAGCTCTTAAAATCACCTCTAGTACAGAAACCATAACAACAGAAAACAAAATGGTGCTGAGGACAGTACCTTAGAAAATAAAGGACCTTAAGGAGATTCCTTTCCATGAGCAGTGAGCAAGCTGACTTCTATCACAGAGACTTACTCTTTGTAGTTAAGATTCCAACCGTCACAAGGAGCACCAAGCAGATGAACCCCAGAACCACAGAAATTAACTTCCATAATGTCTGGGGGCCAGAACAGCCTATTAGAAAGAGATCAGTAAATTGGTTCAACATTGGCTTCTATATGCTTATTCACAGTTCTTTAATTTTTTTTCGGTTATACACTGGTACCTCGAGATACGAGTTTAATTCGTTCCGTAACCTTGAGGCGTAGGAAACTATGAGACACACAAGTCGAGGTAAACTAGTGGGTCGTGTGCAGCCAGCCGATCCGCGCGATTACTTGTATCTCAACTGTTGCTCGTATTTCAAAGCAAAAATCGCTGCTCGACGGCTCGTATCTCAAAAATCTCATATGTTAGGGCACTTGTATCTCGAGGTATCACTGTACTTTACATTCAGTATTATTTTGTATTGATTTCAGGTGTACGATATAGTGGTTAATCATATACTTTACAAAGTGCAGCCCCTAATAATTCCAGGACCTACCTGGCATCATACATGGTTATTACAACATTATTGACTATATTTCCTATGCTTTACTTCACATCTTCAAATCTATTTTGAAATGACCAATCCTTTCACCTTTTTCACCCATTTCCCTAACACCCTCCTCTCTGGCCACCATCAGCCTATGAGTCTATGAGTCTGTTTCTGTTTTGTTTTTGAGTGTTTCATATTCAAACTCCAAAGACATGTCTCTAAGCCCTATCTGGCTGCCAATTCATGTTGTAAAACTATTCTTCAGTTAATGGTCTTGATATTAATTTGAATATAAATGCATGAATGAAAATACCTATTCTCTTTTTAAAATAAAAATTTTAAAAGTTATATGCAGTACTTTTATTCCATTAGAAAATTTCAGAACAAATTAAAAAGAAATAAAAAGATAATCACTTCCCTTGCGGGTTTGGTTCTGTGGCTAGAGCATTGGCCTGTGGACTGAAGGGTCTTGGGTTCCAACCCGGTTAAGGGCACGTACCTCGGTTGCAGGCTCCTGGCTCTGGTTGAGAGCATGTGGGAGGCAACCAATCAATGTGTCTCTCTCACATAGGAGTTTCTCTCTGTCTCTCCCTCTTCCTTCCACTTTCTCTAAAAATAAATGAGAAAAAAATCCTCTGGTGATGAAAAAAAGAAAAGAGAAGAAAGAAATTCAACCACTAAGTGTTTCACACAGAAGTACTCCACCATCATTTTTCTTGACTATGTCTATTTTACCTAGTTAAAGCCATTTTTACTGCTTTAATAGGCCATGATATTTCTAAAAAATATTTTTAAGTTGACTGCATAATATTCACTCTCATGTATATATCATCATTTTTTACTATTCTTCTCTATTCAGACGTTAAGTAATTTCAGTCCCTATTACAATGGAATATTTTACAGAAGTAGTACAAGCAATCCGAGAATTTGTATGAAGCCACCAAAGATCCCAAATAGGCAAAACAATCTTTTTAAAAATATGTTTTCATTAATTTGAGAAAGAGAAGCAGGGGAGAGAAAGAGAGAGAGAGAGAGAGAGAGAGAGAGAGAGAGAGAGAGAGAGAGAGA
>JAAGEH010000311.1:32299325-32411663 GCA_011751065.1 Lasiurus cinereus
AGAGAGAGAGAGAGAGAGAGAGAGAGAGAGAGAGAGAGAGAGAGAGAAAGAGAGAGAGAGAAAGAGATTAATATGAGAGAGAAACATCAATCACCGTACCAGGGATCAAAACCACAACCTGGGTATGTGCTCTGAGCTCTGACTGGGAATCAAATTGGCCATCTTTCAGTGAATGGGACAAAGCTCAACCAATTGATCCACAACATTCAGGGCTAGGCAAAGCAATCTTGAGAAAAGACAAAAAGTTGGAGGCATCATACTTCCTGATTTCAAACTATAATACAAAGCCATAGTAATGAAAAAAGTATGACACTAACATTAAAAAAAATTCATAGATCAGTGGAACAGAATAGAGATACCCCAAATAAACACATCTATAGTAATACATGGTCATTTAATATATGATGAAGAAACTAAAAATACACAATGAGGAGTAGTCTTTTTAATAAACGGTGCTAGGAAAACTGGACAGCCACATGTGAAAAAATGAAACAAAAGAACTATCTTATACTATATACAAAAATTAACTCAAATAGATTGGTCTTGAACATAAGATCTGATACCTAAACACTCCAGACAAAATCATATGTGGTAAGCACCTTGGTTATGATGTTTTGGATTTGACACAAAAAGCAAAGGCTAAATAAGTAAAGTATGACTTTATCAAAGTAAAAAGCTTCTACACAGCCAAGGAAACCACCAACAAATTAAAAAGAGGACCAACTATTGTGAGAAGAAATATTTGCAAATTATATAGCATAAAACATATAAAGAATTCATTCAACTCAAGAGCAAAACAAATATGATTAAAAATTGGGCCAAAAATAGACATATGAAAAAATGCTAAATGTCACTTATCATCAAAGAGATGTAAATTAAAACCACTATAAGGTATTACCTCCCACCTGTCAGAATGGGTATCATCAATGAATCAACAAGCAGCAAGTTCTGGGAGAATGTGGAGAAAAGGGAACCCTCATGCATTGTTGATGGGAATGCAGATTGGTGCAGCCACTGTAGAAAACAGTATGGAATTTCCTCAAAAAATTAAAAATGGAACTGGCTTATGACCTGCAATTCCACTTCTGGGAATATATCCCAAGAAACACGAAATACTGGGTCAAAAGAATATACGCACCTCTGTGTTTATTGCAATATCATTTACAGTAGCCAAGATCTGGAAACAGCCCAAGTGCCCATCAGCTAAGTGGATGTAAAAACTGTGATACATTAACACAACGGGATAGTCTTTGGCCATAAAAAAGGGATATCTTACCTGTTATGGTGAATGCGTGGTCCTGGAGAGTATTATGCTAAGTGAAATAGCATAGTCAATCAGAAAAAGACAAATACTATATCATCTCACTGGTATGTGGATTCTAATGAGCCCTACTGGGTTTGGCTCAGTGGATTGAACATCGACCTGCTGACTGAAGGGTCCCAGGTTTGATTCTGTTCAAGGGCATGTACCTAGGTTGCAGGCTTGATCGCTGGCCCTGGTTGGGGCACATGTGGGAGGCAACCAATCAATGTTTCTCTCTCACATCCATGTTTCTCTCTGTCTCTCCCTTCCACAATCTCTAAAAATCAGCGGGGAAAAATAACATTGGGTGAGAATAAACAAAAACACACACACACACAAACAAAATAGAAAGAGACATGGATATATGGAACAGACTGACAGCTATCAGACGGGAGGGGAGTTGAAGGACTAGATGAATGAAAGTGAAGGAATTAAGCAAAATATATATATATATATATACACACACACATACACACACAAAGTCACAGACAACTGTGTGATGACAGCCAAAGGGAAAGGGAGGGAAGGGTAGGTAGAAGTGGGAAAAGGGTGGGGGTAAGGGGGACCGAAAGAAACTTTGCATAGGGCAATGGGCTCATGAGGCAGTGTGCAGATGATGCTTTACTGAGGTGGACACTTGAAAAGTGTATGCTTTTGTGAACCGGTGTCATCCCAACTGATTCAATAAAAATAAGAATGGAATAGAAAACATATCCCATAAACCATTTAAAATATCGGGCTACTATAAAAAGTAACAAATATTGGCAAGGATGTAGAGAAAAGACAACCCTTGAGCAATGTTAGTGGGAATATAAATTGGTGCAGCTACTAAGGAGGTTCCTCAAAAGATTACAAATAGAACTATTATATGATCCAGCAACTCCAATTCTGCATATTTATCTTAAGAAAACAAAGACACAAGGTCAAAAAGATACCTGCACTTTCATTTTCACTACAGCATTTATTTACAATAGCTAAGATACGGAAATAAGTGTTCGTCAACAGATGAATGGATAATGAAAGGATGATATATATGTATATTACTGAGTTATAACAAAGAAGACATTCTTGCCATTTGTGATAGTACTAATGGACTTTAAGGACATTATGCTGTCAGGCAGAGAAACACAAATAGCATATGCTCTCACTTCTTTGTGTTGCATAAAAATAAAAAACCTAAGATATAAGTCATGAGGATGTAATGTATAGCATGATGACTTCAGTTTTTACTCCAGTGCATACTTGAAAGGTGCTGAGGAATTAAATCTTAAAAGTTCTCATCACAGCCCTAACCGGTTTGGCTCAGTGGATAGAGCGTTTGCCTGCAGACTCAAGGGTCCCAGGTTCAATTCTGGTCAAGGGCATGTACCTTGGTTGCAGGCACATCCCCAATGGGGGAGTGTGCAGGAGGCAGCTGATTGATGTTTCTCTCTCATCGATGTTTCTAACTTTCTATCCCTCTCCCATCCTCTCTGTAAAAAAAAAAAAATCAATAAAAATATGTTTAAAAAAAAAGAAGTTCTCATCACATACCTCCAAAATTTTATAACTACAATGATGGATGATAACCAAAATTATTGTGCTGATCACTTTGCAATATATACAAATATCAAATCACTATATTGTATATATGAAACTAATTATATGTCCATTATCTATATTAATAAAAGCCTGTGTGATCTTCATGCCCTCATGCTATAACACCCTCACCCCTAAATGAGTGATCACCCAGAGGCTGCATGTGCAGTGGGTGCACACATGGGTGGGCGGGGGGCTTGACATTGCGTGCGTGACAAGGAGGCAGGTCCCGTCACTCCACATGGCAAGGCTAGGGGTCCTGAGGCTCTGTGCAGCATGGAGTTGGGATGCCCCCCTCCAGCCTACCTCTTTGGGGCTATCAATCCTGGGGATCTTGCACTGTGAGACGGAACAGGCTGGGGGAATCCCCACCCCACCCTGAGTGCATGAAGTTCATGCACTGAGTCTCTAATATCTTAATAAAAAAGTAAAAACAACAACAAAAATTGTACTGCATATTAATTGCAGCCATCAATTCCATCACAGAACAAGTAGCAAGCAGGAATGTCACTAGAGGCCCAGTGCATGAATCCTTGCACTGAGGGGATCCCTCACACAGGTGCACAATTGGGGTTGGGGAAGGACCGTGGGAGAGCTTCAGGGCATGTACTGCCTGTCTCACCCAGTCCCGATTGGCTGGACCCCAGCAGCAAGCTAACCTACTGGTCAGAGTGCCTGCCCCCTGGTGGTCAGTGTGCATCATAGTGACTGGCTGAAAAACAGACACTTAGCATATTCGGCTTTTATTATACAGGATTATTGACTATATTCTCTATGATGTACTTTACATCCCTGTGACTATTTTGTAACTACCAATTTGTACTTCTCAATCCCTTCTTTGCCATTCAGTCCCCCAGCCTTCCTCTCCTCTGTCCACCATCAATACAACTTTGTACCTATGAGTCTATTTCTATTTTGTTTGTTCCTTTATTTTGTTCTTTAGATTCCACATGTAAGTGAAATCATGTGGTATTTGTCTTGCTCTGTGGTTAAAATCAAGTAACCACAAACTCATAGAAGGTATGAATCAATGATTAATTTTCTTTATTTCTTAAATATTTAGTATTATGGATGTTTATCTTGACAAGATTAGATACGGTAAATTAAATAACCTTGTGCAAAATACTTTTGCTCACTTAAAATGCATTTATTTAATCTTGAGCTAAGGTCATGTTAGACAGTGTATCATATATTGGCCATAATCCACAGTCAAATATTGGGGAGGTTATAGTTTCATTTGTGTGTAAATTTTTGCATCTGTCATGTTCAATTTCAGACATATATCAGACATTGTTTTTAAGTATCAAGTGAAACAATAAAATAAAAGTGAGAAAGCTACAGACCTTGATGTTCAGAACCAATGATCCCTTTGATTTCAGAGTAGACAGGTACCCTCCCCTGCTGGGATGAAGAATGAACTTGCACCTCAGAGTAAATCACGGCTTCTCCCATTTCTGAAAAACAAACATATGGAATATAACATGAAAGCTTTCTTATGACTTCCTTGATCATAAAAATGCCATAACTAAAATATGTGGTTCACAAAGATGTTATCTAGATTATAGTTAAACCTAATAAATAATTTGGAGTTTCTTTCAATTTAGAGAATATTTTTAAAAACAGATGATCATTAAAGTTCAAAAAAGATTTAGGACAAATTAGGGCATGGCATCTTTTTTTATTACATTCAGCTTAAATATTTTTCTTAAATTATAAATTACCAACTTACAAATTGATGACATATGTTGAATTAATTCTTGTCATTAAACAATAAATAAAATATTTTTGAAAGCAGGCAATAGAAAATTTCCCAGTTTCACTTATGGACCTTCATACTTCTCGTTAAACTCTTCTCTTTTTTTATTATGGATTTGTTTGCCTGTATCCCTCCATTATCATCAGGTAAATTACTTAAAATATGACTTAAATTCTACTTCTGTCAAGAAAACTTTTTCTATCTTTCAGTAAGAATTTATCATGTTTTCCAATGAACTCTCATTTATAACACTTTTCTTTAAACCCATCATCACATTTTGTTTTATTTTATGCTGCTATTTCCTCACTAGGACACCCTATAATTGCAGAAGTCACATCTTAATAATTTTATTACTTATACCATTATTTGTTAGGTTCATTTATGCACTTAATAATTCCAACAACTTGACTTTGATGCCAAACTGAATATTTCATACATAAAAATACATTTTACCTCAAAAGAAGTCTTAACATTTTTAAAGGAAGCTTTGCATATGTTTCAGTACCTAAATAGCCTATGGCTATTCCATGTGCTACTGAATGTACAAATCTAACAGTAAGTTTTCTGGACTTTCCAGTAGAATTTGGGGTTTCTTTATTTTCTTTAAATACATTTTCATATAGAATTAAGAATTTCCTTCCAAGTATTTCTAATGACCTTATTTCCAATGGTTATCAGAATCAAGAAAATATACATTAAACATTGTTCTTGTCTGCCTACCTACCATCTATTTCTTTAACAATCAATCTATAGTTCTTTCATCTATCTGAATATGTACCTTCTTATTGATAAATATCACTTTCCATGTTAAAATAATTTTGATCAAATTTTATTTAATAATTTTTAGAATAATATATAGTAAGTAAAATATCAAGTACCTGTTTTTTAGAGGAAGATGCGAGGATCTGTGCAGAATACGTATTTTCCTGGGAAGAAGGAGTTTATAATTCTTGGGAAAGAAGTCTGAAAATAAGAATTCTTGATGATCCTTGGTATAAAATCCAACCCAGAATATAAAGAGAAGAAAATACATACATAGTATAATGTCTTTTTTTGTTCTATACCCAAAAAAATAAGTGAGAACAGAGTCTGAAAATAAGTGTTCTCACCATGCAACCACATAGGAAGCCCTTATATCTAAAACCATCACTACATCCGGGGCCTTTTATCAGTCTGAACTTTAGTAACATTAAAATACCTGGTATATTTTCAGTAATGACCAATATGGTTCTCTCAATTCTTGGATTTTAAGACTTAAAAAATACAGTATATATATTTTTTTTATTAAGAAAGTAATTCACTCCCACCAACACCCCATTTTAAGTTCTCTGCAATGTTTCTTATCAACTGTTTGGCTAGAATAGTACATCAAAATTTTTCTAATAAATGTGCATGATTTATCATAGTCAGTTATATTTCCTTTGGTTTATAGCATCATTTGTTATTTAAATTTTCAATGGAATCAAAAGTATCTGTCTTAACTATAAGCTGAGCTTGTAAAAGGGAATAGGAGTTGACTAGAGAGGGAAGTAAGTAGAAAAATCTTGATAAACAAAGGAAATAGCATTTGCACATTTCCTCAGCCTGGAATGAATATATGGAGAAAGTTTTGACATGCAGATAAAGTTGTGAAACCATCACACATGAAATAAATGTATCTGTTGATCATACACAGGATGTAGCAAAAATGGACTTTCAGTTATGAGTATGCAAAACACAAAGCTTATTCTTTTTTAAAACTACATTTTAAAATACTTTTTTTGAGTTTTTATTATCCCTTGTGTATTGGTGGAATTATTTTTTGTATTTATTCCTAAATATTTTATTGTACTTATTATTATGTAAATAAAGTTTTCATCCATTGTCTTCTAATTGGTTTTATTTCTGTAAACTAATGCTATTTTAGTATATTAATTCACAACCTGGAAACTTGCTAAATTACTTATAATTTGAGCTGGGTTTATCATTGATTCTCTCATATTATTTTCATAGATCATTACGTCTTGTAGAAATAAAGAGTTTTTATTCCATTTTAATATATTTTTTATTTTTTTCCAGCCTAGTTGGCTAACATAACCAGAACAATATTAATGAGAAGTGAAGATAATTGGCATCAATGTAATTTTTTGACTCTAATGCAATATTTCTCAAGGATTTTTCTGCAAAGTAGAACACTGACTTTAAAATGCATGCACACACACACACACACACACACACACATCCACGAACACATATATATGTACTTTATTCAGTTAAAGTATCCATATGTTTTTACTTTTCTTGAGTTTCATATTAAGATTAATTGTATATAAATATATAAATAAATAAAGATCAATATATCTGTTGAATAATGTTTGTAGATGCTGCAGGTGCGTTTGAAAAGAAGGTATATTTCCAATTGTTGATATGCTAGAGACCTAGTGCATGAAATTTGTGCACAGGGGAAGAGGTCCCTCAGCCTGGCCTACAAAGATGCCAATGTCCCATGCCCCAACTGGCCTCTGGCCAGAGGCCCGCCCTTCCTCCCTCCATGGGCTGGGGAGTGTGGGAGCCTGGGGCTCATTGCCAAGGTGACGCTGGCAGCATCCAATGCCCTGGTCAATATGGGTGCTACCATCTTTGTGATGGAGTGATGGTTAATTTTCACATAACCCTTTTATTAGATAGGATACTGTTCAATATACTGGTCAGTATCTATCATATTGAAAATATTACTAAGATTATGTATAACATTACTTATTTTTGTCCAAATTGTCTGTCTTGTATTGAAAATGGCTTGTTAAAATCACCATTTTTTTTCTAATTCAAAATATTTTTATTATACCAAATAAAACTCCAATAAGCAGTACTCTTCATTTTTCCTTTCTTCCTGGAAACCAGTAATCTATTTTCTGTAACTGTGGATTTACCTATTCAGAATATCTAATAGATACAGAATCATACTATTAAGCTTGGGGCAAAAGTAGGTCCACAATTGTAAGTACGTGAAACAGAGTTTTTTCTTTTATTATTATTTTTTTATTATTTTATTTATTTTCCATATGAACAACTATAAACCTACTTTTACCCCACCTTGTATCTAACCTTTTGGTATCTTTCACCGAAACATAATGTTTTTGCGGTTCATTCATATACTAGCATCTATCAGTACTTCATTCCTTTTTATGGATGAACTAGAGGCCAAGTGCACAAAATTTGTGCAAGGAGGTGGGGTTCCCCTCATCCAAGCCTGTACTCTCTCCAAGCCAGGATCCCTCAAGATTAGGCCAATACCAGCAGTCGGACATCCCTCTCACAATCCGGGACTGCAGGCTCCTAACTGCTCACCTGCCTGACAGCCTGGTTGCCCCTAACTGCCCCCTCCACTGGCCGGCTCACCCCTTGCTGCTCCCCTGCTGACCTGGTTGCCCCTAGTCCTCCCCCAACTGCCGTGAGCCTATCAACCCCTCACTGCCCCCCCCTGCTGGCCTAGTCACCCCCAACTGCCCCCCCCCCCTGCCAGCCTGGTTGCCCCCAACTACCCCCCCTCCCCTTGCTGGCCAAGTTGCCCCACACAGCCTGCTATTCAGTCATTTGGTAGTACATATGTCTCCTTTTTTTCCCTTACTGACCTCCCCCCGGCCCTCCCCACTCCTCAGTACATGCCCTCACCTGTCCCCTGCTCCCAATGCCCTGTATCCACTGGCTATGCTTACATACATGTATACAAGTTCTTCAGTTGATCTCTTAAAGCCCTTTCCCCCTCAACTTCCCCTGTCTTCCCACTGTAGCATGACAGTCTATTCATTGCTTCTTTGCCTCTGTATATGTTCCTGTCTGCCTCCCCCTACCATTCTTGTCTTTAAAAATAACTTGCCCCTGTAAGCTAGAAATAAACTTATAAGAGCAAAAAAAATGTTTGAGTCCCAATTTCAATGTCCAATAGTTATGAGTTCCAGTTTCAATGTCAAACATTTCCTTATGTGTAGACATCAGCAATGGTATCTGGATGGTGGACAAATGGTGGCAATGCAGGTCCGACCTTCTCTGGTTTGGTCCTAGGCAACTTGTAGTGAAACACAGCTGCTGACTGCTCGCATGGCAAGGCATCGTCAGCGTCTTCCATCTCTGGACTGTTTTTCTTCTTGCCTTTGTGGTTGGAGCAGACCTGTCAGTTCCTCTCTGTTGCAGGAGTCCACTTGATCTTGGAATTGTTTTTTGAAAGTATATAAACATATTCTAGACCAAAAGTTAATAAAGGAATTTTTTCTATAAAATTGACTCGGGGTCCTTTTTATTTTTGCCTACCCGATTTTCCTTTGGCTTATTTTGATTCCATTTGTGTTTTTGTGGGTGACTTGCTGTTAGTATTACAAATGAAAATTAATTTTCTAAAGTAAAAATTTTCTAGATGTAGTTTACTTATTGGATATTTTTCCTTATATTATCCTTCTATCCCCCTTTTTTTGATTAATGGAGAATTTTCTAAAAATTTTAATGTAATCTTGATAACTTTAAAATTTTTTTGCACACAAATATGTCTGTTTTATGTTCATTGCATGTTAAGCAATTTTACCATGAGATGAGCTACCAATAGAAATTTTAGTTAATACTTTAGAAACAGCTTTTTGTCCATTACACATAAATTTTCTTGGGTGTTCACTTATTTCAGTTCGCCAATTTAAATTAATCTGAAAACTTGATTATTCTTTTACATCAAATTTAATACTCTACCAATATTTAGGTTACCCTTAAATATTAGTGGAAAGGTTGATTTGCATTCTTGAGTAGGCACTGAACATTCCTAGTGCTAGGCTGAATATAGATATAGGGCAGCTGCTGTCAGCAAGTTTCTGTCTGTTACCTGGGTCCCAATACATTATTTTATTTCACTTTTGAAAACAACCATGCCAGGTTGTATTGATATCCTTTATCCTTCCTTCCTTCCTTCCTTCCTTCCTTCCTTCCTTCCTTCCTTCCTTCCTTCCTTCCTTCCTTCCTTCCTTTCTTTCTTTCTCTCTCTCTCTCTCTCTCTCTCTCTCTCTCTCTCTTTCTTTCTTTCTTTCTTTCTTTCTTTCTTTCACTTTTGTTCAATTTATGAAGTTATTAACTTAGTAATTGGCCTTTGTAAAGTAATCATGTATAAATCCATAAGCAAGGAACTGTCTTTTTCTTTATACTGTGTCTTTATTTGAGTGTTATATTTTATTACACATTAAGAACTAACTAGTTTTAATAGCACATAGGATCTTCCTAAAGATACTTTACTATTGAATCAATATGATCTTATTTATACTACAAAGTGTAAAAATCATAATAATGAATTAACATAAAACAAAACTAACTTGTTATATTTCAAAAGGAAATGGAAAGTTAAGGTTTAAAAATTTATAACCCAAGTGACAGAAAGGTCATGATTCACACTGGCCTAAACTGTTTTTCTCCAGAGACACATGCATCCCATAATTATAAGTTTAAACTTGTAAATAATGCTGCTTGTACACCATGGCATAAGAAAAGAGCCATATTAACCACAAATAGACATAGAGAAAGCCATAAGTAATATGTTCCACTCATCATCTTGTGGTGAAAATGGGGACCTCTTTGGTTATCAGTGGTAAACATTCAGTTTATTTTACTGTTATGAGAAAAGCAGAAATGATATTACTTCTAATACAACATTGGAATATATAATAAAATGAGCAGAAACTATTGACTTTAGGATCTTTCTATGCCTTAAAAATGATAAGATTATCATAATAATGACAATTGAGACAAATTTCTAAGGGATCACTGAACATCTAGTTGTAAGGAGGAGTAAATAGAAATGGAAAACAGAAAAGAAATACAAAATATTCTTCAGTGATATGTTTTTAAATAATATTGCAGCAAAGGTTTCTGTGTGGTGAAAAGGTATGCTTTCTGCCCATTATCAATGCAGATTGTGATTGAAAATGAAGCCTGAAATTGTTTACACAAAGAAGGATACCAACAGACTAATCTCACTTATAAATTTAAATTAAATCAGGGATGGGATTGTCCAGCCCACAGGCTACATAAGGCCCAAGAAATCATTTGGTCTCGCCCTGCTAAGGCATTAGGGGTGAGTTAATTCAATGTTTGACCAAACATAGCAGGCTAAGTTTTAAGTTGATAATTTTGTATGACCCTTGATAATGTTATAAATATCCAAATGGCCTTTAGAAGAAAAAAAGTTTCCCACCCTGAATTAAATGTTAAAAAAATAAATTATTAGCAAATAGCAACATTTTCAAGAGTTAATTATAGGAATGAAAATGTGCTATATGTAATAGTGAAGGATTATAGATCACATGCATAATGTTGAAAAGGTTTTGGATGAAAAAATCAATATGAATTATTTTTTTAATTAGTTTTTAGGGAAAGAGAAAGGGAGTGGGGAAGAGAGAAACATCGATGTGAGAGGGAAACATTGATAGATTGCCTCCTACCGGCCCCCTAGTGGCTCTGGGCAGCTGTGCACCTGCCATCTGAGAAATGCCTGTGCCTTGGTCAAGCCCTGGAAAGCTGGGTGACTTAGGGGACTGGAGGACCCCAGAGGCCAGTGTGTGGAACAACTGGGCCTGCCTGAGGGAAGGCTTGGCCTTGCCACGCACATGCCACACTGATGGGGCTAAGGGGACTGAGCACCACCATCTTGTGGCTTTGAGCACTGCCATCTTTGAGGGCATGGCAGTCAATTAGCATATTCCATCCTTATTGGCTGTGGGTGCCACCTTGCAACATGTGAGGGTCAATTAGCATATTGTCTTTTTATTAGATAGGACAAGAAAAATGAAATTACATAATTTTAAATAATATTGATCAGATTTTATATTTAAAAATCTGAATAACAATGCAGAAGAAAGAGTGAGCAAAAGGCTTTTAAATCTATTTTTATTACTACGTAAATTGATAAAGTCTCTTTGGATGGAAGTTTTCAATCTTTATGAAAATTGAAAAAGGAAATGCTCTTTGACTCAGCAATAATTATTATGGAATTTTTCCTAGAGAAGTACTAAAATAGTTTATGGGTGTGTATGAAATTTTATGTACATAACTATTTCTTAGTGAAAACTAAGAAACAATTTGAATGCATTGAAATCAATTTGATGCATTGAAAAATTCCAAGTCTATCTATACTAGTTATAGAGGAATATACAAATTTTCCAGGGTGCCATCACATAATAACCAATCAGGACAGGATGGGGCACAGCATGAGCTCTTAACAAGACTGTGAAAGGGCACAGAGAGGAAGGGGGAGTAAACAGGCATTTAGGGGTATCAGGTCAAGTGAGGAAAGAAGATAGGGAGTTAGGGCAATCAGGTCAGGAGGGGAGAGTAGTTAGGGGATCAGGGCAGGAGGAGAGAGCAATTTAGGCCAGCAGGCCAGCAGGGAAACAGTTAGGGGCATCAAGAAGGCAGGCAGGTGAGTGGTTAGGAGCCAGGGTTCCAGATTGGGAGAGGGATCCCAGATTGGAGAGGGTGCAGTCTGTCCTGAGGGACGCCCCCCCCATGCACATATTTCATGCACCAGGTCTCTCTAGTCAATAATAAGATTTTTGTCCATATACCAATAAAACATAATGCAAGCAGTTATTTATAAAAATTTGACAACTTCATAAAACATGATTAGAATAATCACTAGGATATTTGCTTAAGTAAAAATAATCATAGAATATTTTATATAGTTTTTTAAATATATTTTTTAAAAGGAGGTTTAGGTGGACTGTCCATTTTTCTCACAGTTGAAGAAAATGCACTCAGTCTTCATGCAGAATTCCAACTTAAATAACATATATATAATACCTGCAATTTTTGTGTTTTCTTTTTTTAATACAGAGGGATTTGGGATTGGTATCTCAGAAATTTTTAAAAATGCAAATTTAATCATTAATTATTCTGGGAAACTTGTGGAGTGGAACAGGAGAAAATAGTAGGTTTTATAGTGTTATTTTTAATAATTTACAAAGTACTTATTTTACCACAGCTGAGAAAATACATGAGGAAAAATACACTAATATCACTCCCACATAGAAAACACTCTAACATCTATATTAACCATAAAAATATGAGAACCCTTTATGCTTTCTCTCTTTTTTCTTATCAGCATCTGCATTTTTCCTTACCCAGTGCATTGCTGTGGCTCTGGGAATCCATTTCATTATAATGGTAATGATATGGAGTGCCATCATCATAAATTGTAAGTGATAACAGAGACATAGATAGCATTGCTGATCTAATGATTGTAATACATTACTTTGATGAATATTCAGCAAGACAGAAATATAAACTAGCAACATTTAATGTGCCTTTATATTTTAGCTACTAGTCTAGAAACTTGTCAACTATTTTTATTTTTACTTCAACTATGTCACAACACATAACTTTCTAATAATTATGATTATTTTAATAGCATTATTCAGCCAAGCAGTGACAATTTCCATGAATGGTAAGAGAAATTTTTCTAATATTTTGAAGCACAAATTACATGTATCTGTGTATACTGGGTTTAGGCATGTATCCAATGCTGCTAACAGGAAAGTTTATAGGACTGTAAATGTATTATCAAAATCTACACTTGATATCTACATAATCTTATTAACCAATCTTTTCCCAATACCTGTAATAAAAAGAAAGTGTAAAAGAAAATGAATTCTTGTCCACAATTCCCTATAGCTTTTTAAATTTTACTTTATTTTTTATAATGAGGGAGTAATTGTAAAAAGTAGAAAACATAGTTTTGACATATCTATCTATAAATATGTGGAGGGATGTCATTGGGTGTAACTACGATGGTCTAATATTTGGAATTTTAGAGTTAGAATAAAAAAGGTATTTACTCTGCCTCAAAAAAAGTCTGATATAGTGCTCAGACATGTGCAAAATTAATAACATATTTTCCCTTTCTAAAAAGTTGCTGTGGCCTACAAACTGGCTATGCTATAGAAAGAACTGATAGCATTTTTTTTTAATGAGAGCAAGGACTGGTTTCAGAGCCAAGCTTCCTGCACGTCTCAAAATTCCAGTCTCCTGAAGATATACAGCAAAGAGGACCAGGTGAAGTATTGTTTTAATTCATCTGCCTATATTGAGTCCTACCATAAGTGGCAACTCTCTGGAATATGAACCTGACATATAATAGAGACAGTAGGCTCTGATACACCAACCCCAAATTCTTCTGTATTAAAAATAAGAAAGCACAAATACTGCAGGGGTTATATAATATATGTGTTATTGAAGTTGTAATTCTGAAAGAGGACAGAATGCACTTTCCTCTACTATGGGGAAAATGATTAAATTATTATAACCTTCTATTTACTAACATTCTGAGAACTGGTTTTATTTGTGATTTCAAACAGGATTTCTTTAAATTGGTAAAGTCCTATCATTGGATGGAACTAAAAAAGAATCCAACAAACAGAACTTGGCAATGGGAACATGGCTCCATTCTTTCTCCAGATCAGTAAGTGTGTACCTATAGGTCTCTAGTTGTGGATTTGCCTTTAATTTACTCCTGTGATCACTGAACTATCACATTTGTCTTCACACAATGCCAGGACATCTCCATATGCTAATAGAGTCAGTACAAAACTCTTAGGACCTAGATTTAGTACTTTGGGAAGCAGCTATTACCCATAAAAATGAGTAAAATTAATTGTTTGCTATGTGCTAAATACTGTGCAAACCACTTGCTATGAACATATGTGTCCAAGACTTTCTATGAGCATAGGCTCTCCTTTTTTTACATAAATACCTAGGAGAGAAACAGATTGATTTTCATAATAAATATTAGAGACCCATTGCATGAAGATTTTTGCAATAGGCCTTCCTTCCCTGACTGCCAGCACTGGGTTTCCCCCAACACCTGGACCCAGGCCTTTACTCTGGCCACAGTGGAAAAACCAAGCCTCAAGGCTTTTCCACTTGGTTTATTTGCATACTCAGTCCTGATTGGTTGGTGGGCATCATGGAGGTACGGTCAATTTGCATATTTTTATTTTATTAGTGTAGATATATTTAACTATTTAAGAGACTGCCAGACTATTATCCAAAAGGTTTGTGCAATTTTGAAATTCCACTAGCAGTGTGTGAGACTTAGGATTTGCTCAAAATCTTGGCTGATACTTGTTACGATCAGTTTCTTAAAGTTTACCCATTCTAATGTGTATAGTAGCATTTCATTTTGGTTTGAATTTGCATTTTCTTAATGACTAATGATATTGAGCATCTTTCCTGTGCTTATTTACCATTCAACTTTCAATTTTTTATTTAATTAATTTTCTCTCTGATCTTTCTTATCTTTTCATTCAAGGTTAACTTTTCTTTCTCTAGTTTCTTATCACAAAAACTAATATATGGATATTAAATTTTTTCTCTTTTCTAATCAAATCATTCATGCTATTAATATTTGAGATAATTTCACATCATTCCCACATTTATGAGCTATTTATTTTCATTTTCATTCATTCAAAAATAGTTTCTGAATTCCCTTTTGCATTGTTCTTTGATGCATGAAATTTTCAGGTGTTAGTTTATAACATTTGAGAATTTCCCAGAGTTATTTCTGTTATTAATGTTTAATCTAATTTAATCAACAAACATACTTTGTGACTTGAATCTACTTGCACTTATTAATATTGTTTTTTATGGATCACACAATGGTCTATCTTGTTTTAAGGTTGACTCTATTACAGATGTCCTCCATTTTCTCTCCCTTATCTCCCTCCATCCTGCCCCCACCCCACCTAGATCTTCATCACATTATGTTCTGTGTCTATGACTAATGCTTATATGTATATATATTTTTTGGTTGATCTCTTCCCATGCTCCTAACCCTCCTGCCCTCTGAGATCTTTCAGTCTGTTCCATTTATCCATGTGTCTGGTCCTATTTTTGAAAATTTATATATGTTTCTGTATAACATAGAAATGATCTTCATGGCTGAGATGTCATTTTTTACAAAAAGAGTTTTTTCTCTGGGAATACTAATAAGATTTGTATCATCTTATCTCATTTTATCTACTCTGCAAGTAAAAAAGTTCAGTTTGTTAATTAAACAATTAGCATATTAAACTTCTGTTTAGGAATGTAACAAATACTGATTGAATGCTACTCAATTTCCATGAACTAACTATACAGAGGTATCTACAGAGATGAATAGGCTGTAACTCCTTTAAAAACATCACATTTTACTTAGAAATATAGTTATGAACAAATAAGTAAAGTCCATGTAATCCATATTCTGGGAGCAATGTGATGAGAATGGCATAGAAAAACAAACACAGAAATTAAAGAAACACTTGAAGAATTAGATTAGAAAGAATGAGCTTCTAATGTGCATAGATTGAGACCAACTAAGAGCTGTTACTAAATATATCTCAATTTTTTTCTCTTATAGTGGCTAGTTGTTTCTGTGTAGACAGAAATAATGATCGCTTCTTTTATAATATGTATATACTGTATATTATCAGGCCACAGTCCTTTATTGGTATCAATTTCATATGGAAGTAGAATCATCATTCTTTCCTTAGCCTTATCTTTTCTACCTGTTCTTGGCAGAAAACAAATCACTATTTATTACATTAATTATATAGCTATAAAATACTCAATCTTTGAGTAAAATAGATATACATATATATTTATGCCTAACACACACAGACACACACACACACACACACACACACACACACACATGTATGTGTGTATATACTGTAGGATTTTATAATTATTAAATTTTTCTTACCAAGTAAAATTGCATATATATGAAGAATATTGTACATTTTTTACAAAATATGACATAGAATTCTGAAATTATTTCTAACCAAGTACTTCTTTAAAAACACTTTAAATCTTTTATTTCACACTAGTGGCCCAGTGCATGAATTTATGCACCAGTGGGGTCCCTCGGCCTGGCCTGCAGGATCAGGCTGAAACTGACTTTCCAACATCTCTCAAGAGGTCCTAGATTGCTAAATGGCACAGATCAGGCTGAGGGACCAACCGGTGCAAGATAAGGGCCAGGAGGGATGGATGGGAGGTTGGCCAGCTGGGGAAGGACTGCGGGAGGGCTCCAGAGTATGTCTGGCTCAGTCCTGGACTCCAGCAGCAAGCTAACATATAGGTTGGAGCATCATTCCCCTGGTGGTCAGTGCACATCATAAGGATTGGTCAACCAGAAACTGACCCCTGGTGATCATCGCAGATCATAGTGATTGATTGAGTGGCCTTAGCACATCATTAGTATATTACACTTTGATTGGTTGAACTTCCAACTGGACGACTGGACACTCATCATATTAGGCTTTAATTATATAGGACTAGAAATTCATGCAACAGGGGGGTTGGTGTCTCTCAGCCCAGCCAGCACCTTCTCACCATCCTGGACTGCTGGCTCCTAGCCATTCGCCTGCCTGCCTGCCTGATTGCTCCAAATCACTTCTGCCTGCCAGCCTGTCACCCCCTAACCACACCCCTGCCAGCCTAATTGACACCTAATTGATCCCTGCCAGCCTGGTTGCCCCCAACAACCCACCCCTGCCATCCTGATGGCTCCCAACTCTCCTTCCCTGTCACCCTGATCTTGCCCCCAACTTCCCTCCCCTACCAGCCTGGTTACCCTGCATACTTGGTTATCCTGCCCTCTCCTACCAGCCTGGTTACCCTGTACACCTAGATACCCCCTATTACTCTCCCCTGTTGACTATCTTGTGAAAACGTGGGGGTGGCCATCTTTGGAGGCCATCTTGTGACAATGTGGGGGCAGCCATCTTGGATGACATGGGAGCAGCCATCTTGCGATGATGTGAGGGTCAATTTGCATACTACTTCTTTATTATATAGGATGGGTACACATATTAACAGTTTCCAGACTTTCTACATTGACTAATTTCCTATGTATAAAAATAGTAGCACCTAATTTATAATAGAATGCAATTTTCACTTTTATTATCTGAGTTGGCTACATTTCACTTATCTATAAATTAAAAAGGCTAGGCATGGTCCTTAAATCTGCTGTGATAGAATTTCAGTACCTATATTTAAGTAAATAATATTTAATTTTTATATTTCTGCATTAATATAGTCATACATCTAATTTGTTTTCCTCTCTAATCTAGACTAACAATGGCTGATGTGGAAAAAGAAACCTGTGCAGTTTATGGTTCAAGTTTTCAAGGTTACCCAGAAAACTGCTTAACTCTAAACACATACATCTGCATGCAAAAGATTTGTGAAGTGTTTGTTATTTATAAAATATAAAAGATTTCAAAATAAAAAATGTCATTTGTTCAGTGCTTTACTGCCTCTGTATCTATTCTTTTGTTCATCAAGTGATAATATTCTTTATTTTCCATAAATGAGTGATATCATGTGGTATTTTTCTTTCATTGCCTGGTTTATTTCACTTAGCATAATGCTCTCCAGATTCATCCATGCTGCTGCAAATAGTAAAAGTTCCTTCTTTTTTATAGCAGCATAGTATTCCATTATGTAAATGTACCATAGTTTTCTATGCTGATGGGCATTTAGGCTGTTTCCAAATCTTAACTATGGTGAATTGTGCTGCTATGAACATAGGGGTGCATATATCCTTTCTGATTGGTATTTCTAGTTTCTTGGCATATATTCATAGAAGTGGGATTACTGGGTCAAATGGGAGTTCCATTTTTAGTTTTTTTAAGGAAACTCCATACCATTCTCCACAGTGGCTGCAGCAGTCTGCATTCCCACCAACAGTGCATGAGGGTTCCTTTTTCTCCCCATCCTCACCAACACTTGTCGTTTGTTGATTTGTTGATGATTGCCATTCTGACAGGTGTGAGATTGTATCGCATTGTCGTTTTGATTGGCATCTCTCAGATAACTAGTGACTTTGAACATGTTTTTATGTCTCTCTTGGCTTTCCTTCTGTCTTCTTTTGAAAAGATTCTACTTAGGTCCATTGCCCATTTTTTTAATTGGATTATTTATCTTCCTTTTATTCAGTTATATAAATTGCCTGTAGATGTTGTAGATTAAACCTTTATCAGTGATAACATTTGCAAATATGTTCTCCCATACAGTGGGCTTTCTTATTGTTTTGTTGATGGTTTCTTTTGCTGTGAAAAAGCTTTTAATTTTGATGTAGTCCCATTTGTTTATTTTCTCTTTGGTTTCCATTATCCTAGGAGCAGTATCAGTGAAGAAATTGCTTTGGCATATGTCTGAGATTTTGCTGCCTGTGGAATCCTCTGGTATTTTTATGGTTTCCTGTCTTATGTGTAAGTCCTTTATCCATTTTGAGTTTATTTTTCTGTAAGGTGTTAGTTGATGTTCTAGTTTCTTTCTTTCTTTCTTTCTTTCTTTCTTTCTTTCTTTCTTTCTTTCTTTTTTTTTTTGCATGTATCTGTCCAATTTTCCCAACACCATTTATTGAGGAGACTGTCTGGACTCCATTATATGTTCATGTTTCCTTTGTCAAATATTAATTGAGCATTGTGGTTTGGGTTGATATCTGTGTTCTCTATTCTATTCCATTGGTCTATATATCTGTTCTTGTGCCAGTACCAGGCTGTTTTGAGAACAGTTTCTTAATAAAAACTCTCAGAAAGGTGGGAATAGAAGGATCATACCTCAACATAATAAAAGCCATATATTATAAACCCACAGCCAACATCATACTTAATGGGCAAAAACTAAAACCATTTTCCCTAAGAACAGGAATAAGATAGGGATGCCCACTCTCATCATTCCTGAAAGTACTAGCCATTGCAATAGACAACAAGAAGAAATAAAAGACATCCAAATTGGAAAAGAAGTAAAGCTGTTCTTATTTGCAGATGACATGATCTTGCACATAAAAAATCCAAAAGACTCCATCATAAAACTATTAGACTTAATAAATGAATTCGGCAATGTAGCAGGATACAAAATTAATGCCAAGAAATCTATGGCATTTCTATACACCAATAGAAGTTTGTTTGTTTTTTTAATGTCCCCCAAAGGTGATATGGTAATACTTGGTTTGAGAAAATATTGACTCATCTCTGCTCTGTAGCTGAAATACACTGAAACTCTGACAATTACAGAGACCCCAGTTAATGATTAAAACTTGTGTATAATTAGAAAGGAGGTTAATACTCGAATCTGTCCCCAATCCACTTTGAAATTGAACAGAATCACAGAGCAAGGAGATACATCCTCAGAAAGAAATTAAGAAAAAGGACTTATGTTAAAATTAAATTTTGACCAAGATTGTGTAAGGCTTGGAAATACACATTGTATTTTACTGGAAAGTGAAAAATGGATACCAGATCTGCCTCATATCAAAACCTATTGGAGACAACAACAACAACAACAAAAAAAAACACACAAAAAACCTCACATTTCAACAAACATTCTCTCTTCTAACCTTTTTGAATAAAATATAATTTGTATATTAAAAATGAATAAAAACATAAAGTTTAATAACCATCAGATTCAAAACCCATGTAAAGAAATAGAAAATTTCCAGGATCGACAAGATCTTTCCTCCTTTAAACTTCCATTTACCACCTCCTTTCTCTTTCCATATATTACCGCCATCTTTACCTCTCACATGTTCTTCACATCTATTGTGAACTATAGTTTACTTTTGCCTAGTTTTGAGGTTTGTGTAACAAGAGTAATGTAATATAAACTCTTTTGCATCTATCTTATTTTCCTTGTGTTCTTATAAAGGACATCCAAGGGTTCACCTTTATCTTCATCTTCTTGACAACTACTGGGCTTGATGTAAATTACTGTGGCTGATGAATAAGACAAATGATTGATGTAAAGCAGTTGGGGCCCAATTTGGATACTGGAACTGGGTCAACTTTACTGAAAACAAAATGAAGAGTAATGACTATATAAAGGAAATTTTGAGGCATGGAACTTCCAGGAGGATGAACTTCGGAAAATTGTTGACTTCTTTCAATAATATTTTATTTGCTTTTGTATGCTTCCTTTTTTTTTAAAAAATATATTTCATTGATTTTTTACAGAGAGGAAGGGAGTGGGATAGAGAGTTAGAAACATAGATGAGAGAGAGACATCGATCAGCCGCCTCCTGCACGCCCTCTACTGGGGATGCGCCGGCAACCAAGATACATGCCCTTGACCGGAATAGAACCGGGGACCTTTTAGTCTGCAGGCCAAACCTCTATGAGTGAGTCTACCACTAAATCCAACAAATAGCAGCTTCAAAGAATAAACACATTATATCACACAGTTTTTGAGTGTTGGGAATCCTTGAACAACTTAGGATGGATATGACTCAGGTTCTCTCATTAGATGACTGTCAAGATGGTTGGGGCTCTGTTATCTGAAGGCTTGAGTAGAGCTGGAAAGTTGGCTTGCAAGACATGCTCATTACATAGCTGATAGAAATAGACTTTATTTATTTTTTTCATTGAATTTATTGGGGTAACCTTGGTTCACAAAACAATACAGTGGTACCTCGAGATACGAGTTTAATTTGTTCCGTAACCTTGAGGCGTGGGAAACTATGAGACGCTCGAGTTGTGGTAAACTGGTGGGTCGTGCGCAGCCTGCCGATCCGCACGATTACTCCTATCTCAAATGTTACTCGTATTTCAAAGCAAAAATTCCTCGCTCGACAGCTCTATCTCAAAAATCTCGTATCTCAAAAATCTCATATGTTAGGGCACTCGTATCTCAAGTTACCACTGTATAGGTTTCAAGTGTACATTTCAACAAAGAGGTTTTAGCTCCTTGTCTTATGGTCCTTTCAATAGGGCTGCTCCTGATACGATGGCATTCCCATATCAAGTGCCCTGAAAGAGAAAAAGAAGGAAAAGGCCACACTACTTTTATGAACTAGACTCAGAAGTGGCATACTATCATTTCCACTGTCTTCCACTGGTCACACATATCAACTGTGAGACAATGTGGAAGGAATTTGCACAAAGTTATGTGAATTTGAAAGTGGGAATCTTTGGTGAACATCTAGCATTTGGCTATAATATATATTTTATGGATTTTCACTTTTATAAAAACAAAGACTGATAATATGAGACACACCTCTTTGAGAAATATAAAATTTATAAGTACATTTACAACTCTTATTGTGGGACCTAAGAAAGATAAGGCAATGTAGAGAGTAGGGTTGGTGCCTATATCATCTCATTTCACACACCTTGACATGAATTGGGAAACTATGGCTGTGGAGCAAATTTGTGCCACCATTTATTTTTCTAAATAAAATTCCCTTATAATACAGCTAAACCATTCATTTACATACTATCTATATTTTCTTTTTGCACTGCAATGGCAGAGTTGAGTAGTTTCAACAGAGACTGGCCCACAAAGCTAAAAACATTCACAATTCACTTTTTTTATAGAGTGCTTTGAGGATGTAAGAGAAAAAAATTCAAAACTCCAAAATTACAGAAATGTAAAGTGTGGGTAAATAGTCCAAATATTTTCAAATATTTAAAGAAATGATAAGGCTCCCATGAGCATACTCATATAATGCTTTTATTTTATTTTATTTTAATATATTTTATTGATTTTTTTTTTACAGAGAGGAAGGGAGAGAGATAGAGTTAGAAACATTGATGAGAGAGAAACATCAACCAGCTGCCTTCTGCACACTCTCTAATGGGGATGTGCCAGCAACAAGGTATCCAACCTGGGATCAAATCAGAGATCTTTCAGTCCACAGGCTGATGGTCTATCTCCTGAGCCAAACCGGTTTTGGCTCATATAATGCTTTTAATAGAGGCAAATAGTCTGATAAGCAGGAGAAAGAGAATTCAAATGAGTGGGGGACCGAGAAACATTCAGAAATAAACATCCCTATGTTATTCTTATTTACACAAAAATAATTTTTATCTGGATAAAACTGCTGATATTCTGATATTTATAGAATGAAATTCAGTTTCAGGAGAGCTGAGGCAGAAGTTTCCTGCAGAGTTTGGTCATATAATGGAGACAGATGTCTAACCAATTATCTCTAGTGTAAATAAATAAACAAACAAACAAAAACTTACCATAAATAATAAGTTAGTTAATGAGTTAGTTGGTTAGTTCACTCTCCTTTCCATGGCCAAGAAGCAAAAACTGATGCTCAACTATATCAAGATAAGCAGAAAGCTGTCCCAACCCAACTGTAATAGAATCCTATTGGACAAATTTAGATGCCACTCATGGAGTAACTACGAATGAATATATTGGGGTAATCGTAAAACCACAACAAGACACCACCTCACTCCTCACAGCTTTCAGAATGGCAACAGAGAGGAGTGGTCTCTGGGAACAGAGGGCCTCAGTCCCACAACCACATGGAATTAAATTATGCTAACAGCCCGACTGAGCTTGGAATGGAACTCTGCATTTCAGATGAGAAGGCAGGCTGGTGAAGGCCTTGGTTCTAGGCTTATGAAACCACAGATAAGGAAACAGATAAGCAATGCCCAATTCCTGATCCAAAGATAATACCAGGCTTAATTTATTACTGAAATTAAACATCATCTGCCATATTTAGCATCTTATGCTTCCTCATTGCTTCTGCAACGGTAATGAAAGTTCCTGAGCTCTCAGAAAAAAGGCAGGTTGAGCTCTGCACACATCATAGGTGATGATATACAACTAGCAATTTGAACCTACATTTGGATGTGGCTAAATGAAAGCAGTTGACATTCATCCTGGACAGAAATTATGCAAATGGAACTTCCGAGGTTCATTGCAGAGGAAATCAAAGCAAGAAAACAATCAAACAAAAGAAACAAGAATCTCAAAGGAAATTGCTTCATGGGACTAGGACAGAAGAGTTGGAACAGAAAACTACTGACTTATAACCTCATATTTACTGTGTTTTAAGTTGAATGTAGAATGTATTATTTGGAAATGATGTGGATAATAAAGCCAAAACATAAAATATCCAGGAGGTACAATGTATGTTTGCTTAGTTCCAGTTAAACATTTGAAAATTGTGTTAGTCTGTCGTGTGTTATTGTTGTTTTTTCATAATAAAACTTAAGTGTATTTTTCTTAGGTCAATCTTTATATATGAAAGTAAAGAGTTCAGCTTTTAAACTTACTATACTTACATAATGACAAGTAAGAGATCTTTTCTTCTTTGTGGCTCATTATATATTAAAAATAAATTTAAGTTATTTATTATTATTTAATTGAAATATAAAATCATTAAATATGTAGACATGTCAATATAGATTTCTAAATATGTCTACACAACAATTAACCAAAAAGAAAGGAAATTGGATTCTGAAATTTGTGAGACTATAAAAACCTCATCTAGATCTCAGGACTTAGACCTCATTGTGTTCCTAACCCTTCTATGACACATTCAGAAACCCCTCTATACAATGGTTCACTCCCTCTTCCACAAAAAAAAGAAAAAAGGAAGTGTTCATATCTTACACATAACTTTTAGGAAAAGGTTCTTGGGATTGATTAGAGATTAAGATCTTCAATGCATGTGCGAGTCTTTTATCCATTGATAAAAAAGAGGTATTGTCAATGTATGTGATCAGGACTTGGAGTCCCTTAACCTTTGCAAATTCTGAAAGCAATCAAACAGGAATCACATATTTGACCAAAGACTTAAAAATCATCTTACAGAACTCAGGAGCATCAAGAGGAAACACAAATGTGTGCCCCTCTAGAGATGAATTATACACCTGAGGAAACTGTTATATGGCACCTTCAACTCTACATTAATGCATGTAGAAGTATAGGTGTCTGGAAAGAACTCCTAGAAATGTGACATGAAGATGGGAAAACCCAATACAGTACTCCACACAAGGTCTGAAATGATGTTGGTGTATATTATTCAATGTTAATTGTTTTATTTAAATTTTTGCAGAGAAAATTTACCAGAATATATACATGACAATATTGATCATATGCACTAAATCAAAATATTCATGAGATTATTTACCTGAGGTTTTATAATTTCAGGCATACATGCTTGCATTTCATCAATTTTAAAACACATGTTTTCAAATAGATGAAAATTGCATGATAAGATATAATGTGAAACATTATACAGATATCAGAAATAGATAATTAGTAATGATGTAAGAGGTAGACTTACCATTCTTAGTAATACTGGATCTTCATTGCCTAACTTTCTGTCTTAAGCAACACCTAAATAAGCTGTTTTTTACAGATATAAAGATTTTTATTTGTGCAAGTTTCTTCCAAAACACTTTTGGGTGCATTATACACCATGCAGTTTCCTGTATTTACACCTTCAGTTTTTGCAAATCTGTAATGAAATATAAAATGTTATATAGAAAAAAGAAATGAAAATTTCCTATCTGAAAAAAAATATGTATTTGCTAATTTAGTCTAGGAAAACAAATTAGAGCATAAAAGTGTCATTGTATGATGCTAAAATATCATGTTTGTGAGTGGAAGCAACGTTCTAAGATTACAAATATACAGAAAATAAACTCAGATTATATAAAACGTGAGAGGATGCTGAGAATATTGGATCCCATCAGAAAAAGAAAAAAAATGGCCGTCCTGCTTTTCTTGGATAGTTCATGAGTGAGAAGGCAGGTTTATATCTCTTATGTTGTTGCTAATTATCTGCTCATACAAGTCCTGGTACCAAGGTAAAAAGAAAAATTAAAAACCTATTTTATGGTCAAAAGTACAGTAACTTATGTCACGAGCATTTACATGGATGTTCTAGATAAGTGTAAAACTGTTGTTCTCTTGTATCTAATCTTTTCTGTATTCTCATGCTCCAAACAGGTTTATCGTAGCTACATTGTTCCTGGAATTTATATTCTCTGAGAACTAAGAATAAACTCATAAAGTATAAGAAAGGCTTGACCATCAGAAACTTACAGATTTTTGGAGAAAGCAGAGCCATCCTCCCACAACCAGGCATGATGTTTGTCAGAGTAAGGGAGTCTAATCCAGTAAAAACTTCTACTGTATTTTATAAACTGCTGCAAATTAAAACAGAGACAAATTATAAATCTAATTTTAATCTACTCTACAAATAAAGTACTCTCAAGAAAGTCAGTGTCTAGAATCATATCCAGACTCTATATCAATCAAACTGAAATCATTTGTAAAGTCCAGTACAGAAAGGATGGTCATGTCTCATCATCTTATCATCTTCTCACATATGAAGTTCATCCATTTATAGAGAAAAAACTATCACAAATCTCAATTCTAGAATAAATGGAAAACTTTATGAAAGGGTTAGATTTTCCTGGAACAGTTCATTCACGGATCCACCATAAAATATGATTCCAAATCAAAAGCATCTTGAGGAACAGTTTTCAGATATAACCCTTTTGTCCTATACTCCCCATAAGTTCCTCATGCAACTGGAGAACTCTTTCACTTGTCTTAAGAGTTGGGTGACTATTATAATCATGCTCTCATATTCATTCCTTCTTATATCCCAGAATAATCACAACAGCTATATAATTACAAAAATTATATATTCAATTAAAAAACTAAAAAAATTGCAAACCTGCTTAAGTGGTTCTTTGAATAAAAAATAATGACCTATTACTCATTTCTTCTTTGATTTCTCTCTAAAATGCCTCTTGTACTTTATCTGGCATCTATCTTAATTTTTATTCCTATCATATAAATTTTTGAGAAATTGTGTGTTGGTTTTATAATGATTGTTCTAAAGAATAAAAAATTAATGAAGTCATTATAGGTCAAATATAACCATCAATTTACTATCTGAAAAGTCTTGAATCAAAGTGATCAGCTTACTTAGACAATATGTTATCCTAAGCCAAAGACAATATAATAATAAAAAAACAACAACAGAATTAAATACATGCCAGCTCATCCATGTTTTTCAACTGAAGTAGACTGGAATTCTGAGAAGCACAGAAATCCCTACTTTCTGCCCAAGTTTTTTTTCCATTGGAAATGAAGTAACAGTTGCATCGGTGCCCAATGTGGTGCCCAACCCACTTCTCTTGGCAATAACAGCAGCCAGAGCCTAAAGGAAAAAAATAAAATTTGAGTAATGACATTGGAGATTCAATTTTTTAAGCTCTATTTTCTCATTCAAAAATCATTTTCTTCTTTTCTACAAATATTTTTTGAAAGACTACTTCAGAGGATAGCCATATAAATGAATCATGAGCATTATATTCTAGAGATAGCATCAGAATTATCAACCTGTTATTAATTATATTTAATGCTAGTTTGGGTAAACATTGGCAGATAATAAGGATTAACTGTAATATGTACTATAATTTGTTTTTGATTTGTTATTTAAACATTTGCTCTCATGCAGGAAAAACATGTCATTCAGGCCAATATTTTCCTTATTACTTAAATATAAAAATGATGTGCATTCAATGTAATTTAATAATTTTACGTTAGAGAACAAAGAAATGAGATTATTCCACAATTAGTCGATAAACTTGTCTTTTACTAAGTGTAATATTCCACCACACTTCTGTGTGAGAAAAACAAGAAACTATTTCATGCTCTATCAAAACTAATATTTTCCAAACTATGGGACCTACCTTCCTGAGGTTCCATGGTGGTGGGTCCTGGAGATGATGTTGGCAGAATTCTTTGTTTAGTAGATGCTTTAATAAATAATTAGAGATTTGCTTAATTAGATGCAGGCTTATAAAATAACACAATATCATACATTAGTAAAATGAAATCTTTCTAATTTGAATGGCTTTATTCCACTCTTGATCTTTACTGTATATATACTTGCCTATAAAATCTTACCATTTTTCAACAAAATTCCTAAAGTAGACATCAACACAAGGCACGTTACTCCTAAGATCCCAGAAATCAACCTCCATGGAGTGCTCTGAAAAGCTGTAGAGAAAGGGAGGTAGAGGGATAAGTTGAAGAACTAACACAGGAGCTAAAGTGCTGATATGCAGAAAACAGAGAGAAAATCCAAAAATATATTCAGTTTGAAAACCCAACTGTCTTTCCAATGAAACATTGGAAAATGAAGACATTCCATTGAGAATTCCACCCAAAATTAAACATTTTATGTGGTGTACTTTGTTATTTAGGAAGGTTCTCCATATCTTTTCTTCTTTACCAGCTCTTTCTCAGAAAGTGGATTCAACATTTATTTTTAATTCAGCAAAAAATCCCAGAGATCTAGAGTAAGAAAAAATGAACAGGCACCTGGCTCTGTTTTATGGGCTTCCAACACAAACATTGACTTCAATTTTCTCAGCAAAAAAAAAAAAGTCACAAGATAGCAGTATGATTCCCATTAGGTAGATGAGGAAATGTATAAGTTATGATTAATGTTATTTTTTCAAGGTACCAAAGCTAGTAAGTACCCAAGTCAGAAATCAAACGGAAGTGTGTCTAGGACCAGAGTCTTTATTTAATATATTCTGTCATTTGTCCCAACATACTTAGGAGCATATCCTTCTGAGAAAGGTCAGGTGCTCCTAGATTTTTAGAGGCTTCACAGGGAAGAAAAGACATTGGAGTGTCTGGATCAAAGCATGGTCAATACATGGGTAGCTGGGTTTATAGCACATTGAATTATGATACATAAGCAACAATTTTTACAAGAACATTACATTACCAAATACCTCATATTACTTGCTATGACCATTTTCCCTACAACAATTCAACATTAGGAGATTCTGCATTAACATTAGCACACTCCCAAAATGTTGTCATTCACAACAGACCTATGTGTCAAACTGTCAACCTGGTTGGTGTTTGGCTGTCACAACCCAAATGCAAAATTTTAAAATAGCTCTTGTGAGCACTGTATCTTAAATATTTGGCATTCTCTATTTATACTAGAGAATGTGGCTTATAATTTAACCTGGTAAACTCAGTTCTCATTTAGCATTTAGACCTTTCCCCGCCAGTAGTCACTTTTTAAAGCTGTTGGAAAAGCTCCACAAAATCATTTCTAAGTTACAGAATGAGGAATCAGAGAAATAAAATTAAATGGGAAAGGCTGATACACAGGAAGCCTAAAATTTTCTACATGATTTTCTTAAAGCATGCCCTGAAATGAGCTATACCCACGAGATATTGTTTCCGTTTTATATTTATTTTTAAATTTATGACTCAGGCCGACATACCTGCCATCAGAAATGTTGTTCCAGTACAGACACAGATAAGTCACGATGTTTGTTTGTTTAAGAAGAATGGTGTTGGAGCTGAAGGCTAAGAACCAGAAAGTTGTGTATGAAGAAATTCAAAAGGAAAAGAAAAAAATTGTGTATTTTAGTGATATTCTTGATGTTCCGGAAACCGCAATACAGGAAATTCTCTCTACACTTGTGTAATGCAAATTCTTTGACAGTCAGAAGAAAAAAAAAATTAAGGTTTTTTTTTTTATGTTTGAACAGAGATCATCTTTTAAAAATATTGGGAAAATGGGAAAAAAGATAGGCACAACAAAGGTAAATTTACTTAGTATAATAAAGTGCCACAAAAATTTTCTTCTTTTGATAATGATAAACATTTATAATTTACCTGTGTTGAGCACAGATTCAATTACTTGGCATTTGTTAGCACATTTGTTTCTGAATATTGCTTAATAATAGACACAAATATACCTATTTTTCTGATGAGAACACGAAAGCAGAACTAAATACATGACCAAGGTCATTAAGTTTGAGACCCAGGCTATCTTTCTCCAGAGCACATATGCAATGTGTTGCAAGTCAGACCTATCCCTCTGCGTCTATGTTTTGAGATTGTGATTTCTTTACTTCATCACAGAGTGGTTGCTATTTCCATCTCTCATTATGTGCCTCTGATCTCTGCCTCATTAACCCCCGTATAGAAGCTGAAGGTCAAAAAGGGAGAACCAGAGTGATTTCCCATCACTGTTCCATCCATGCGCGCGCGCGCGCACACACACACACACACACACACACACACACACACACACCTGTGCTCTACAACAGCCTCAGTTGGTCTAGGCCCACCCTTCAGTGCCTTATTCAGGTGAGCCTCAAAGGTGTTTTTTTTTTCCAACATTTAACTCTCCATTGATCAGTTCTCTTCAAGTTCCTTGGACTGTGGCTGCTTTATTACCTTTATTTATACTAATATTTAAGTATTATATTTTTACTGGTTCTCTCATTCAGATAGTAGACTGATAGCTCCATTTACAAGTTTTTCCCTTCAGAAGAATAACCGTATAGGTGTGAAATTCAAATGTGGGACAAATGAATGAATAAAAATCTGAAAAGTAGAGACTTTTGAGAGTGGGAGGGTGGCTGGGTGGCTGAGAAGACATCAGCCAAACATGGACACAGACAATAGTGTGGTGAAAGCCTAGGAAGAGGATTGGGGGTGGGCTATAAGACATCAATGGAGATCCTATATAATAAAAGGCTAATATGCAAATTGACCAAACAGCTGAACTATTGGTCGCTATGATGCACACTAACCACCAGGGAGCAGATGCTCAATGCAGGAGCTGCCCTCTGGTGGTCAGTGCACTCCCACAGGGAGCCTCTCCCACCTCCATGGCAGTGTTAAGGATGTCCGACTAACGGCTTAATTCCACCTAAGCCAGCAGTCAGACAACCTCCAAGAGCTCCCGGAGTGTGAGAGGGTGCAGGCCGAGCTGAGGGATCCCCAAAGTGCACCAATTTTGTGCACCAGGCTTCTAGTATATAATAATTACCACAATAAAGATTTTTTAAAAATAGTAGAGACCTTGATCTATAATGAAATAACTGGAAATAAAATATCATATTTACCCCCAAATGAAGCAGACTCTCATATAAGTTTCTTATTATTTATAATATTTATTTTCAATTATAATAGCACCATAGATGAAACTCATTGGAAGAGATGGGCTACTCAACAACCAAAAAACAACAAAAAACAAGGACTGTGGTTTTATTTTCAGTGTCCATAAGTTAAGTTTTCCATGTGTTTAATTTGCATTGTATGCATAGAGATGCTTTCATTGAACCATGCAAATGGCTAAAATTTACATTTTTGCCTGAGATTGTAAGCATGAAAATTCTTCATCCATATTTTATGCTAATTCAAGATATGAAAGCTAATTTAAAAGTGATCATTTGTCTACTTGAAGTCTATTCAATTTTATTCTTAATTAAATTTATTGGGTGACATTGGTAAATAAAATTATGTAGATTTCAAGAGTACAATCCTATGATACAGCATCTGTATATCACATGGTGTTTAAAATATATTTATTTTTTACAGAGAGGAAGGGAGAGGAATAGAGAGTTAGAAACATCCATGAGAGAGAGACATCAATCAGCTGCCTCCTGCACACCCCCCACAGGGGACGTGCCCACAACCAGGATACATGCCCTTGACCGGAATTGAACCTGGGACCTTTCAGTCTACAGGCAGACACTCTCTCCACTAAGCCAAACCGGTCTCAGCTCACATGGCGTTTCTCACCCAAAGTCAAAATTCCTTCTGTCACCATATATTTGATCCCTTTTACTGCCTCCTCACAACCTTTCCCTCTGGTAACCACGATACTGTTATTTATGTCTATGAATTTTAGTTTGTGTTTTTTGTTTTTTCATTTGTTACTTTCAGTTTTATGTCCCACATAAGGGTGAAATCATATGTTTCATGACTTTTTCTATCTGACTAATTCCACTTAGCATGATATTCTCAAGATCCATCCATGTTGTCACAAATGGTAGTATTTCATCTTCCTTATGACTGAGTAGTATTCAAGAGTAAAAATGGATTTTACTTGATAGTTACACTGCCCTTGTACTCTAGGAAATAAACAAAAATGTTTCATTGTCCTTGATTGGCCCATTGTGTGATAAAATGGTGAAATCAAGTTATATGCATCTCAAATTTATTTTTAGTGCTTGAAATATACAATTACATGTAAAATAAGAATATCTCTCCAAGCCCTAGCCTATTTGGCTCAGTGAATATGGTGTTGGCCCACAGACCACAGGATTCCAGATTCAATTCTGGTCAAGGGCACATACCTGGGTTGCAGGTTCCCTTCCTGGCTGAGCCCTGGTCAGGGTGCGTGCAAGAGACAATTAATTAATGTATTTCTCTTCCACTGATATTTCTTTCTTCTTTTCTCTCTAAAAATCAACTGAAAAATATCTTCAGGTAGGATTAAAAATATATCACTCTCAAATATTTTTAATATATCTATATAACATTATCAAAAAAGTGAGTTTTATATGACACATGATGTTTAGAGAAAGTGTTTTCTGGATTAATCAGGGGAGAAAAGGACAAATGAGTGACTCCTTTACTGAGATTTATAAACAAAAATACCCCCCCCCAAAAGTAAAAAGTGATGAATTAAAGTAACCAGGGTATACATTATGTTTCTATGGGGAAAATCTGGAAGCAATTACTGTGTGAACATGGTTTCAAAGCAAAAAGTTCAAATTATATTTAATAAAATACAATATAATCAGAAATTTAAAATATGTTTTATTCTTTCTATTTCAAGTAGGAACACGCATTTAATTAGTAACAATATAAGTGGCTTAAAATTTATTTGTGTAATGTTTATTACAATAAGATAAAATACACAACAACACATTTAAACATACTTTTTTCTGTTAACCTCTTTTTTTCACTTTTTACTTGGAAATGAATATAGATTGACAGAGAGTTACAAAAATAAAGTAGCACAGAAAGCTACCTTGTACTTTTCACTCAGTTTTCCCCAATCATGATATCTTACTTAGAGTATAATATCAAACCTAAGACATTGACATTAGTATAATTCACAGACTTTATTCAGATTTTACCAGTTTTATAAGCACCTATTTGCTTTTAAATTCTTGTAACCACTAGCACATGAACTCGGTTTTTATATTCTAGAAAATAATTACCAATCATTATTTTGTTACTCAGAAGTATGGCTGTTAAGGTAAAAGGCAAGATATATAGCGAAACTTTTTCTGTGTTTACCAACTTTCATTTTATTGAGTTAGTTCAGTAGAGGAGAATTTTAACCTTTATTGAGTACATCATTACATGCCTATTGTATTCCTTAATGTAAATCCCTTACTAAGCATCTGAGCACACATTAAGTGTTTCAGTGCATTTAAGTATTTTGGTATGTCACTATTTTACTGACAAAGAAATCTATTAATGCACAGAAATTCTCTTATGTGCAATACTTAATTTGAAAATAACCAAGGTATACTTAGCAACAGGAAATTCTTTCCATGTTTCTCACATCTGAATATTTCTGTCCTAGAAACAAAGATCCTGATATTCCCTTAATTTGAGTAACCAGTTTCTTCCTTTTTAAAAAAATGTATTTTATTAATTTTTTACAGGGAGGAAGGGAGAGGGATAGAGAGTCAGAAATATTGATGAGAGTGAGACATCAATCAGCTGCCTCGTGCATGCCCCTTACTGGGGATGTGTCTGCAACCAAAATATATGCCCTTGACCGGAATCAAACCCGGGACCTTTCAGTCCATAGGCCCACGCTCTATCCACTGAGCTAAACCAGTTTTGGCTGAGTAATCAGTTTCTTATTGGTCATTCAGTTACACGGATGGGCCTTTTCTAAGACTTGGTTAGAATTTTTCTTTATGGGTCTTGCTCTGGCTCTCTAAGTAATAGAGATAATCACCTTGCAGCTCTAGTCAAGAAAGGAAATACTGTATTTGCCATTGTAGGTGCTGACTTTCAGTTCTTATTCATCTTCATTGATCTCTGACATATTACCCAATATCTTCGCAAGTATAATATGGGATTTAGATGCTGCATTGTTTGTTTTACATGTACAGTAGCATTTCACAGTTGCAGTTTTAACTGACATTTACAAATTCACTCATGGATATCGACCAGAGACATTACACAAAAAGCATGAAATGTACCAGGAGAACTGCTTTCCATCAAAAGAAATAAGCCGACAAACAAGAAATAAAGCAAAAGCAGCACCAATTCCTACTGCGGTTCAGGAATAGTTTAATCAGAATCAAATGACAGAAACAAATAGGAAAGTTTTGGATGGTTTTAGATTTTTCTCAGTACTTGACTCTGCCTAATAGCTACTTCATAAAACGAAATGTCTACACAGAAAAAGAAGCCTTCAAATAATGGTGATCTAATTGGTCATGCACATTTTGGAAAAAAACATTGGCATTCTGAGATTGTTTAGGGCATTGATTTTCAACCTTTTTCATCTCATGACACACAAGCTAATTATTAAAATTCTGTGACATGCCAAAAAATGTATTTTTTGGCAATCTGACAAAAAATAGGTGTCTTTGATTCATTCACATCAGACAACTGTTGTGGTGAATGTTGTCATTTAAAAAGAAAAAAAAATATATATATATAATATATTATTGATTTTTTACAGAGAGGAAGGGAGAGGGGAGAGAGACTTAGAAACATCAATGAGAGAGAAACTGGGGATGTGCCCGCCACCAAGGTACATGCCCTTGACCGGAATCGAACCTGGGACCCTTGAGTCCACGGACCGATGCTCTATCCACTGAGCCAAACCAGTTAGGCTGTTGTCATTGTTTTTTATTTGACAATCTAAGGGAAAGGAGATCAGTGCACCCTAATAGTCAGGTATTGCACGTTAAAAAGTCTTGTGGCACACAGGTTGAAAATCGCTGGTTTCAGATAAGGAGAAGTTTATGAAACCAGAGTGAAGAAAACTCAAAATTTGTTCCAAAATTTCTTAATTTCAGCCCTTAAAGTTCCTCTCCTATTTAATAAGTCTCAACATTTGAGACTTAGTTGTAAAAATCTCAGGTAGGAGCTGCAAAGAGCTTGCCGGCTGCAGCTGCGGCTTGTCAATCATCATGAAACTGGAAACATTGTCTCTGTGGTGAGCTATTGGGTAGGCCTTTGGGTTCTCGCTCTCAACACACAAAATGTGACAACTTTAAAGCTCAACTATTTTTAAGATGGCACTGAGCCTTTTTCTTAGCCGGTATGCAAAAAGAGCTACATTGTAAAGCTCAAGAGTCAGAATCTGTTGATAAAATTTGGGCATAAAGAAGAAGAAACAAGGGAAGAAAAAAGGATTCCATAAGAGTAAGACGCATCAGTATCCAAGAAGCAGGTTATTCAGACCAGCAAAAATCTTTCAGTCCAAAGAACTCACTTTTCAACTTTTGTTCTTAACTCTTATCTGGCGAGTGTCAATCAATTTACACCTCACCAGTTTCCAGTATCCTGACATAAATCCGAGAAAAAAGAATCGTGAAGGATTATTGTTCAAATTTTATATGTTTTCTCATTATTTAGTAGAAAAGTAGTCTAACATTTATCAGACTCAAACATTATGTATAAATCAGTAAGACAATTTTGGGGGATTACTATATACCAGTTTTGTGTTGGATATTTTAATCTTCATAACCTACATTATTAATACTATTGTTTCTTAAATTTCATAGTTAGAGACAGAATATTACAGAAGAAATATAAGTAAAGTTAAGTAACTAGCAGTAGCTGAGCTGAGCCTCACTAAGGTTGTCTACCTCTATAGATATTTAGGGAGACACTTAACATAATTCTAAGGGAATGTATCATTTTGCCTCAATTATCTTGGTAATTTTTAGTATATATATATATATATATATATATACTAGAGGCCCAGTGCATGAAATTCATGCATGGGGGTGGGGGGTACCTCAGCTCCGCCTGCACCCTCTCCAATCCAGGATTCCTTGGGATCCAGACATCCCCCTTGCAATCCATGACCGCTGGCTCCATAACCACAGATGTATTAGATCAAGCATGTCAAACTCAAAGGCCAACATAGGCCAAATAAACAAGGTTTAAGTTTATGTGGGCTGCAAAAAAACAAAAGCTTCCATTTTCATAGAAATGTTTATTTCCATAGGGAAATGCTAAATAGAAAGGGCTGAAATAAATGAGTAATCGTTAACATAAAATAATAGAACATTTTAATAAAAAATGATAGTTTTTGAACATTAACTTACCAGACACTGAATAACTACAAATTAATAAGCGTAATACAAATAAATCTATTTTTCTTGTACTCCAAAATCAAAATATTTCTTGCTGCACACACCAAACAAGTCAGCCCAAGATTAATGACGTGACAATCAGCTGCTAAAATATTCGCTGCTAGTGTTAGTGGAGAGAAATGGTGTGCCTCAAGTAAGATGTATAAGGGAAGTGAATGCAACACGATTATAGTAATCGGTTATTAGTGAATGTTATGTTCATTATTAATAATTATGTTTAAGAGGATATTGTAAAAATTAAGTTATAAAATTTTTATTAAAACGTTTCTTGCATACTGTTATATTGGCTGGGCCACACAAAAATATTCATTGTGGGCTGCATGCAGCCCACGGGTGTGAGTTTGACATGCTTATATTAGGTGTATATTATATGACAGTTACATATGTCCAGCAATATACCTATGTCAATGCATACACATTTGACGAGGTACTGCCGGATTGTCTTATGGAGGTAAAACACAGATCTGGATAATTAAACCAAGCTGTCACCATAATGTCATGTAAGAGTGGATTTTTTACATCTTAGCAAGCTTTTAGTTATATGCTTTAATCCTGGTTTCCCTGGTTTCATGTCTCCTGGCTTCGATGAATTATACTTTAATTTTTTAAAGATCTATTTCTAAACACTAATATCAATTTGTGAAGTTTATGGTGCTTTTAGATATAAAATAATTCATGTGAAAAGAATATTGACAACAAGGTTGATGATCCTTTTAAAAACTTATTTGGATTTCTTTGAAGTTAGATGTGAGGAAGGGGAGATTTTATCTTGCTACCTCTTTCTACTATTTGTGTGTGTCTGTGTTTATGTGTTTGTATGTGTGTGAGGGTGTGTGTGGTGGGAGAGGTGAGAAATCTTTGACCAGAGAGACCTAAGTGCAAAAATAAGTATTATAATTTGGCCATAGCAATGAAAAGATATTTCCTATTCACTGTAAGTGAGCATTATTGTTAAGTAGGAAGGACAAGGGTCTCAAGGTCTCAACAATTCTTACTAAATGCTATTTTTTGCAGTGTTAAAAGGCAGCATAGTATTTTACAGATCCGATGTAAACAGGATGAACCCAAACCAGGATAAATGTAGCCAACTGCAAACTTTACTATTGTAAATATGTTTATAGTTAAATTATCAAGATTTCCCCCCACTATAATGGGAACAAACATCAAGACTGGCTCTGAAAATATTTCAGACTAAAATTAATTTATTTAAGAAATGATTGCTGGTTATCTACTAAGTGCCAGACACAAAAAAAGATGCAAACCCTGTTTTGTAGTAGTTTTACTCTATTACCAGAGTCCAGCATTAAGTCCATGCATATGGAAAAGAGTTTACCAGAAGGAGAAATATAAAAAAAGGAGGATTTGAAAAACTGGAGACGTATAATGTGTGATAAAATTTTAAATCTGACGGTGAAGCCTCACTGTGAAAAAGAGAATCACATGGGGATGTGAAGGGTAACTGGCGGGGAGAGAAGAGCCAAGTGCTCTGTGGCTTTCCCGCTGAGGAGCAAGACACACCTGGCTTCTTCTGAAACAAATCTCACATGTTACTGAGGATTGTATACTCCAATCCTAGATGGGCTTTCTTTCGCTCAACCTAGCTAAACCAAGACCGAATGGCCAACACTCAAGAATCTTGAAATAGCCTAGGTGCCCATCAGCAGTGGATCAGAAAACGATGGTACATCTACACAATGGAATTCTATGCTGCCATAAAAAAGAAGGAATTCTTACCATTTGCAGCAACCTGGTTGGAACTGGAGAGCCTTATGCTAAGTGAAATAAGTCTATGAAGAAGAAACACCACATGATCTCACTCATTTGTTGATAATAAAGAACATTATAAACTGATGAACAAAACGATAAATACAGAGGCAGTAAAGTATCAAAAAGACTGTCAAATTACAGCAGGAAGGTTAAGGAGAGGTGGGGTAGATAAGAGATCAACCGAAGGACTTGTATGCATGCATATGAGCATAACCAATGAACACAAGACACTGGGGGATTAGGGTATGCTTGGGAGGGGTAGAGGCAATGGGAAGCTATGTATACATGTAACACATTAATAAAAAAATTTAAAAAAAGAATCTTGAAATATTTTATTTTTATTAGAGATTGTAACATAGGTTTTTAGTTTGTTTCCAAATCAGATGAACCTATTTTTTTTTATTGTTTGAAGTATTACAAATAGTAGTACATATGTCTCCTTTTTTTTCCCCTCCTATTGACCTCCCCCGGGCCTTCCCTACCCCCAGTACATGCCCTCACCTGTCGCCCCCCGCACCTTGCCCCAGTGTCTTGTATCCATTGGTTATGCTTATGTACATGCATACAAGTCCTTCAGTTGATCTCTTTCAGGCTGCCTCCCAACTCCCCTGCCTTCCCGCTGTAGTATAACAGTCTATTCATTGCTTCTTTGCCGGTTTCTGTTTGTTTGTTTGTTTTTCCCCTGATTCTTTTCTTTAAAAACATCTTGCCTCTGCCGGCTAGAAATAAACTTATAAGAACAAAAAATGTTTGAGTCCCAATTTCAATGTCTAATGAGAACTATCCAACATTTGTACACTATTACAGATGACTGCATTCCCATGCTTTGCTCCCCTCCACCCGGTCCTCACTGTACTTTTCTTCTGCCCATCACCACACGGTTGTCTGTGTCTATGAGTTACGTATATACTGTATGGTTTTTTTTTGGCTAATTCACCTTATTTCATCCAGTTTGCCATCCATCATCCCCTCTGACAAGTGCTGGTGAGGATGTGGAGAAAAGGGAACCCTTGTGCACTGTTGGTGGGAATGCAGACTGGTGCAACCACTGTGGAAAACAGTATAAAGTTTCTTTAAAAAACTAAAAATGGAACTGCCTTTGGCCCAGTGATCCCACTTCTGGGAATATAACCTAAGAATCTCAAAACACTCATTCAAATGAATAAATGCACGCCTGTGTTTACAGCAGTGTTGTTAAAAATAACCAAGATCTGGAAATAGCCCAAATGCCCATCAACAGATGAGTGGATAAAAAAAATCTGTGTTACATTTACACAATGGAATACTACACAGCCATACAATAGAAGAAACTCTTCCCTTTTATAACAGCATGGATGGACCTGAAGATTATTATGCAAAGTAAAGTAAGCCAGACAAAGACAAATACCATATTAGTTCACTCATATGTGAAATCTAATGAACAAAATAAACTGTACTCAAACTCTTTTTTTAATATATTTTATTGATTTTTTTATAGAGAGGAAGAAAGAGGGATAGAGAGTGAGAAACATCGATGAGAGAAAAACATTGATCAGCTGCAAGGGATGTGCCTGCAACCAAGGTACATGCCCTTGATCAGAATTGAACCTGGGACCTTTCATTCCGCAGGCCAACGCTCTATTCACTGAGCCAAACTGGTTAGGGCTTGCACTCAAACTTTTTGAAAGGAAATACATCCAACTTTCTACTAACAAATTATCACAAAAAAATAAAGAATGATTGTGGGGGAGAGGTGAACTACAATTGATATATTTCTAAACTTTTTTTTTAATTTTTGTGAATTTATTTGAGCCAAACTGAGGAGAATTGCCAAAAAGCAAAATCTCAATAGATTAGGATATTTCTCTGGAGAATGGCGGGTTTGTACCTTGTTTTTATAAATTATCATCAAAGTGGGAAAACCTCTGGGATTGGATAAAAATGAAATGATGGACATATGCTTCTTTTACATAGTTTAATACAGAGTAGTTAACATAGTTAATAGTTGATGATTAACATGAAAACAATAAGAATGAAGGAATTACTGACATTTCACAGGCACTTTATCTTAGATGCAAAAAGATAATACGCTCAGTAACTATCGAAGTTGATCTTTGTCAGGGAAAATACTGGCCTAGACATGACTACTCACTATAAACTGATTTTAGTTAAATATTTAATTTCAGACCATCCTTTGTGGTTACTTTAGGTCTTTGAGTTTGTACAACCACCATGCAGGCCTTCCCTGAACTAGTCAGATTAGCATGTGGCCTTTTTTTTTTTCTTCATCCACATATTCCCCTTTGGGTCATAAATCAATCCAGAGGATGCATGTTTTGGTTGGATAATGGAGTCACACGGGGCAAGGAAGATTCACTCCTAGGGAGTCTCCATATTAGCATTTGTCTTGCTGAACAGGGTGGACCACTGGGAATGGGGCAAGACCATAACCTTAGATGGCATTCAAGGTCAATTTTTTTTTTAAAGGCAGATAAATGGGAAGCAGTCAGAGCCTATATGTCCTTGTTAAAAAAGTATCCTGGATCATTTCTAACTTTTGAGCCACCATGATCCGAGGCTTTTTGCTGTTTGTCTTAAGTTTTGTCTTTCTGCATCTAATATAACCTTTACATATCAGGAACAAAAGTAACAATACTAAACCAATAACACCGATTAGGAACAGGAAATGTCTAATACTAGACAAGGAAAGGTCTGAGGGGAATAAGCATCCCAGCCAACCGAAGCATCATAATTATTTCTAAACTTTTGTCAATTTTTACTTCAGATTAAGCTAAATATACAGATAAAATATCCTTATGAGGAAAAAGTTTCATAGCCAGGATGATAAAGTTTCACTCAGGAATATTGCTTACAAAAGTGGTAAAGGAGGGATTAGGGCAGCTTATCCACAGCTGAAGTACAAAGAGAGGAAAGTGTATTTCCGTGTTAACCCCCTTCCTACTTCACAGATTAGATGTCTCCACATATTCCTGATGGAGGTCCGGCATGCCCTTCTGGGAGACCTGGGCTACTTGTCCTTTGTCCTGACTGAAGAGCTCACCAGGAACCTAGGAGTCACTCTTCTAAAGGAAATTCCAAGAGACAGAAGAGAGTGGCAGCCCATGAATAAGAAGTGGGTCAGTGTTCCCTTTTCCGGGCTGGAATACTACGAAAACACAGACAGACATGAACAAAGGTAAGAGTGGCCTTCCTGTTGTGAATACCTCATGCCATTTTGAAGCACAGAAATGATTCCAAATGGGAGCCCATACAATTGTATGCCATGTCCACCTACCGTGGTGAGCTTGGGAAGTATTCTGTGAAACCCAAGCAATGTCTGTAGTGGCCGCTATTACATGCATCTGCGTGCTGGCAGGGACAGCAATGCACTGGGCTGGGATGACAATGTCCAGCAGAACTGGAGCTACAGTGGCCCCTTTCTCATTAAGGACATGGTGTCTTCAGTTTGGGGACAAGTGGAATCTTGAAATAAATTTTCAGGGTCTCCTTTGTTCTACTTCCTCCCTTAAGACATATCATTTTGGAAGGACTAATCTTTCCTCTTGTGGGCATGGTATTGGCTCTTCAAACTGTTCCAATAGCTGAGATTTCAAACAGATTTCTTACCTCAAACTTCTATTTTTCAGAGATCTTCTGGTCCATAATTCTATAGTCCCAAGAGAAGATTCCTATGATCACCTATCACTGACCATCCCATTCTGCTGAATGCTCTCCCAAAAGGAAATGCCTCCCATGTTTAAAAAGGATGCAAAAAAACAAAACAGAACAAAAAAACGTTGGTTTCACTTCCAAAAGGCCACATCTCAGGAAAGAGTAGCTTCTGTCCCAGGTTTGGCACACACTGTTCAGTAAGGAAATAGGACAAACACCACAAAAGGTATACGATACGACTCAAAGCAACTCAGGGACAGTAGGACACACATGGTGTCTCTGACCCTGGTCATCTAGCATGCTAAATCCAGTGCTGTAGGAATGCGAGCCTAAGTATATAGAGAAGTTGAAGGTGGCAGGAAGCATCTCACCTGAACTACATCTACCAGGGTATACAGTAGGCTGTCACTCAAAAAATAATAATAACTGAAAAAAATGGACAATAAAAAATAATATTTTGTCTCAGATATAAAAGACATTCATTACAAATATTAGAGAAATACATAAAAAAGTTACATTAAAACTTTTGAGGTGACAAATTAGAGTTCATTATAAATTTTGCTCTTTGAAAACTTGTAAGTTATGGAAGAAATAACCTATTATGATTTATACATTAAAATGTTTATTCTTAGGGTAAGGATAACTTGTAAGACTAGTTTAATGTACAAACATGCAAAGTATATAATACCTAATAAATTCTCAGAAAATCCATGCATATATATATATATATGCATATATATACTCACACATATATGATATATATGCATAGAAGTAAATATACATATATGTATATATGTATACAAATTTATGATATATATTATATATGTTTATATATACACTAGAAGCCCAGTGCACAAAATTCATGAAGCTGGGGGGAGTTCCTTCAGCCCAGACTTCACCCTCTCCAATCTGGACCCTTCAGAGACATCCAACTGCTGGTTTAGGTCTGACCTAACCTTCCTGCCAGCCTGGTCTCCCCATGAAGCCTGCTGTTCGGTCATTTGGTCACCCTTCACTGCCCCCGCTGCCAGCCTGGTCACCCATGCAGCCTGTGTGGTCATCTGTTCAGTTGCAAAGGTCACTTAGGCTTTTATATATATAGATATCAACATGACTTCATATGTTAAAGACTATTAATTATGTATATATATTAGAGGCCCAGTGCATGAATTCGTGCATGGCCAGGGAGAGGGGACATGGACAGGTGCCAGCCTGCCTGCTGGTTGAACTCCTGGTCAAGTGGACAATTTGCATATTAACCTTTTATTATATAGGATAATCACTGAGTGACCAGATTATTATGCATTCAGAGATCATAATAATCTGGCCACTAAGTATAGTTTATCTGTCAATTAAACTTTACTGAAAATGATGTCTGAATTCTGATATGGCCCTGGCTTTTTTGATCAAACCTCATCAGCACTCAACGTACTCTGTGTGGGTAAAAGGTCTACTGCACAGAAAAAAATATTTCCAACCACAGGCCTTCTCAGTGCTGCTTGAAATAACTTTAACACCTTCAGTAGCTTTGATATGACCATACGATTTGATGGATGAGGTGATTGGGTGTACTGGGCAGAGAAAATAGCATGAATGATAGAAAGAAAGAAAGAAAGAAAGAAAGAAAGAAAGAAAGAAAGAAAGAAAGAAAGAAAGAAAGAAGGAAGGAAAGAAAGGGAAGACCAAGAGACCACAGCAAAACAATTAACCTGGTCAAGGAATAAAAGACAAAGATTAAGAAAAAGAAAGACCACAAGGGAGTTGTACACCGTCAATGTGGGTGGTCATTATCGCTTTAACAATCATTGTCGACATCATTATTGTTCAGACAAACATGACCACAGGAAACCACACTAAATTTGAAGTCATAACAGCTTTAACCCTGAGAGAGGAAAAACAGAGAGAAAAGCTTGTCAAACTAAGAAAAACAACATGAGGATCATAAAGCATTGGCTACATTGTAAAGACTGAAGTTATATTCATATGAGGACTTATTTTACCCTCACACTTACAACTCGGCCTTACATTTCACAGCCGGGGCATCATTTGTACAGCTTCTCCCTCCCAAATATTTTAGAGTCTGGTTCCTTCATTTCATTCAGGCCTCCAAATGTCACCCTCCTGACTACTTCTCTGATCACTCTTTCTAAATGTGAAATGGTGTCCCCATCATTCCTTATGACCTACAATATTTCCTACAACGTTCCCTTATAAAACCAACAACTGAAACTCAAAATCTAAAATGACACAGAATTGTAAATGTACTGTTATATGTGAACTTTATATTAAGTGTATTTTTATTTGATATTTTTGACTTTATGGAGAACATATTGTTTATTATATAATGCTGAGATTTACCAGGATTATAGACAATGTTAAAGGAATCAGAAAATTAAGTTTTAATAAATACAGTGAAGAATTGTGACATATAATCATCAGAGGTCTTGATTCTCAAATCAACAAGAATACTAAATAACCAGAAAGATGAAAACTAAAAGAGGTTATAGATTACTGATATTTTTAAGAGAATTCAGGCAAAAGAGATATATTTGTGTAGTAATAATTGTTATTCATGATTCCAAAATCGTATCCATATAACCAAAACAATTAGAATAATTCAGATACTTACCTGTATTGATTTAGATTTAAATTCTCTTAATTTCTCTTTAAACCTGAATGTAATTTTGTCCTTTACCTGCTTTCCTCCTATCTACAATAATGTATGCAATTTTCATATAATTCTATTTCTCAGACAGATTCAGTCACAAGACATGTCATTTCAGCAATTCAAATTTCCACTTTGACTATATTTCAAGGCCACGTGGAAAATCCAACCATTCTCCTTACCTCAAGATTCTTACTTTGGCCACTTCTGCAAAGTCCTTTTTGCCATACAAGGCACTATTTACAGTATCTAGTGATTGTGATATTGGGGGGTGGGGGGGTCATTAGCCAGCCTACCACAGAATCCAGGATGCCTCCAGGTTGCTCCCTGTCCTCGTGGGCTCCTTTTAGCCCACAAGAAATACTCAGACATTGTTGATCCCTGTATTGAGACATGTCATATGTTCTCCATGGAGTTTTTCCTACCCTGTCACCATAAGCTACTCTGGTGAGTATGGTCGTGGTATCTTTTATTTATAAAGTCCCTCCCACATCCATCCTCCATGCTTCTTGGCTACATTCTGTGGTCTTGGAAGCTAAACTCTAATAACTGCATCCCTCAGACTTCCGTGCCCTCTGGCTTCTGGCTGGTGTCAGCCATTGGGAGACATTGGCAGATCAGAAGGTAAGAGGAGAAAGCAGCCTGTTGACTTCTCCAGATCCCAGCAGTGATTAGAATCTCTCTTATGAGTTCCTGGCATCTTCTGACACTCACAGTGGATCACAATGTGATCATTATCTTATAATGTCTTACACAACATTGTCCAGAGTATATGTAGCTTAAAATCTATTTGACTTATTGTATTTTGTAAAAAATAAAAAAAAGTGTTCTGAGAAAGTTCTCTGTGCTATTTTTCTAGAATACTGGCTGCTAAAAATATATTTGCTCCATTATTACTAAATAAGCAAAAAAACCATCTGTCTTTTGATATGACCAATGTTGTTGTTGTTGCTGTTTTCAGGCAGAATACTAGATTTTCTTTTGCAATTAATCCAGTGATTATTTCTAATTTAAGCATCATGCATCTGGTCAACACACTAGGTAAGCAAAGGTGTTGTTGATATATCCACTCACTGTGCACTCCTCTGTGCAATATATTTCCAATTACAGTGTTGCCAGCACTTGAAATGGCATTTAGCACCTAGACCACTCGATATTATTGTAATAACTCTTGGAATCTAAGAGGGGGTGGGGTGGTTATTGGAAAGGAGAATTAAATTCCTGATAAAAAAGTAAGTTCCTACTTTAGAAGATACTGGAAGCAAAAGCTAAGAAACAGTAGGTTTAGTTTAAAGGAAGAGAATGAAATAAAAACTGAGACTTACAAACTTGGATCACTACCACTTTAACTGTGACATTAGTGTAATTTATCAGTTGGACATGCAGGGTCACAGCTAATAGAAACACATAACCATGTAGGATAACATGAGGCTGAAGAATCTTTGATGTAATAAGAACAAGAAATAAGATGAGGATGAAAGACTCACTGATGTGAGTCATTCATATGACTATATAAATTTCAGAGTCCTGTTCTAAATATGTATTTCTTGGAGCTTTTCTTTTGCTCAGGTATTTTTAAGTAACATATTTTATAAACAGAAATAATGGACCAGTAAGTGCATACTGCATTTACATGTAAAACAGAATCTTTTAAAATCTTGAACTTCTTAAAAAATAAAATATGATGGGAGGAAAAAGTCTACAGAAAACACATTCAGGCACTCATATTAGGGAAACATAAATCTAGACCATGATATTCTGAAGTAATAAATGAATATTCCATGATTTGAAGAACGTATCAAAAAGTAATTTATTTTTAGCACTCAGTAGCAAAAACTCTATGCTTTTAGTGGCTGTTTTAGTGAGAATATAATTCAAAACTAATGAATTATTTTTCAAATAGTACCAAGGGTTATTAAATCTACAGTTATAATGAAACACAGCCTATATGGAATACACAAGAGAAGCATTAAGGTCAGAAAATGAAGAGAAATCAAGATAGCTCTGGTTCAGGGATTGTTCATATATATATAGTATGGACCAAAAAAAGTCAATCAGGGAAAGACAAATACCATAGGATCTTACTTAAATGTGGAATTTAATGAACAAAACAAACAAACAAAATAGAAACAGATTCATAGGTACAGAAAACAGACCAACAACTGTCAGAGTTCGAGAAGGTTGTTGGGGTGCTGAGTAAAAAAGGTGAAGGGATTAAGCAAAAAAAACCCCATAAAACCCCAAAACTCATAGACACAGATAACAGTACATATGGTGATTATCAGAGGGAAAGGGTGGTGGTGGCAGGTAGAAAAGAATAAAGGAGAGATAAATGGTAATGGAAGGAGACTTAACTTTGGATGATGAGCACACAGTACAATATACAGATGATCTATTATAGAATCGTACACCTGAAACTTATATAATTTTATTAACCAATGTCACCTCAATAAATTCAATAAAAATTATAAATAAATAAATAAATAAGGAAGTGAGCAAGATAGAATCAGACATTTATTTTGTGGTTTTTGTTTTTTTTTAGAAGACCATACCAAAGCTCAACAATACCAATACCTGTGGATAGTAGGGAGCATGGAGATCCATAAAATGCCTTAATTTTAGCCATTTTGAGTGACTTTACAAATGAAACGTGCACCACTATTAGACTGAAAATGTTCTGGAAAGCTGAAAACCTGACACTGATCATTTTTATGGGCCAAAATATTGTGGCCAGAGTTGGTTATTCAGACTGGAATAGTTAACACTATTACCTAGGGAAGTGCTGACAGCAATGATGTACCATTGATAACTCCAAGAAGAGGTAAGATGTCTGATGTAGTTAATCTTCTAGGAATGGAAGGAGTCATGCCTTGTGCATTGTAGTCTCCTCCACCGGGAAACAGCAGGATCAACTTAGACAGGAATCACATGTGTGGCATGAAGCGGTAACCTCTAAATCAGGACTCCAATATCACAGGACTTCTGTGATGGCACGGTATTGTCATGTCCAGTAAAATAATGAGTCCAGACAGCAACAGTAGCAAGCAGAGAGGGCAGACTTGATCAATAACTTTATTCTGATCATTCTCATCAGAGAATGTGGACATCTATCTGAGAAATACACACAGTTAAATCAGTAGCTGTACATTCTTTCTAGCTTTTGGCTCAGTAGAGGAGTATCTTATATCTGCCAAAGTAGATGTCCTAATTTAGGCATCACAGATAGGCCACTGTCAACCATCTAACTATAAGTCAATAAAGAAAAAACATTACCCAAAGGAATATTGGCTAAAGTTGTGAGAATAGGTTTGAGTTCTGCCAACTGAATGTGCTGACCATGTGGATTTTTGTTTCTGCCCAGCTGGTAGTGTGCCAAAACAGTCCATCTGTATCAGATTTCAAATAGTCAAGTTATCAGTAAACCAGACCTAAGTATTTAAGGGACTCTGCAACTCGAGACCCACTGAGCCGGTCACTTTTCTGCAGGTGATGGAGCTGGGGATAAAACTTCTGCCAAAGGGATGGGTGCTACTTTTTCAGATAATGAAAAGTCATTGCTAGAACCAGGCCATCTCTGCTCTTAAATATAACAATCCCATTTAACCAAGAAAGCTTGTTGTGTCTTCTCACACTGTTGTTGGTTCCAAGTTATGTCACCTCATAATGGAAATGTCAGGCCAAAGTGTCACAAGACTCCATTGTTCATGTTCTGTTTTTAAAAGAAAACTTGATTTGGAGCCCATTAGTAACTGTCTAGCCAAAGGAACGTCACAGGTTGCCATATTAAGGAGACAACCAATCTCTATCTGTAAAGGACACTTTCAGGTGGAGGCTTCCTTCCTTTGTTAGAAGACTCCTTCGTAAAATCATCAGTTGGAGAAAGTTGTATTCTCAGAGGATATTGAGATTATCCAGCCACAAAGGTGAAAAACATACTACAACTTGCCGGACTATTAGCAAGAACCATCAAAAGTACTCCGATTTGCAGGTTAACCCATCAAATATTATGTACGTCCAATATTTTCTCCAATACCCAGTAAGATCCTAGGTTTTCTTGTTGGAGATGGGAGTGAAGGTGAAAAGACAGCAGAATTTGTTTGACTTCCGGAGAAGTTAAGTATTATGAATCAACCCATGTATCCCAGGAAACTTTACTTGGAGAACAAACTCCTGAATTCTGTAGGGGTTAATCTCCCCCTGCCTTTACTGGCGGAGGTATAATATCATAGATAGCCAGGCCTGATGAGACCAAAGGTTCTGACTTTCCAACTACTAGAGCATTTACTATATAGTGAATGCTTTGGACATTGGTGGGGAGAGAGTTCCTATAAATCTTGACACTTGCCTCCCCACCCACACACACTAGTGGCATATACCAGGGAATTTGTACCTATAGCATTGCTCTATATGGGTCTCTTCTGATCCATTAAATCCTTCTGGAACCTATGGAATGAATAAATATAAGATGGTTCTCTCTCAACTACAAGATTATGTAAACTTTGGTTAGCAGGGATCAATATAGGAAAAGGTGGATATATGTAATACTTACAGCAATAAAAATTTAATTAAAAAAAAAGAGCTTTGCTTTTCTACTATGAAGACTGCCAAACTTCATCAGCTAAATCTAGGATGTATCTTTTCTCTATGAGACTGGATAAAAAGATGACATGGATCACTGTATAAAACACAGCCTTATTATATAGTAGAGGCCAGGTGCACAAATTCAGGCATGGGTGGGGTCTGGCTGGGGTGGGGTCCGGCTGGCCTGCCAAGATGGGGGCTTATCAGGTTGGGCTGACAGGGTGGAGGGGCTATGGGTAGTTGGCTGGCTGGCCCTTCCCCCAATCAGGGTGCTGAGGGCCGATCCGGGCCCAGATCAAGCTGATTGACTGCTGCAGTGTGTGTCATAGCCACCTGTCATTCCGGTAGTTCTGATTGTTCTGCCGTTGAGGTCACTGGGCTTTTATAGATAGATAGATAGATAGATAGATAGATAGATAGATAGATAGATAGATAGAAAGATAATTTACTATAAACAAAGAATATTTTATTTTGTTTTTGTGTTAAAGAATTTCATTAAGAGACTTTCTTTGGGCCAAAACCGATTTGGCTCAGGGGATAGAGGGTTGGCCTGTGGACTGAGAGGTCCCGGGTTCGATTCCGGTCAAGGGCGTGTATCCTGGTTGCGGGCACATCCCCAGTGGGGAGTGTGCAGGAGGTGGCTGATCGATGTCTCTCTCTCATAAATGTTTCTAGCTCTCTATCCCTCTCCTTTCCTCTCTCTAAAAAAATCAATAATATATATATATTTTTTAAAAATAAATAAATTAAAAAAAAGAGACTTTCTTTGGGAGAGGGAGGATGTTCACTATGATGTCTTTCAAACTAAAGCCACTCATATTAAATGGACTCTGAAAATTTGAATATTCTGATTTTTTATACATGTAGAAATCTACAATGAATAAGCATTTGCTATGGTTATGCAAAGATATGTGAGTTTTTTGTTATTTAATTTACTTTTTTAAAATTTTTATTTGATTTTGGTTTTAGTATGAATAGAAAGAATTTTGCTTAAATTAGTATTGTAAATTTGGCAGAAAATGCTTTCAATTGGCATTATTTAACAAAAAGAAGTAACAGAAGAGTGAACATAAAAAATCAGAGTTAACAGTCTAAAGCCATAATATTGAATATTTGTGTATTTTGATACATCAAACTACATTTCTGTCAATGCTAAAGGACCTAAGATATGGCTAAGGAGTGTTTAGCAGTATTTCTTATGGTCTGGATTTGATGTATCATTGGCAAAGCTAAGGTGGTGGTCAAAGATATATGGTCTTGCATATAGAAATATCTTAATTAGTATGAACTATGTAAAACCAATGAATTGTTTGTCATAGACATCACCAAGAGAATAAGGATTAAAATTGAAAATCTATATGAAACTCTGGACAATTCCTTTCTCTGTATCCCTAGCTTTTTTAGGGGGTGATCAGTAAAACACCTATCTCCGTTATCACCTATTACACTTGCTTATGCTACAGATTCCTTTACCTCCCCTCAGATTTAATTGATTTACAGTTTTTCTGGAGGGACATTGGAATCTGAATTTGGGGCATGCACCCCAGAAAATTCTTAAGAATAATTAAGAGTGAGAAGCACTTTTTTTATTCTGTAAACTTTTAATTACGTTCCATGAATGTTAACATGATTTTCTAACGGGAGACCATTTTTTTTTTCAAATAGATATTTATTTTATACATCTAGCAACCCTAATTACTGTCTTAGGATAAGGGCAAATTTAAGCCAAATCTACTTCCTTCAGATTACTGGAAGGAAAATGTTCTTCCTGAAATAGCTCCCTTGAAGACAAGCTTCATAGGAACTTTTCAGGCTGCAGTAACACCTCCTCTCTGGTTAAAAAGATCACCAGGCATCTGGCTCAGTGGGTGAGTATTGACCTATGAAGTCATAGTTCAATTCCTGGTCAGGACACATTTGTGGGCTTGATCCCCAATGGGGCACCTGCAGGAGGAAGTGGATTAATAATTCTCCATTATAATTGACTAGAGGCCCAATGCAAGAAGATTCATGCGAGAATGGGTCTTCCTTCCCCTGGCTGCTGGTACCATCTTCACTCTGGCCAGAGTTGTCTTTTCATCCCGGCCCAGAGCCGCTTTTCCGCTTTGGCCTTCAGCCACCTTTCCACTTTCTCATGCTGCCCAGAGGCCCGGAGTGGCTGGGGCAGAACACTCCCAGCTGTTCAGTGCCTGCATATGCAAATTAACCCACCATCTTTGTTGGGTTAATTTGCATACTCACTCCTGATTGGCTGGTGGGTGTTGTGATGGCATGGTCAATTAGCATGTTACTCTTTTATTAGTGTAGATGTTACTCTCTCTCTCTCCCTTCCCCTTCCTCTCTGAAATCAATAAATATATATATTTTTAAGAGATATAGAGAGAATTAATTAATTGGAAGAGATTTTTGAAATCTTTCTTTAAAATACAGTACATAAAGACAAAAAAAAATTAAACATGAATAGATTTATATAAATCCCTAAAGGCAGCATTCCAGAAATAGTGAAGAGATAAAGGGCAGATGTGGTCTCTGTTAAATTAATAATAAAGACTTTTTTAATCCAGTGATAATGAGATATCAACCCACAGATTTATGAAGACTAACATTAATCAGGGGAGGGGTGGAAAGAAAAATATACATTATAGTAAAAACCAAAGAACACCAAGAACAATAATAAATTTCCCAAATCAGCACTAGGAAAATGGTAATTATTACAAAGAAGTATCTGATCTTTTCTTTATTTTTTTGTTTTTTTGGTCTGATTGATATATTAGAGTTATGTTAAAATTTCCACAAATAGCCCTAACTAGTTTGGCTCAGTGAATAGAGTGTTAGCCTGCAGACTAAAAGGTTCCAGGTTCGATTCCAGCCAGAGGGATGTACTTTGGTTGCGGGCATACCTGTAGAGAGTATGCAGGAAGCAACTGATTGATGTTTCTCTCTCATTGATGTTTCTAATTCTCTATCCCTCTCCTTTCCTCTCTGTAAAATATCAATAAAATATATTTTTTTACAAAAGAGAAAAGTTGTTGAGTACAGCATAAATGAAAATAATAAAAAATTTTCCACAAATACTTGTTTGTTATTGCTCCTTTTACATATACCATTTATCTTTACTATATGTTAAAGTTATATTAAAAGATTATATTAAAATTTTAATATATTCCTATTGAATTGAAACCTTTATTATTAGTAGTAAACCCACCTATATACTACATTTTATGTGAAAGTGCATTTTGTCATATATTAAGACCTATGTTTTCTTTGATTTCATGTATTTGCATTATATTACATATTTTAATCTTTTATTTTAACCATTGCACATCCTTATCTATTAGATGTCACTTTGATAAAACACAACACATAACATTTAAATTGTTTTAAACCTATGTGATAATTGTCTTTTTACTGGTATATTTCGAGGGTTCATATTTACTTTGATATATTTTATTTCTAATAGTTGAATTGTTTTTTTTACTTTTCTATAGAAAACATCCATTGGTCACTTGGACAATTAAAAAAAGTTATGAATAATTATGTTCCTCAATATAACAGTAGCTATATTTAGAGGAAAAAGCATTTTATGTCATTTTTATTTTCTATAGGATAAGTTCTCATATTGTTTGAATAATTTATAATGGTCATGGATATTTAAAACAACAAAAATATTTCTAAGAATTAGTATCTGTTATAACCTTATAACTTATGATCTTATAAATAATTATATCATTTATTTGGTTAGAAATATTTTAGCCGTCATTGTTTATTTATTGTTTTGGAAAAATGACAAGGCAGAGGAGAAGTCATGGGTATAATTTTAAAGTATAACTTTGGAATAAAGAAATATTTCAGACGACCAACATTTAATCTGTAGGTGATAAATTACATTGCCTTTTATTTTCTTAAGTGGAAACAGTAGTTTACACATCAAACTCAGGGGAAACATCCTGTCTGATGTTGCAACATTAAGAGATCTGTTTCCTTGATCCTGTCTCATTCTGGCCCTCTGCTCATCATCTGATCCACGCAATCTAACCTACTAGTAAACTATGGAACCAAAGTCCATAAAAAGCACTGTGCAGCTCCAGTCTTGATCTTCATCCTTTGCCAGTGGAATTTCATGAAATAACCACAGGTAAAGTCAAATACTGCTATTATTGCTAATCCCTTTATGTGATGGAAAAATAAGACGACAAACAACAAAGTTCATCGCCAGATACTTTTAGGAGATTAAAATATTTTGTCTCCATGGATGAATTTAAGATTTTCACTAATAAATTGAAGGGGACTTAAATTTCAGACAATCATTATTTGGTGCAAAAATATTTACAATGGGCTTGGATTCACCATTTTTTGGTAAAATGGACTGGGTGGCTATGACTTCTGCTTCACTTTCACTGAAGAAATGCATGCAATATATTGCAAAAAGAATTTATCTACCTAATGAGAATTAGATTATTTTTATCGTGCTCTTTAATTAAGATTAAATTCAACTATAGAAGAAACAAAGATAGATGTTTAAAATAATTTTATATCTCTATTCTTGCTTGTACAACCAATGTTACTTATGATACTATTGGCTATTATATTTTTATAATTACTATTCCACACTGCCACTATTATTGGTATTGCAAAAATAACTTATTGTATGATTATTGTTTTAAGCACTATGTTCTTGACTTTATATACATTAATGTAATCTTCAGAGTATATCTATGAATGAATATGGTTGCTATCCTTATTTTATAGATGAAAAACTAAGAATTATTTTTTTAAACCAGCTACATTTTACAAAGCAACTACTTGATTGACCCAGACCTAAAACTTTCCTATAACCATAAAATAGGGCGATTTTAGTTCATTTTTAACATGATTTTCAATTATATGTTATTTATCATGTACATATGTATATTGATTATAGTTATTGTCTGCATTTTTTATATATTTCCTAGAGCTTTGCGAGGAAAGAGTAACATACGCAGAACTCAAAATTGATTGTTCTTCAAATATTCAGAAGAACAAAATAACTAGGATTTTGAAGACAAAACGTAAAAAACCTTTAAAACTCTAAATTCCATATTTTTTTGCTTGACCATTTCAATGAACTAAACATAACAACAAATATTCCTGGACTAATCTCTGAATCAAAATTCATCTCCTATACCTGCACTTCTTATCTGGTCATGTTGACCTAATATGCTGTGTTGATGAGAATGAACAACAAACCATAGATGGCTAGAGTGGCTTAGAATGATGTACCATGGACATAGAACAAAGCCTGTTTCATATCTAATTTCACTGTCTGATATTTTAGTCTTACAAAATGTAAATGTTCCTTTAATGCCTTTGTATTTCTAAAAACAACATGGAACTAATGAGATATTTCATGGTAAATGAACTTTTATCAAGGTTGTCACATTGCCGAAACCGGTTTGGCTCAGTGGATAGAGCGTTGGCCTATGGACTGAAAGATCCCAGGTTCGGTTCTGGTCAAGGGCATGTATCTTGGTTGCGGGCACATCCCCCGTAGGGGACGTGAAGGAGGCGTCTGATCAATGTTTCTAATTCTCTATCCCTCTCCCTTCCTCTCTGTAAACAATCAATAAAATATATTTTTTAAAAAAAGATTGTCACAGAATATCTGTCTAGGCCAATAGTTAACATAGGTGTTTTATTTTTACACAATTCTGCTACAAAATGGAAGAAATTGTTCCTTAAAATTTGGGGGAGAGTGATAAATTAAATTCCTCATAAGATTTCCAAAATGTTCTTTTGTAGTACTTGAAAGATTTCTTTAATAGTACCATTTGATAGTTCACAAACAACCCATTCTTAAATACAAATATTTGTATCTTCCCTGGCTATAGTCAAACCTGCAAATTAATTGTTAGAGTTCCCCTCATAGGCAAGGGTATATTTCCCCACAATGTGTTGCTCCTATAAGCTTAGATTGCAGTCCAGTTCAAGTGGGTTGAATATTCCTGACCAAAATTTGTTCTAATCTCAACTCCTAAATCTTGCTTCCATTAATCTAAAATGACTTAGTAGCCACTTCTCTTTCTTTGGACAGAGTCTCCATGGTGCCTTGCTGCAATAGCATTTGCCTTCCTTTATTTAATTGTTCTGGTAATAGCTGCGATTATGATAGCTAAGGGTAAGTACTTTTCAGAGCTATTTAATTCATTTGTTTTAAATTACTAGATTGTAATTTTTAAAAGCCTTCCAAATTTATGCTAGGGATTTTCTCATTTGTTGTTTTTTAAAATTTAATTTAATTTTTAAAATTTATTTATTTATTTATTTATTTATTTATTTATTTATTTATTTATCTATTTATTTATTTTTCCCTATTGCCCTCCTCACCCCCCAGTACATGCCCTCATCCGTCTTGCCCCACCCCCACCCCCTACTGTCCTGTATCCACTGTCTATGTCTACACACACACATATGCATACAAGTCCTTCGGTTGATCTCCCACAGGCCCCTCCCCCACAACCTCCCCTGCCTTCCCACTGTAGCAGGACAGTCTGTTCATTGCTTCTTTGCCTCTGCATCTGCTTCCCCCTCACCCCCTGATTCTTGTCTTTAAAAACATCTTGCCCCTGTAGGCTAGTCATTTGTCATTTTAACTATATAAGAGTAATTTTATCAGATAGGATCTGGAAGGGGTAATGTGGTGGGGGAGAGATGAGGAGCTATGTAATACTTTCAACAATACAGATATTTTTAAGGAGTAATTTTACCAACACAATTTTTAACTTGAATTTTCAATAATAGCTTTGGCCCAGGTGGTCCCATCAAAGAAACCAGTAGGTAACTGGATGTTTTGATAGAAAATGGAAAATAATAGCAGCATTCTATATTTTATCATAGTGTTATTGCCATTAGATTCATCAGCTTTGAGATGTAACAAAACATGAAAGTATTTATAGAATTCATTGATGGGACAAATAAAAATTAAGTGTTTGGGGATTAAGTCAAATAATTTGAAAGAGAGAATTTAATAGGGGAAAAACAAGCTGGAAAGATGGAGGGCATGTTTTTATCAAAAATGAAACAAAATAATCAGGATATTAGACAGTGTATATACATTGTTTGAGCTATATTCTATAGAAAAATAAACTAATAAAAACTTTCATCTAAATACTTGACTAATAATTTTTAATATGTTTTTATTGAATTTTAGAGAGAGGAAGGGGGAGAGAAGTATTAATATGGGAAAACATAGGTCAATTGCCTTCTATATCTTGACCAGGAATTGAACCCACAACCTGGGTATGTACCCCAACCAGGAATTGAACCAGTGACTTTTTTGGTGCATGGGACAATGCTCAACCAACTGAGCCACACCAGCCAAGACTTGACTGATAATTTTTTAAGGATGAACTTTAAAGTGTCTTAGTAACAAAAATTGTTCCCTAGATAAATTGTTTAGTAGCTAGCAAAAGATTGAAGATTGCTACCTAAATCAGTAAGATGAGCATAGCATTATTCAAAATTATTTCTATATACAGGAAAACATTTTAGGACAATATCACTTACAAACAGAAGCAAAAATCCTTTAGAAAAGAGGTAACATAATACATTACTGTACTAAAAGAATGCTACATGATGACCAAATACTGATTAAAATTGGGGATGGGTTTAGACATTTATCAAGAGACTTGTCAATATAGAGAAGAAAAAGAAATAGCTCCAAGTAAAAGAAAACATTTAATCTGATTAAGACTATTCATGAGAACTCTCAGCAAATATTATCCTTCAGAATGAAAACTTAGAATCATTTTCAATAGAATCAGAAAGACAAAAATGATTGATGTAACTCCTGAAATTCAACATTTCTGTGGCTACCCTACCCAAAGAAAAGTAATAATACAAGGAAACCTATTTAGATATAACATAAATATTAAAAATAAACACTGAAATTATCCACAGACGGTGTGCTTTCTTATCCACATATTATAAGAAAACATACTGGAAAAAAACAATTAGAATAAAAATATACTTTAATGAGGAAGCTGAATAAAAAGTTGACAGTTTTAATATATACCAGTGAGTTATATATTAACATCCAATATTTAGGTCCATATTTAAGCCTACCAACAGTTCTTCTTAGACAGCTTAAAAACACCTAGCACACAACATTTCCAAACAGATTCTATCTTCTCAACCCCGATCCTTACCCATATCAAAAAAAAAATCATATACTTTAATATGATTTTCTTTCTTGGCACTTGATGTCTAGTGAAATGGATCTAGGAGTCATCTGTGATATCTGTTGCTGACTATCTCAACTTAGTGAATTACTACACTTCTCTATATTTGCATTGCAATCCATCTAATACAAGACTATAAACTCACCTTTATTCACTGTATTAACTACAGTCACTCACCTTTGACTTCTTCAAATCAATTTCCAGAGTAACCTCTTCAAAATAGAAATTTGATAAACTCACCATACCTTTCCTGTCAACTTCTTAATACTCTAAATTTAATATATTTAAAAATCCTTAGCGTGGTTTATGAGGTCCTTCTTTGCTTGGTCTGTGGCTCTCTACCCAGTTGGTACCACACACTTTCTCACACTCTGTGTCCGCATCACAGTTGTTATCCTTTAGTTCCCTGAATGGCTCACGATTAGAGTTGCCATATAATGTCATAACTTTAAGAATGAGAGTAGACTGTATTAATAACTGTTCTGGGACAAGCACAAGTCTGGACTCTGGGCAGGTTGGTATGAATTGTAACTTGCTGCAGATCCTCCTTGCTGCAGAGTATATGTATAGACAGTTTCTTTTACCTGAAGCATCTTCTCTTCTACTTTTCCCAGGTAATAAGTCCTAGAGTAATCAATAAACAGAATAATTAATAGTATGTTATGATTCGGCCAAATTTCTCTGTTACAATGTCTTATGTACTCCTCATTTGTAATATTTGTCAATGTCATCTGCTTAATTATTTGGTGGTTATTTACTCAATATTGTCTCTCCCACTAGGTTCTTAGCTTCCGTAGAACAGAGCCCGTGTCTGTATTTGCTCTACATTTTATCTTTTCCCTTTGAATACTATATTGACACACTATAGGTATTTAGTGAATTTTTTTTTGATTAAACAAATTCATACACCTAACAATATGCCTAATAATACTTATGGCTTATATGAAAGAGATTATAAGAAATACTTTGTTAAAAGGCACAGAGAAGAGCATTAATTTAAAAAAGAGCATTAAGGAATTAAATGTATATTAGATGTGCCTTGGTGGGAAGGTGATAATACTACTCTGTATTCATCTAAGATTTACATGATAACCAGCACAAGTGTATTTCATAATAAATAAGCTCATTATAAATTAGACATAAATTATACTCAAAAGTAAAAACTTATAAGATTAACAAAATACATATGAAAATACAATACATTAACAAGAGAAGTAGGGATCTAGCCTTTCCAGGTATCTAAGTAGTCTATAAAGCTACAAGTAATTTCTCATTATAGTACTGGTGTAATATCAATGAAAATAAAACAGACTTTCTGTCTGGTATTCACTGGTTTGATTTCCAGTCAGGGCACATACCTGGGTTTCAGGCACAACTCCCAGTAGGATTGCAGAAGACAGCAGATCAGCGATTCGTTATCATCATTGATGTTTCTCTCTCTATCTGGTGTTTCTCTCTCCCTTCCTCTCTCTTTAAAAATCAATAAAAACATATTTAAAAAATAATAATAATAAAACTGACTAATAACACTATATGCATGTGTGTATCCATGGTGTATAAATACTTAGTATATAATATAGTAGTCTCCTTAAAATGACAGATATTTAGGAATAGGTTTGGATTAAAATGTGGAAATTGGGCACTCATATACAATTGATGTATGAAATTATATATATATATATATATTTAATAATTTCACACACACACACACACACACACACACATACAAGTATATAAACATATATAAACCCACACAAAGAAGTAAAAAAACAACACAATGTGTGCTCATCTGGAAACAAATGTCAAAAATCTGTTAATGTGGAAGATGGTAGAAATAAAGAGAATTTACACAAGAATATAGTAATTTGAAAACAATCAAAAAGTGCTTAACAGTAGTTTTCTTTGCTGAAGTAAGTGGCATTAAAGGGACCATGAATGGAAGTGGAAGTCTTTTCTACCTTTTATATATAGCTATAATAATAAAAGAGTAATATGCTAATTAGACCAGACATCATTCCAGATATCATTTTGGATGAAAAGCCTGGGGTCTGGGTGGCAGAGGGAAGCCAATGCCAGCAGCCGGGGGAAGAAACGTCTACTCTTACATGCATTTTGTGCATCGAGCCTCTAGTATATATAATATTTTGTATTCATGTTTTTGCTAAAATAAACAAATTTATGTATTTGTTGTTTAAAAGTAAGTAATTAAAAGAAGACAGCATTATATTCTAGAAATAAAGGGGCTATATTTGAATATGACTCATAAGATAGTAATATCAAAATCAAATATAGCCCTAGCTGGTTTGGCTCAGTGGATGGAGCATCGGCCTGTGTACTGAAAGGTCCCAGGTTCAATTCTGGACAAGGGCACATGCCCGGGTTGCAGACTAGATCCCCAGTAGGGTGTGTGCAGGAGGCAGCTAATCAATGATTCTCTTTCATCAATGATGTTTCTCTCTCTTTCCCTCTCCCTTCTGCTCTGAAATCAATAAAAATATATTTTTAAAAATTCATTTAAAAATAATGTATAGTCTAGAATGCTAATGGATATTCCTCTATGATGTTGTGCTGTTACAACCTATTTTAAAAGCATTACTAAGTAGAGAAGACTATTTTATTGTGAAGAACAAGCTGTGTTGTAGGGCTGCCCATATTATTTTTATCAGCACATCTTGATAAAGTCTTGAGCACAACAATACAACTTAAAGTATAGAACACTTACTTGTTAATAAAATAAATCAGTGAAATATCCTAATAAACTGTTGGCAAACCTTGTCTTAATAAGAGAGGAGAGAGAAGCAATTGAACAAACAGAAATATCCTATGTCAAGCAAGCTAACCTTATTGAAAATTACCAATTAGAGGAGAGATCTTCCTGGTTAGTATGGCCATGGTTTAAATGAACCAGGAATGAGTAAACAAGTGGCAGAAAAGGAGGGAAAATTCTATAAACAAACAAGGCACTTTTGAGGTAATAATTTTAGTCAAACACGACTTGCTTACCTAATAATGCTTTAAGATTTAGCTGAATTATTTGGTTTCTCATTTTAAGGACAAGGCACTGTGAACATTACTTATTCATAGGGTTGCCAGAAGAACTCAGTGTCATGGTGAGAGGTATATACACTTGATCAAATTGAAATCCTTTGTCCAACAACAAATTACATGACTTTGTAGTTGGGTTGGTTTCAGGTCTTAATAAGCAGGCATGCAGACAGATTTTCTCTTCAATTTGTGTAGTCTTCAAAATCCCTTATGGGTAGCCATAGACCATTCAGATTAAAATAAATGCATGCTAGGAACATTCCATTCACTCCTTATTTGAAAATTCTACTTGTGCCACCTGGAATTTCAGATCCTTCCAAATAAAACAGAACACGTCCATGTGAAATGATGTGGGTTAAAGATTCCATATTTGAAAATAGTTAGAAATAGAGCTGTTAAGAAAAATGCTAATTTTACAATCTTTCATTTTTAATGAGTTTGAATTTTAGCATATAGGGAGTTGATAGCTCTGAAGATAGTTGAAAGGGTAGCGTTATCCAAGCTATGCGCTGGAGGTATTAACTCTAGAGGCATTTCGAGGAAAATGTTGGCAAGTAAGAACTAGCCAACTTTTTCCTCAAATAGACAGAGAGCTGGTAGAATATTATAACAGTCCAATATAAAAATAATAAAATCTGGATGGGGGAAAGGTTATGTTATTGTGAAAAAGGGAACAAATATAAGTATTGCATGATAGAATAAATACTTTTTGATTGATTGGATGTGTGCTGTATCAAAGCTGTTTGTGTCAAAGGTATATTCAGTCATTATGTCCTAACTTTCCAGGCTTACTAATTGCTTAGATTGGCATCAATCAGATATGAAAACTTGAAATTATTAAAGCACCAATTTTAAATTTATAAATACCCATCATCAATAAAAACTAAATTCTTTAGTATCAGTTAGATGTAAGTGAAAATTTATAATTCATTCCCAAGTTAATAATAAAAATGATGAATAAATTTGTATTTAAAAAATGTTAGATTTCTATTTTATTTAAACTCACAAATACTTGAAAGAGCTAATATCCTTAAAATATATTTTCTTTTGCCAATTTTATTTGATTTTCAGTTAATTATCTAAAATGGATTCTGAAGGCACAGGAAATCAATGAGCAAAATGAGACTGCACATAGCTAACTGTTATAGCAAAACAGAGGTATGTATTGAATTGCAATGAGAATCTTATATCATATGCAAGCTATTTAAATATAGATGCATATATACAATTAATAGATAAGAGATCAAAGTTACATAACTATGGTTTACTTATCAGAAACATTTAGTTAGAAAAATTCTCATGTATAAGGCCTTCTCTTGAAGTTATGGAGGATAATTGAAAATAATAATGTAAAAATTATAATACACTGAGTAACCATGGGTGATAGGTTATCTTTATGCATATATTTTTCAAAATGTTTCTTACTAAAGTATGGTTCATGTACAATATTATATAAGTTTCAAGTGTACAATATAGTGATTTAACATTTATATAACTTATGTGTGATCCCCATATGTCTACTAACCATCTGTCACCATACAAAGTCATTACAATATTATTGACTATACTTCTGGTGCATTATGCCACCATGGCTTATTAATTTTATAACAAGAAGTTTGAAACTCCTCTTCCCCTTCACTTCACTTTTTTCACTCACTCCCATCCTCCTCCCTTCTGGCAATCATTCACTTTTGTCTGGTTCTTAGTCTGTTCCTGTTATGTTTTATTTGTTTACTGGATTAGTTTGTTTAGATTCCACATATAAGTTAAATCATATGACTTTTTTTGTTTGTCAAGGTAACTGGTTCTTCTTTGAAGAAAATTGATATATTGCTTCTGCTGAAAATAAAAGCTTGGCAGCAATAAAATTCTTCTGAAGCACTGAGCTCCAGTCTTTCAAGACAAATAGCAAGGAAGAATTGGAAGCTTATAGCATGATATCTAATTCTATATTTTTCTTATACAGAAGATAATCATAGAGATGTTTTAATATCTTGTGCTCATTCAATCATATAAAGATCAACATGTAATTGGAAATCTCTTAATAAAACACAAAATATCAAAATATGGGCTTAAAATGATTTTTAAATATATTTACATCCTATCTAACATGCAAATTGACTGTACCTCCGCTACACTCACAAGCCACACCCACGAGCCGTGCCCACTAGCCAATCAGAGCCAGTATGCAAATTAACTCAACCAAGATGACTACGGCCACAGGGAGAGCTGGAGGGAGGCTTGGGTTGCCCCTGGCGATGGAGGAAGCCAAGCTTTCCATACATTCTGGTGGGCCCAGGCCTCCACTTAAGGCAACAAACTTTCAATGGCTGTGTGAGCAGAAGTCTTGACTCCGCTCCAGGCTACAAAGTTTCAATTGTAGAAGATAAATAGATCCCAGATACCAGGGCCTCTGCTTGGGTCACTGGGGTGGCATGGCTGGCCTGCAAACCACCACAGGCCCCTTGCCCAGGCTACCCCACACCCCAAGAAAACACCCATCTTGATCCAGGACACCCTTCAGGGCAAACCAGCTGGCTCCCACCTTGCACCAGGCCTCTATCCTATCTAATAAAAGAGTAATATGCAGATTGACCATCACTCCGACACACAAGATGACTGCCCTCATGTGGACACAGATGGCTACCACAAGATGGCCAGCAGGGGAGGGCAATTGACAGGGACCAGGCCTGCAAGGGAGGGCAGTTGTGGGCAATCAGGCCAGCAGGGGAGGGCAGTTGGGAGGGACCAGGCCTGCAAGGAAGGACAGTTGGGGGTGATCAAGCCTACAGTAGAGGGCAGTTAGGGGTTAACAGGCCAGCAGAGGAGGGAAGTTGGGGGTGACTGGGCCTGCAGGGAAAGGCAGTTTGGGAAGTCCCACCAGGTAGGGCAGTTAGGGACAAACAGAATGGCAGGGGAGCAGTTAGGCATCAAATCAGGCTGGCAGGGGAGTGGTTAGGAGGTTATCAGGGTGGCAGGCAGAAGCGGTTAGGGGAAATCAGGAAGGCAGGCAGGTGAACAGTTGGGAGCCAGCAGTCCTGGATTGTGAGAGGGATGTCCGACTGCCCGTTTAGGCCCGATCCTACCTGGATCGGGCCTAAATGGGCAATCAGACATCCCTCAAGGGGTCCCAGATTGGAGAGGGAGCAGGCTGTGCTAAAGGACATACCCTCCCTCCCCCACCCATGCAGAATTTTATGCACCGGGCCTCTAGTATAGATATAACTACTAATGCATAAAAATTGCAGACCTTGGTAAATAAATGGAGGAAAGTATCACATAGGACATACATATGAAGGGGAATCTGGTCATATTTGGTACCTAAGATATAGTTAATGTTTATTAATTGATTCAAATATTGCTAGCACTAGTACTTCAGTGTATATTGCAGCACCAGTATTTTAGTGATTACATGTATTAAAGCATATCCTATGAGATAGTACTATCATTATTGCTATCATAATAATAAAGAAACTAAGGCCAGAGAGGTTGAGAAAGTTTGCCAAGGTTGTATAGCTAGTAAGAATTAGAATCAAGATTTAAGCCAAGATAATCTTTTTCTACAGACCATGAACATCACTATTATGCATGTCGACCCCACAACAATAAATTGTATCAAACCCAGTTGTAAAAATATTGCTTTTTTTGGAAACGGTCAGAGTTGTTTATACAGATTCATATTTTTCTCCCCTGGATGTATCTTTTAGAAAAGAACAAATCATAAGAAACTTTAGAAACTCAAATTTCATGACAGCTCTGAATGAGGGGCAATTGTTTTTAATACTAATTATTCTTTGGAATATATAGAAAAGAGATTAATAGAAGTGTTGCTGTTCCCCTATTAGACTCTAGAAATCGTAAACAATACATATCTTCTTTATTGTTTAGTTCTCCACTACATGGCTGTTGCCTCTACATTGTTTCTCTTTCTTCATTGCATTCAAGTTCTGTTATTCCCTTCATTCAAGACTTCAAACTGTATCCATGAAGGTAAATTTATGCCATAGATGCCAGCAATTTCCCTTAGGTGCTCTTGGAAGGCATGCCTCATAATTACAACATTCTTCCCTGCCGAGTCCAGACTCCACTTAGAATAATTTTCTACAAAGAATATCGGAAAGTCTTCCCCAGTTGCATTGCTGTCTACGTGCTCTGCTTCATACTGAAGCTGAATATACAGATCATCAGTGAACGCATTGAGAAAGAGCAAGTCAACTAGAATATATAAAAATAAAGTTAAAAATATCATATAGTCGCACTATTTATTTAAAGAAGTAGAACTAGAAATTGGTGCCAAATGTCTGCTATACATTATTTTAAAATTAAATGTATTGGAGTAGCATTGATTAATCACATTATAATAATTTACTATTCTAGTGCCCTTACCTGGAATTGAACCATGAACTCCAGGTTCGTAAGTCAATGCTCAACAAACTGCACCTTGCTGGTCAGGAAACAATTGAGTTTTAAAGCAAAGTTTTTTGTACTGCATGCACATCTGTGAGTCTAAATAGTTGCCTCAGAGTCACTGTGTTATGGAATAAATTGGACTTTTGAATAGTAATCAGGTTGAAAATTAATTTCCAAAACTTTATGGAACAACTTTATTTCTTGTATGGTCACAGATAGCCTCACCACATTGGCCAACACTCCCCTCAGGTTCTCCAGTAATTTTTTACTGGCTCACCCCAGCTCTTAAAAACTTTTTCACCTTATTATTTTTTTGGAGTTGAATTCAATATCTCATTTTTAATAAAGTCTTTCTGGCCTGTTTAATTCTGTCCAGTTAAAATTTGAGGTATCTGGGTTAAGATACCTCGGGGACTATCCGTTAATTCTTTGCACCATTCTTTCAACTTTTTCTGCAAGTCTGAAATTATTTTTAATGAGCTTACTCATTAATTTAAAAACTAGTAAAAAAAAGAATCAAGTATTGCCCCAGCAAACTGTTTCCTGTATAAACTATAGCATAGAGTAACCTAACAATTGGTGTTAACTAGTTATAAAAATATTTCAGCAAATAAATGAAAAGAGAATGCTGGAATTAAAATACCTCTATTTTCCCATGCATTATGAATTAATGGATGTCATTAATGATCACCAATTACTGCTAAAGTTATAAAAATTAAGCACTAAAAAACAAAAAAAATTAAGCACTAGATATTAAACAACTCTGAATACAAGCACACAACTCATTATAAAACAGAGGGCTTTATTTCCTAAAATAAATTCAATTTATATCTTATTAAGTATCTTAGTATCAATATACAATTAAAAAAAAAGAAGAAGAACATGTCCAATAGCATTACAGAGATGCCATTAGCAACCCCGGACCAAAGAAAATTCTAAGGACAAACAATCGAGTTCACAATCAGGGAAATGTGAACACTGATAAAATAGCTGATGACATTAAGGAATGATTGTTAACATAGAGGTTATGTTATAAAAATGCATTTTCCTTGCAGAGTTTTACATTGAAAGTTCACAGAGGAAATCATATGATATCTGGAATTCCAAACTCATCTGGACTGGAGAAATTTTGTTTGTTAAGTTGGGTGATGGACACAGGGTAACTCATTAAACTATTGTCTTAATGTTTTAAATTTTTCCATTAACAGAAAGTTAATGAATGTAAAAACACTTTTCTCTCCATTAATCACTGGGTACAATGGGATTGGAGAGTTGTTCTATTGAGCTAGTCATAGGAAGAAGTAAGAGCATGACATGAAGTCAAATAATAAACAGAGAAGAAAAAAGAGACATTTATAAAGTAGGAATGAACATCCCAGAACATGTTGATGGTCCACTGTACTTTTTCTCCTAAAGAAGATTACTTTGGTGAAGGCAAGCAAGGAATTTAGCATTAGGCATTATGTTTTAAGAAAGAGAAGAAGGACAAAGAAATCCAAATGAAAATTAAATATCTATAATAATAGAATTACAATATGCTAATTAGACTGGACAGCCCAGCGACCTTTTGGACATCATTCTGGATGTCCCTCCAGATGAAGCCACAGTGACAGGGGCCGTAGCAGAGGTGGTTAGGGGTGATTAGTCAAGCAGGTAAGTAGTTAGGGCAATCAGGCAGGCAGGTGAGCAGTTAGGGGAGATCAGGCAGGCAGAGTGGTTTGGGATAATCAGGTAGGCAGGCCAGCAGTTAGGAGCTAGTGGTCCTGGATTGTGAGAGGGATGTCCTACTATGGAATCAGGCCTGTCAGACATCCCCCAAGGGGTTCCCGATTTCAAGAGGGTGCAAGCTAATTATTACTAAACTAGAGGCCCAAATTTTGTGCACCGGGCCTCTAGTTTAGTAATAATTAGGTGAGTAACCAAGACTACACTTTCAAAGTTGTGAAGGCTTAAATAGGTGTATGAACTAAAAACACAATCTTCAATCTTTATACATGCTAATGTAAGGAAATGTCATTATCCTATACAATAAAGAGCTAATATGCTAATTAGATCTGACAGCAGAACAACCTTCTGGAATAATCTTCTGGATGACCTTCCAGTATGACCAGTGGGTGGGGGCAAGGCCATGAGGCATCTGGAGCTCGGAGGGCCAATTCTATAATAATAGAATTGCAATATGCTAATTAGATTGGACAGCCCAAAGACCTTCCAGACATCATTCTGGATGTCCCTCCAGATGAAGCCACAGTGATAGGGACGCTAGCAGAGGTGGTTAGGAGTGATCAATCAGGTAGGTGAGTAGTTAGGGACAATCAGGCAAGCAGGTGAACAGTTAGGGGAGATCAGGCAGGCAGAGTGGTTTGGGGCGATCAGGCAGGGGCTGCTGTGAGGGCTGAGCCTCTTGCATGATTTTCGTGCATCGGGCCTCTAGTAACAAAATATTAAGATTAGAACTCTCCCCCCCCCACACACACACACCATTTAGACTTCAAATGTGCTAGCTTTGTCTTATTCATCAAATTTCAACTCATCATTTTGTTAAACTACTGTATGATAGATTATTTTGGTTCTATTCTAGAATTTTCTGGTTCTTGATATGTATTCCACATATATAAGTTATTAGGGTAATTGAATGTTCTTATTTTTTTCACATGCATTTTTAACTTACTAGGCTTACGTAACATATTTCTTTCTCATTGAGATTCAAATGAAAGTATCTACTTTGGATAAATTCAAGAGTGTGACCTTTTACTATTTGTTTCTCTCTTTATAAAAAATTTTAAAAGGGGGGATTTTTTCTAAAGAGATACTATTATTTATTTAGTAGACATTTATTGTGTACCTATTTGTATAGTACCCAACATACAGTAGGCACAAATCAAATATTCAAGTGACACAATTATTGAATGAATGAAAAGTAGACATGGTCTTTGGCTTCATGGAGTATGCATTCTTCCTAATTAAAGAAATTACTAAATCTAAGTAAAAAGGCAAATAAAAGTTCCAATTAGTGTCATAAATAAATTAAAAAAAAACAATAACTGAGATTCAGAGTGATAGTGCAGGGAACCTGTAATATCTAACTGGGTGATTAGAGATTGTAATAGTGAAGCGAAAACAAAGTGTAAGAATGAATTGGACGTGAAGAGCTCAAGGAGGAGCAACGTATTAGAACACGCCAGGATGTGCTCAGCCCCGTATAGGAAATTGCTCAATGTAGTTTCAGAAACAAATAATCTGACCAGTATGGGTCAAAATTAGTTAGTGAGAGGGCAATGACATGGTATGCAGGAGACTGGAGAAAGAGAGGACTGCCATATATGTGTCATCTCTTCAGGAGACCTGACCATAATAAGCAACATTACTTTGATGTATATTTTGTGGCTGCAAAGTTTTGTGTTTTTTGTTTTTGTTTTTTACTTTTTTCTTCTTAAAGTGATATGAAAATGTAGAATGTCGTTCTACACTTTTTATCCTTATTTGAAAACTTAAACTCCTAAACAAACAAGTAGAGCTAGTTTGACAAAAGATGCTCAGAAAGTGTTCAGTTCCTTTTCTTTTTCCCTCTTCAGCCTCCTGAATCCACCTGCACATGAGGAAATTCTTCAATGACAACCTACAGACTGAGGCGATGTGAATTCAGTTCTGAGATATATTGAAAGGAATGTATCATTGATGTGTGTGTTTTTTTGTGTTTTTTTTTTTTCCGTTAGGAAGGAGAGAGACATTGATTTGTTGTTCCACTTGTTTATGTATTCATTGGTTGATTCTTGTATGTGACCTGATCGAACCTGCGACCTTGGTATATCGGGACAACACTCTAGCCAACTGAGCTACCCAGCCAGGGTGAGGCCTGCTTTTTGGATGGTAGTGATAGTCGATCAACAAACTTCACCTTTCATAGAAACAAACACTCTCGGAGATGTATTTTCCTTTTTCCTTCTTATAAATTTTTATTTCATCTCCCCCCTCCTTTTTTCTTAAAAGCCTCACCTGGGAATATTTTCCTCATTGATTTTTTTAGAGAGAGTAAAAGGGAGGGAGGAGGGGATAGAGAGAGAAAAACATCCATGAGAGACACCAGTCATGTGTTGCCTCCCCCACACGTCCTGACCAGGACCAGGGCTCGAATCTGCAACCAAAGTACATGCCCTGGACCAGAAATCGAACCCATGATCCTTTAGCCCCTGGGTCAACTCTGTAACCACTGAGTGAGACTGGCCAGGGCTTTTTTTTTTTTTTTTCCCTGTTAGGTAATTAAAATCAAATGAGGAAACAGCTCTGCTTTATTCTTTTTTTAAAAATATGCTTTTATTTCCTTTCTTGGATATCTATTACTTTTAATTTTTTAACAGAAGGATTTCCATGTGTCTGAGATAAGTGTGTTAGAATTTTATCTAGATTCCAAGACACTAGGAAATCAGACAGTTAAAAATGTGTAATGCATCTCCCTTCTTTTAGAAGATAAAAAAGTTGACAATCAATGAAGATGATCTCTCGTATTTCCCACTAAATGTTTCTGTGCTCTTTGTTTACAAAAAGGTGACACCTTTATTAGTAACAAATGGTAAAATGATAGTGGTAGGCAGTTGTGAAGTTGCATTGTTATTAAATGGATCGGCCCACCACCTTGTGGCCATAAGTGTAATGAACATAATTGTCTGAAAAACCTCACTGTGATAGAGGTGGAAGGAAGAGTCAGATTTGAGGGCTACTTTGTAAATTAGCTCATCAAAGTCTTTCAGTCAGATTAAAATAGCATAAAAGTCATTTTGGACAGAAGATAGATGGCTGTTAAACATGTGCAAGATGCTGGTCTAGCAGAAATCTAATCCAACGACTGGGATTATTTTAGATTCCACAGCAGTGCAAGAATTGATGGAGAATGAACTGTGGATCTGGCAAGAATTATTCTAGGTCTGTTATTTAATAGGAAAAAATGCAGTAAATTCAGAAGAGAAGCTCCTATTTCCAGCACTGGAACAATGAGCATACAGCGGAGTTCTTCACAACCCTGACTCCAGAAACCACTTGAGAAGTTTGTAAAAAGTAAAGATGCTTAGCCCCTCCCCTATGTCCTTCCCAGCAGTGATTCTGTGGTTTTTAAAAGCTAGCCACTGATGCAAATGTGCAGCCAGGATTAGAAACACCACAGAGCTGAATACCATTCCATAGGATAGATGGTGACTTTATGTGACTGTAGTTATAAAGACCCAGGCTATCTTGTTTAAGAATAAACAAACAACCCCCCCTTACATTACAGTAGTAATATGCAGAGTATAACACACCCATATTACCCAAGCTTAAAAATGATTAGAAAATGAAGAGAAACCCAAAAGATCATTTTGAAATTTTTTCCTTGGATAAGCCCCAATGAATGTGCTCTCCAAAAGTATCCCAAATGACAGTCTCCTGGTCTTTATTTCTTCTTAGGACTGATACATTCTGCTGTAGACATTGTTAAACTCATTGTGAATTTCTCTCATTCTTTGGCAAATGTAAAACGTTACTTAGTGGTTCTCAAGAACCCATCTGCATACATTAACCTCATTTAAAATGCAATTTGCTGTATTTGCCCCTAGAAATCCACACAATTAAGTCTGGAGTGATGAGTAGAAATCGCCCTTATTATACAAGCAATCCAGACAAGTCTGATGCAGTTGGTTTTGTGAATCTCAGAGAAGCACTGCTGAGTCAGAGTTCAATATGCTAGTTTAACTGAGGGTGCAGGGATGCATTTTAGATAAGAACTATTCTATTATTTTTCTATTGTAGTGGTTTTTATAGCGTGTCCTAGGATCACAAAGTGTGGTCCTAATATCAGCCTCACCAGGAGAGCCCATGGAAATGTAAATGCAGCCTCACTCTAGATTGATGGCATCAGAAATTCTGGGGATGGGCCCCCAAAGTAGTTTAACCAGCCTTCCAGGTGATTCTGATGCACTCTTACATTTCAGAACCACTGGTCTCCTCAAACCCACCGCCCTCCCCACCCGAATCCTCCTTGATGACTTTTTGATGTATTCTCCTTGACCTTAGAATTTTTAACTCGCCCTCCTAACAACATGTCATTAGGAAGGAACCATGCAGGTTCAGTCTTTTGCCTTGAAGGATAGGCTTGAACAGCCAAGTTACAGAGAACGGTCTTTAGTTCTCAAATGAGCCTGGCTGATGAGAATCCTGAAGCTATTTTAAGGAGATTTAAAAAGAGAGAGAGACAAAACGGACCCTGCCCTACTGCCCTCTCAGCAGAAGGTCATGGCACAGGCTGAAGCACATGAACGATAGGAAGGCTGGCACTGCCTGCAGGAATGTGGGCACCTGTGTCCATCAAGACTACACTGTGTGGAGGTCAGATGTCTGGGAGAAATACTTGCAGACAGTGTCACCAGATAAAACCAAGCATCTTCTCTAGCATTTTAGGTGGGACTGCAAAAGCTTCTGCCTACACTACTATAAGTGCTACTTTTTCCTTTGTCCTCCTATTGATTTATTCTTTGCCAAATAAATTATTGCAATTCTAATTTTATGTTTCCAATAGAATCTAAGGGAGTAAAACCTAAAGATCAAACTGTGGTTAGTGTTTTGATTGTTCGTGTTTTGTCTGAGGGATAGGTTATGAAGAAGCAGGATTCGAGTAGGTACTTCCATCTTCTACAGAAATACGGGTGCAGGCAAAAGTAGGTCTACAGTTGTGGGTGACATTCTTTTGAGTTACTACAGCTATTGTAACAATAGTAAATGGTGTGTCTTTTTCCATATGAACAACTGTAAATCTACTTTTGCCAATTCCTGTATTTATATGTTTCTCTATATAATTTTACTGGTTCTGTTTCTTTGGAGAATCTTGACTAACATAGAGGCAGAAATATTATAAATTTTTAGAAAGTCTTGAGTTTATAAAAGTCTTGGTGAGTTGGAGGAACTTACAGAGCCATGAAGCTATTGTATAGAGCGCAAAGGGCACAGTGATGTTAATTAAAGCTGCATAGATTGTTTTTTAAAATATATTTTTATTGATTTCAGAGAAGGAGAGAAAGGGAGAGAGAGATAGAGATAGAAACATCTATGATGAGAGAGATCATTGATTGGCTACCTCCTGCATGCCCTCTATTGGGCATCAAGCCCGCAGCCCAAGCATGTGCCCTTGACTGGAATGGAATCTGGGACCCTTCTGTCCACAGACCAATGCTCTATCCACTGAGCCAAACCAGCTAGGGCTGAAGCTGCATAGATTATGAAAGCAAGTAGGAGACAATGAGGAAGTCACTATCAAGTCACACTCTATTCTAGTTGACTTTGAAAACTCAACTTTGCTTTCAAGAATGCCTTACCTGCCAGCTAGAGAAGCTTGAGATTTGCACTTAATATGACAGGTATGAAAAATGCCCTGTCTTCCTTAGTCTTTATTGCTGCATTGTACTGCACAGTTGTTTTAGAGTCAATAAAAATGTACTGAGAGCTAGACACAGAGATACAAATATGAATTAAACATAATCTAGGTTTTATGGAATTCAAGATAATGCAGAGAAATTTCTAAAGGAAAGGTTATAGTATTTTAGGATTAATACAAGTATTTATTATGTATAAAATGATGTCATTCTTAGTGGAAATGTAGTCTGTAATGCTTATGTTACAAAAAAAAAAAAGATGTTACTCTGAGAGGCAGACATTATTATTTGTAATGTACCAATGAGGAAACTGAAATTCAAAGAGGTTAAGAAAGTGGTATATTGATATAGAACTGCCAGTAGAGCAGGAAAATCTAGTGTTTATTTTGGATGGCCATGAGCCTGGTTATTACAATGGAAGAAGAAAAAACTGGGTTCTGGGGAACAAGTCATCTCTACCACATCTCTCAAGACTCAACTCTTAAGATAATAAATACTTTTAAGATTCTTCCAATCACCTTAACCTTTAATTTCTTATGCTAGTTCCTGTGGTAGTTTTCTAGAAAAGAATAAAGATAATTGCCTTTTTAAGAGAACTTTTACAAATATACTCACAAAGTATAAATTCTATATAATAAATAGGTAACATTCAAATTGACCCTCATGCCCTTGCACAAAATAGCTGCCCCTATTGGTCAAAGATGGCTGCCACAAGATGGCCAGTAGGGGAGGGCAGTTGGGGGTGACCATGCTGACAGGGGAGGACAATTAGGGGCAACCAGCCTTCAAGGGAGGGCAGTTAGGGATGACCAGACCAACAGGGAAGGGCAGTTAGGGGCAACCAGGCCAGCAGGGGAGGGCAGTTAGGGGTAACTGGGCCGTCAGGGGAGGGTAGTTGGGGGCGATCTGGTCGGCAGGGGAGCAGTTAAGTGTCGATCAGGCTGGCAGGCAGGTGAGCAGTTGGGAGCCAGCAGTCCTGGATTATGAGAGGGATGTCTGAATACCAGTTTAGGTTAAAACCTAAACTGGCAGCTGGACATCCCAAAGGGGTCCCAGATTGGAGAGGATTACAGGCTGGGCTGAAGGACACTCCCCCCTCCTCCTAGTGCATAAATTATGTGTACTGGGTCTCTAGTATACCAATAATTAACTTTTCCAAAATTGGTTAAAAATTAAAACTGGGAGCATTGTGCAGATCACTTAACCTCTATCTCAAACTCCTTAGAAGCAAAAGAAAGGATCAAGATGAGATTCAAACTACTAATTATACTTAATACCCACCCTTCTCAGGTCTGTTGTGACTCTTTCTGGTTGAGGTGGAAAATGAGAGCAGGGCAATAGCCTTATATTCATTAAAACAACTCAATTTCTTTTTATTCTAGTAATAAAGTTGGTCCTGGGAATTTAAGAATATTAATGGTGTTTTATTACTGTGCAGTCAGTATATTAAACACACTCATTAAATTTATAATTATATCACAAATACATTTTGAATTTATTTTATAGTAATATCTCCCATATGACTTTACTGAAAATCGAATTGTTAATGAGGTAAAGGGATTCCTAGTTGCTTAGTTAAGCAATTAATGCCAGAAATGTCTAGATTAAGCTAAAGAGCTCAGGTTCTAAGAGTTAATGGTGTCTACTAAAAAATAATATCAACTAGGCATTTTGTCATCAAAAAAAGATTTATTCGGGGGAAAAACAAAGAATTGCAACTCACTGCATGCAGGAATCTCAAGCCAAGTGCATACTCTGGCCTGTGTGCCAAGATGGAGTGTTTTTTTTAAGGCAGGGTGTGGAACCTTTTTTCTGGCAAGGGCCATTAGGATATTTTTAACAGCATTCACTTAATATAAATTTATGTTGCTATGAAAATAGCTCCTAGACTTATTGAATTTTGAGATCCAAATACAGTTGCCTTGGCAGGGCCAGACCAAATGATTTCTTGGGCCTTATATAGCCTGCTGGCCGGACGCTCCCCACCCTGATATAAGGGAAAGGAAGTTAATGGGAGGGGAAGTTAGAACCATGGCTCTTTATTATAAACATAGAGTTCTTCCTGTAAGGTTCTAGTGTGTAGTGTTCTCATGATTAGAATACAAGAATGTCCATAAGTTCTAGCTCCTCCCATAGACCCTCACAACTGTTTCTTTAAAGTTCCAATAAGTCTTCATCAAGAGATAAATCCCATGTTTTAGTATAAGCATCCAGATGCTTATTTCTTCATTCCTTCATTTAGCAATCATTTGCGCCTAGCCACCTGCTGGCTACCAGGGATTCAGAGACAATTAAAATATGGTTCCGGCACTTGAGGGACCTAAAATATAACCTGGGAAGCAAGAGATGCTTAAAACAAAATAAACAATACAGAAGAGAATAATAAAATGTTTTTACAGGAGCACAGAGATACAGAATATAGTCCTTCCACCGAGAATTCTGTTGCCAAATTTCCAAGAGAGTTAAAGGAGTTATTAGGAGCTGCTTCACAGAAGAGTATCTTTTTACGTTCGGCTTCCATAACAATGACGTTTTGAGTCAGGCAGATGCCCATCCAGGATAAAGACTAAATTTCACAATTTCATTTAAAATGAGGCATGGCCAGGTCAGTAAGCTGCAGTCAGCAAAAATAAGTGGAACTGTCCTGAGTGCCTAAGGGAACCTTCCTTAAGAGAGAGCTGAACTGAAATGTAAAATATAAAATAAAATAAAAACAGAGAGTAAGCTGACTTGTATCCTATCCTCTTCCTCCTTCTAATTACAGGAACAGATGATGCCTTTAACTCGAAGGATGACGACCACACCCGATGTGGAAGTAGCCTGGGCCTGGGGAGACTGAGCCATGAACCAAACCTGAACTTTTTACATGAGCATGGAATACATATCTTCCTTAAGCCACTGAAGTTTTACAGTTACTGGTTCTTGTATCTAATCCTCACAAAGGTGCTATTCCTGGAGAGAGCTCAGCAGGTAGGTAGGGCAGGAAGGGCATTACAAATAAAGCAATGTAAAGTGAGGGCTCGAGATGTAAAACTACCTAGTACATTTGTAAGTAACAAGCAAAAACAACTCAGTCACAGCACAGGGGACTATTACAAAGAGAAACTGAAGTATTTTGCAGTTTCATTCTTTACTCTGATCTAACTTCACATGGAATCTCCAAAGGTTCTGATCTGCTTTTGTTATAGTGCTAGAGGCCTGGAGCACAAATTTGTGCACAGGTGGGGTCCCTCCAAGTGGCCTGCAGGGATCAGGCCCTAGCTTGTGCCCCCCACCTCACAGCCCTGCAGCCCCGCCTGGCATCCTTCCTCAACCTGGCACCGCCCCTCACCTGCCCCACCATCCCACCTATGAGGCCATCAGTCAGGCCTGGGCACCCAGCCTGGCTCGGTCAGCGCCTAGCAGGTGGGTGGGGGACCCACCCCTGCTGCTGCCACTGGGCACCATCTGCGGGATGATCAGCTGGTCGATTGGGCTCCCACTCATACCTGAGTTGGCCTGGTGCTGCCCGCTCACCTGCTCCAACATCCTGCTGCAGTCCCACTCTCGTCAGGGCCCATCAGGGCCAGCAGCATCTCTAGTGCTGCCCACTGCCAGTGCCACATTGCTAATGCTCTCCATGTTCTGTGCCACACCCTGGTGGTCAGCACAGATCAAGGCAAGTGGTCAAACTTACAGTCAAATTCCCAAGGGGACAATTTGCATATGAGGCTTTTATTAGATAGGACTAGAGGCCCATTGCAGGAAGATTCACAAGCCCCGCCTCCTTCTCTCCTATCTCTTCTCCATAGCTTCCCTGCCTTCTGCAGTGCTTGGCTTCCTTCAATAATGTCTTTAGTCTTTGCTCTCTGCCAGAATATGCAAATTAACTGCCATATTGGTTTGGTTAATTTGCATACTTGCTCCTGATTGGCTTGTGGGCGTAGCAGAGGTATGGTCAATTTGCATGTTTCTCGTATATTAGATAGGATAGTAAAAGCTAGGAAAACTACAGGAGAAGCAGCACAAAGAAACTGAGACAGTTAAACAGTTTGCAGCCACCTAGTAAATTCTATCTTATCTAAACCAAGGATACTTAAGAGTAAATGGTTGCCCCGAAACTGGTTTGGCTCAGTGGATAGTGTCAGACTGTGGACGGAAAGATCCCAGGTTCAATTCTGGTCAAAGGCATGTATCTTGGTTGGGGGCACATTCTCAGTGGGGGGCGTGCAGGAGGTGGCTGATCGATGTCTCTAACACTCTATCCCTCTCCCTTCCTCTCTGTAAAAAATCATTAAAATATATTTTTAAAATATTTAAAAAGGAAAAGGAGTAAATGGTTGCACTTCTCCCCAACCAGAGGGTAAACAGCTTAAATCTCCCTACTCAGGGATTAGTAGGGTGAAATCCAATCAGTGTCATTTCCCAACCACACCAAAGGACAAATTAAGAGAATGAATCTCACTTTGGCACATCAGCATAAAGCTGATGAACATTCTATTGATCTGCTCCTAAAACCTCCCTAAACACCCAGCCTTTAAAACCCCTGAAAACAATCTGATCTCCCGCTGGGCAGCATTCCTATGCTATTCTCTTCCCCTATTCTTCCCCCACAGGCAGGTCTCCCCCGACCTCTAAGGGACCCCAGGAGACTTGCAGCCAGGGGCAGCAGCAGCTCATCCCAGGCTAACACCCCAAACCTGTCTCCAAGGCCCCCTGTTCTCTGACTTCCCGGTGAGCCAAGGCCACCCAATCTGGGTTCTCCTGTTGCTTCTTCTACGCCCTCCTTGTTTCACTCTCCTGAGTATTTTTTTTTTTTTTTTTTTTTTGCTTTTCTACACTTTGTCTCTTGATTGAAACCTTTCCCTCAAGAAGGCAAGAACCGAGGTCTCATTGTCTCCCCGGTAACACCTTGACCACAGTGAAGGGCCAGGCATTCAGTTTGCAACTAGACTTGGGCTTGAATCTAACTATGGAGAGCTCAATATTGGCTGTTTCATCTTGGTAAAATGAACCTTTCTTTTCCCTATTTAGCAGCCAAATTAGGTCAAAATATTAACTGTGGAATTTATTTTCTAAGATCCGGTGAGACAACATTAAGAACCTCGCACAATGATTTATATACATAATGGGCCAAAATGAAGGTTTGTGGTCTGTCCTGCCCTTTGACACTGCTTTCATTCTCTCTCTTGCTCACTCGTGGGCAATTAAGAAGTGTGAGTCCTTGAGGGATCTGTCAGTTGGGGATGAGAAAGCTGACTAAAAGAAGGCAAAGGAAAAAGAGGCCTAACTTGCCACCAGAACCATTTGCCCCCCGTCCCCAGCACTGGGCTGACCTCCGGAGGGAGAAAGCGCTTCCGGCCACAGAGCTGTTGGGGCTGCAGAGGCCTGAGCCCACCCAGCATGTCCTGTTTGGAAGGCAGTTTTACTCACTTCCTTCTGCTCCGGGTGGTGCACATGGAGGGGAGGGGATTTGTTAATGTGTGCAGAGCGCAGCTTTTGAGAGAGGGTCTTTAGTGTGTGGTTTTTTGTTTCGTGTTTTGCTTTTAGAGCATATATGAAAATAGCTGAGAAAAACAAGCTCTGCAGCCTGAGTCATCATCACGTGATGCTGTGCCCTCAGCTGTGTTGACCAAATAGCCCTGGCACTGCAGCCAGGGAAACACAGAGACGGGTGGGGTGGGGAGTGAGACTGCAGGCAAGCTCTCTCCGAGGTAACATGGACTCAGGGCCACCCGACAACAAAATGGGCCAGTTCCTGAAAATAACTGGTGGCTTCGTGCAGCAAAAAACAAAACAAGACACATAAGGGTGAATGCTTGGAGCTTATTCAATTCTCTGAGTAAAATTATACCTGAAGGAAAACACAGCTAGAAATAGTGGATGACAGGTCTTCCCTAGAGTGAAAACTGGCTGAAACTGGTTGTGTCAACTCGTTTATTTTCCAGAAATGACTGCGTTTATTTGAACAGTTAACTTGGTGCTATAGCCATGGGCAAGTGGTGGATAGCATGCCCCAGCCCACACACAAGACCTCAAATTTATACCATTGGGTGGTTAATGACACAAATCCAACAAATGATGATGTGCTTCCTGACGGTAACATTTCCACAGCAACTGGCCCACTGGCAGTACTGTAACCAAAGAGGCCTGTGCACGTGCCCGGGCACACCGTCCACACTGCAAAACCGCGTGCTGCCCCTGGAGTGCTGCCAGGCAGTGTGCCTGTCTGCCTAGTCACCTGCCTTCGTGAGTTAACTGCCATTTGCTTTGCTCTTGCAATCTTGACCTCTGATTTCACAATGCAGTCTGTGACCTTTTCTAAATGCAGAGCTTTACAGGAAAACAATTCTACACGCAAACAGTCTGCTACTCAAGAGTGGCCTTCTTTTTCTCATTTCCACCCACAGGGTTAACAGCCATGGGGCAAGATGTATGTGGATGGCACATTCTCTCTCTCTTTCTCTCTCTCTCTCTATTTCTCTCTCACCTCTGCCCCTCCCCTCCTCTATGGTGGTAATAACCTTCCATTTTATACTAAATATAAGGAGAGTGGACTTCTGTATTTGTCTATTGGGGAATTCGTGACAGTGAAAGAAGCATAAATAAACCAATCAGTACAACAGGAATAAATCAAGATGCTCCTTGCAAAACTAGATGTATGCTCACCCTACCGAGATAGATCTACCAAAATAGCTGATAAAAGCTAAGAACTCACTCATCTCTGACAGTGACTTCAGACTGGATTGTAAGGGGCAAATTATACTATTTCAGACCTTCACACTTGATTCCCAGGAAGAAATCTCAGGATGTCCATCAACCTTCCATGGGACAAGAGGCTCCAAGTAGTGAAAAGACATTCCCTAAGCTGCTTTTAGCCTGAGACTTAATTATACAATGGCCGGAGGGCACTGAGAGGTTTTAGAGCTGGACCAGCAGGAAGCATGGGAGTGGCATCTGAATCAGAGCCCTCAAACACCCAGCCTGCCTCTGCCTCTGAACTGAGCTCTTATTTAACATTAGAAATGTATGACAGTAGAGGGCTGGTCTAAGACAGTATGCAATGTCCCATCCAAGGACCAATTTCTCCAAGAGAAAGACCCAGAGGTAGGTCAGACTAAATTAAGCAAAGGCCTCCTAGGGAGACCGAGGCTATCAGTTCAAAGCACCTCTCAGATTTAGTGACGGGCCGATGTCCCATGCACTCCAGGAACTGCCCCATGTATAGGGAACTGGGATCGACCATGTATTTGTTTTTATTTTTACCTTTTTTTGGCTAATCCTCACCCAAGGATATTTTCTATTCGTTTTTTTAGATAATGGGAGGGAGGGATGGGAATGAGGTAGAAACATTCATTGGTTGCCTCCTTCATGTACCCTGACCTGGGTCAGGGGATTCGAACCTGTAACTCAGCTACCTGCCCTTGACTAGGAAACAAACCTGTGACCCCTGGTGCACAAGCATACACTCTAACCACTGAGCAAGCCAGCCTGGGCTGTTTGTTTTAAACATTTATCCTATCTCAGTCTTAGGCAGTGATGAAGTCCATTACCTTAAAAATATAATTCCTATCTTAATTCAGGTATGAGCTTCCATTTGGCTTTATCAGAAACACCTAAATATTGTTCTGCCAGTAGTGACACGTGTCTATTCCCAGTGCTTTGATGTCAACATCAAAATTCCTCCCAGCTTTTCTTAATTTTCTTCATGTAGTGCTTGCTGTGCTTGGGCTCCTTCCTTCCCTCAATCTTGGCTGTTTTCTCAATCAGCTCACTGTGCGTGGTTTGGTGGTGGGTTGAGTTCTGCCATGGATCTTTCGAGACCACCTAAAACTGCAGAGGTGGACACCACTTGGGGATACAGATGCAAGAATAGAGTATCAGAGACAGGTTCTGAAGTTCTTTAAGGAAGCATGGTCTACTAATCTTTTTTTCTTTGGCTCCTAGCTCGCACCCCAACTGCGCACTCATATATTAGTCCCTGGCAGAGTGGACTCAAAATGGTCAGAAGACCCAAGCTTGTGTGACCCCAGGAGCCTTACCTGGGTGCCTTTTCTCCTTTAGCCTCACTCCAAGATGTGGAGAGGATATGTTTAGTTGAGACTTAAGAGCAAAACCAGGTATACGGAGCAATGCCTCTCCAACTTCAGTTCACAGCAGAATCATGGGATTAAAAATTCAGGCACCTACACAGAGATTCTGAGTGGGTAAAAATCTGGAACAAGCTTAGGCATCTGCACATCCTCAATTCCACCCCCTATAGGCTGATGTAGGCGGTCTTCCCTCTTCAGTTTAGACAATCACATAAAACAGTGGCCAAGCATTTACCACGCACACACCACCATTGCACCGCACTGCCCCAAATCCACTCACATTTGGATGGTAACTCCTGGTCAGCAAACTTGTACGCATCTGACTGCATGTGAGCAAATACTGCTGCCAACAGTCACCCACTCAGATGTTCTGCTCGGAGACTCCACCTGCCACCCATTGTAACGCACACTAAACAAAGGCAACAGTTCTGAACTCACGGTGAGTTTAAGGTATACAATGACTTTATTTCGTTGGCCTGACAGCATAAACATTACACAAGAACCTGCAGATGACAGATTCAACACCCAGATTCCCCCACACAGGAAGAACCCTTCTCATGAGCGGAGATGAGCTGAAATGTCATGTCTGAGTGTCCCCACCCCCACCCAGAAGAACCCCTAAGGTGAAAATAATCAGAATCAACAGAAGCCCCACGGATTACTAAAAGACATCCTCTCCAACTTTCCTCACTCCCAGCTGCAGCCAATGAAAACCCCAGGAGGGAAGCAGCTGGCCATCACTTAGCATGTCTGTGCCTGTGAGACAGAAGGGACAGCAGGGAGGGGGGACATCCGTTGAGTTTGTAATTGGAAATGGCTGAGGCTCATTCAAGTCCAAGGTAGGGGTGGGATTAGGGGCACCAGAGAGAGAGCAGGTTAGGCAGAGATGTTCAATACTTCATCAATTCCAGTTAAGGCTATCAAAACTACCTGCATGGTCACGTCCTTCACACCTGGCTCTTGTTTTTCCTAAAATGAGCTCCATCTAAATTTCTGTCTGAACATCTATCCCCATCACTGGGGTGGTGCTTGATGTCTGTGAGATTATGACTGGGACGGGGGAGATGTGGCAAGGAGGAACAGGAACAGGAGGAGGAGGAGGAGGGGAGATAGGAGAGATGGGGCACAAAGTGTGAATTACAATGTGTCTCTTTTGGTCCCCAGGAATGGTCCGCTACCAGTAGTCCTAAAACATTCCCCTCCCCCACCCATCTTGTGCAAACGTCAAAGAGAATCTCTGCCCATAAGGGAAGGGAGAGCTAAAAGGTGATGCTAGTCCACAATCATCTCTGGCCCCAACTTGCCCACCTCCTGACTCTTCTAAAAAAAACAACAAAAGAAATCACACAAAAATTAATTCGCAGCAATGCTATGAAATTATATCCTCTCCATTCCTCAAGCAAAGCTAATCCAACAGCTCTGTCCTGACATGCTTTCTCCCTGGGCCGAGGAAGCAGCAAAAAATATCAATTGAGCAGGTGAAAATATGACGACGACGACGACGACGGTGTGTACGGTGTAGTGTTTCCAGGTGTCTTCACCTTCTGTCTCCTCCATGGTGGGAGCTAACGACCTCTTCCCCACATCCCACACATATCCCTCCCCCTACCCCCGAGTCCAGGTGCTCCCAGCTGCTGGGCTGCCACCACTCACTCCCCATACACACTCTCATCGCTGTAGGCCACATACAGAAAGTAGTCTTCCTCGTGGTTGTCCTAGGGGAAGAGATAAGGACCGGTTAGAAAACATCATCCCATTCATTAGTTCCACATTGAGGGCATGATCCTTTATCTTTAAAAGCTCATTCTTTCTAGTAAGGAAAACACAGATACAACAAACAATGCACATTGAGATATATACTAATAGGGAATATATGCTATGGGATAACCATTTATTAGAAGTATTCCAAGTTTATTTAACTCACTGAAGGGGCACAGAAGGAGGCAACATCTTGTGTGAAATCCTTTCAGGAATAATAGTTGCATTCTTCGGTGATAGAGCAAGACAAAGTCCTACTATTGGATTCTGACAGTTTACCAAGGAAACCAAATAAAATCACATACATTGGTCTGGCCAGCTTGGCTCAGTGGCTGAGCATCGACCTATGAACCAGGAGGTCGTGGTTCAATTCCCAGTCAGGGCACGTGCCCAGGTTGGGGGTTCGATCCCCACCATGGGGTTTGCAGGAGGCAGTTGACCAATGTCTCATCACTGATGTTTCTAACTCTCTCCCCCTCTCCCTTCCTCTCTGAAATCAATAAAAATATGTATTTAAAAAAATCACATTCATTATTCTCTCCAGCTGAGTTTGTCTGTTAAAACAATTTAAAGATTTTGTCTTGATCATAAATTTCAGCTTATTTGAAATGTTCACAATCAAAAACCATTTCCTACTGTTTCAATAATGATAATCCTATGTTAAATACTCTAGGCAAGGCTGGCTGGCTCTGTAAGTTGGGTGTCGACCTATGAACTGAGAGGACATAGTTCAATTCACGGTCAAGGCACACACCATTAATATTTATTTCTCTCTCCCTCTCTAAAATCAATAAAAATATATTTAAAAAAAATAATACTCCAGGCAAGACTGAAAGAAGAATTAAAAGGGACTGAATTCAGTAGCTGCTCTATTCCTAAAGGACAGCGCTATCTAATCTCACAGAGCCTCACAGTGCCTGCCCTGAGTAAGAGGATCCTGACAGACAACACCTCCTGTTCCACTTCCCAGGTGTGTTATCAAAATGCAGCAGCACAAAGGCTAGAGAACACCAGCCCTGTCCACCCTGCAGTAACCAGGACCATTACCTCATACAGCTGGCCCATGGTAGCGCTAGTGGGAGGGATAGTGTTGTTCACAAAGAAGAATAAGGCGTCCTCAGGTCTCAGGTGGATCCTCTTCCGGATCAAGAAGTAGAACTGGCCGACTGGATGGAGGAAGAAGGTTTTATAAAAGAAAGGCAAGAGGAGAGAACACCAGGGACTGGGAGAATTCCGCTATACCTGCTCCCTTTAAAGCACCTCCTTTCATACCATCTGAACAAAGCCCAGTACTGTCCCATCGCGAGAGAAATAAAGGGAAACTCCAAGACTTGTACTCCCTTGTAATATGCCACTGAGCAGTTTATTCCTCAGAAAATAGGAACTTACCTTCATTTACTCAAATTTAGATCCGATGCTAGCATATCCACGCTAAGCCTGAGGACAGTTTGCAGGGAACACACTAATCCAGACTATCATAGCCCCCTCATTGTCTAACTCTGATTTGAAACACACTTCCATCCTAACACAAACTGGTCATGGGAAGAGGTCTTCTCGACTCCAGTCATCTTAGCACCACCACTCATCCCAATGCCGGGACAATGAATGGAGTTCAATGCTTTCCCTTTCACTGAGCACACTGAAGACCTTCTAGAAGGCTGATAGTTAAATTTAAGAACTCTAGAGCAAACATTATCTAAAAATCTTCCCAGTATCTCCTGGATGCAGTGATAATTTCACTAAGGACCAAGGTGAAGAATGAATATATTCTCTGCAATTCCAAATGTTAACCAAAGCATCTGTAACACGTTAACCAAAATAAATAAATAAATAAATAAATAAATAAATAAATAAATAAATAAATAGGGTTTGGGGAAGACAAGGAAATCATTTGAGAATCTCTAAAACGTGATTCTCGCAAGAAACTAGTCTGGTTTTCCTCTTGGAATAATGTGACATCATAGTAACAAAGATGATGTTAAGTGCTTTAAATAACAGACATCTGATCTCTTTCAATGCTTTATACTTTGCTGTGCCTGCCTCAAACGAGGCACTATGATGCGAAATGCCTAAGGGACTGGTGATAGGGAAGAATCATGTCACCATTTTTGCATAACCTAACTTTCTGAAGAACCCTACTTTCTTCAACCTACGTCCTCAGTCTCACAATCTCATGCATGCAGGAAGGACTGGGAACGCTTTGCTATGGGAGGAAGGGTCAGGGAAGGAAGAGCATTACCAGTGAGGTCAGAGGGCACTAGGTACTTCCTCTTGTCCAGATCAGGCACCCTGGCCTTAGGAGCCTTCTCCACGATCACCTGCAGGAGAGTCAAAGAGTGGGGAGTGAAAACTATGGAAACCAACCACATCCTACAGTTTCCCCATTTGAAGTGAGTTTGACTAGTCCCAGTAACATTTTCCCGTTTCTTTGTCTCCCTTTCAAATACATGGGGAAATGGGCTTCCTGAGAAAGGTTGTAGTTTTATTACTGTAATAACAAAGGACAGCCAGGCCATATGATGAAAAGTAAAAAGAATCTTGATTTTAAGTAATTACAAGTTACCGTCAGGTATACTATAGGATAGATGCCTTCTGGTATTTAATTAGAGCATTAAGGCTGACTGGGTCTTCTCAAATGGTCCAGAGTACCTGTTAGTTTTCTTTCTTATAAATGAATCTATCAAAGGTATAGATGAAGTGGCTTAAATTTTATTCTTTGTCAAATTTTTTGAGAATGACCACAAAAAAAAGTTCAAGACACTATTTTCTTAAGCAAAAGAATAAATAGTAAAATAGTTCTTATAGTGTGATATTCTGTACTATCTCAGTACAATAACCCATTTATCAATATTATGTTAGAATTTCAAGGGATTTTTCAATGTCTCTAAGTATTTCTATAATATTTGAAAGTTTAGAAAAATCATAGATTTCTGTAATGGAAAGAAAAAGTTAAGCTATGTAAAAATTAAATACCTGCCCTGGCCAGTGTGGTTGGGCATTATCCTATGCACCAAAAGGTTGCTAGTTCCATTCCTGGTCAGGGCACATGCCCAGGTTGTGGGCTCAGGCAGAAGGCAGCCATTCGGTTGATCGATGTTTCATTCACTCTGATATGATGTTTCTCTCTTTCTCCCTCTCTCTTCCTCTGTCTCTAAAACAATCAATTAGAAAAATATTTAAGAAAACTAAAGACTTTTTATTCATGTAAAGTTATAAAATAGAAGACATAAACATTTCACATTTTAATATTTAAATAATTAAATTACATACTACAAAAGTATATTTAGTATTTATAGATTTATAATTCATGCATATTATATATTTAAATTTTAAATATTTGAAATCTATTATAAAGCCATGAGATTTAGACTTTTAGTTTAGAAAATATCATTACCCTAGATAGAGGATTTGGAAAGTATAGGAAAATTATAGAAATAGAAATCAATACTGGTCAAGTATCCCTAGTAGCTGTTCGGTCTTCAACAGGTCACTTAACCTCTCTGAGCTTCAGCATTCCAATGAGTAAAGGGAAGATGATAACTTTCCAACATTTCCTTTACAAAGTTATAGTACTGATACGGTGGACTTGAGTAACCCACAAAATTTTATGTGAAAATGCTTTGTAAATTATATAGAAGTATCTAAAGACAAGGATTGGCTTAGAGGAAGGTGTCTAAAGCTGTTAAATTTAAGGAGACCAATTAAAATAGTGAAAAACTGCCCTGACCCGTGTGGCTCAATTGGCTGGGCATCATCTCATGCATCAAAAGATTGCCGGTTCAAGTCCCCCACATGCCCAGGTTGGGGGTTGGATCTCCAGAAGGGAGCCTGCAGGAGGCAGCTGACTGATGGTTCTCTCTAATGTTTCTCTCTTTCCTCCTTCCTCTCTCTCTAAAATAAATAAATAAATAAATAAATAAAACTAAAAAACTTACTTTATGTATACAGAGAAAAATAATCCTATACCATTAAGAGCATTGCACTTCAAAAAAAAAAAACTGGAGTAGCCCAGCTGATGTGGCTTGGTAGTTGAGTGTCAACCTATGAACCAGAAGGTGACAGGTTTTGGGCTCAATCCCCAGGGGTGGGGGGAGGAGGGGGGCGTGCAGGAGGCAGCCGACTGATGGTTCTCTCTCGTCATTGATGTTTCTATCCCTTTCTTCCTCTCTGAAATCATTTTTTTTTTAAAATAAAAGAAAGAAACCACAGCAAGGGAGCAGAAAAAAGTCAACTACAAAGAAGACATCCGCTAGGGGCGGTAAGGGGGAGGAGTTGAAGAGGAAAAGGACGGGGCGCAGGAAAGCACTGCTTTACCAGAAGCGTTTAGGTTTCCAAGAATCCCAAGGCTGCTCCTCTCTTACAGTGAGCTCTGGGCCAGAGGCTTTGCTCACCTGTTTTTCTCATCTGTGAAACGGAATGTGGCTACTACTCCTTGGGCTGTTCATGAATTTAAATAATAGACCAAAAAAAAAAAATAGACAACCCGTGCCTAACAGTTTCCTGCAATGTCACAGGCTTAGCTACTAAGATCATTTTAAGAACCCATGAAACCCTTCCCTCTCAAGGCACAGTCACACCTGTTCAGGTGTGGAAGCTCTAGAGCAGTGGTTCTCAACCTTTCTAATGCCTCGACCCTTTAATACAGTTCCTCATGTTGTGGTGACCCCCAACCATACTTCATAACTGTAATTTTGCTATTGTTGTGAATTATAATGTAAATACCTGTGTTTTCCGACGGTCTTAGGCGACCCCTGTGAAAGTGTCGTTCGACCCCCAAAGGGGTCGCGACCCACAGGTTGAGAACCACTGCTCTAGAGATTCTGCTGGGGCTAAGCTTGAGTTATGTGAACAGTCAGGGTACGTGGCTGCTTTACCACCACCCATCCATGGTGGAGCTGGAAGGGGGTTTGGACATAATCGACGCTAACCCTCTATTTGGTAAACAGAACACTTTCACAAGATTCAGGGTTCTACCCCAAACTGGAATCAAACCTCAGAGCTCAGCTCTTCTTCCTGCGTCACAGCTAGAAAGAAGGTCACGGGCTGAGTACCTACGGAACAGCTGGGAGGCTTATAACTGGTTAAAACTTAACTGGAGGGACGATGAGGTCTGAGTGGCGGTCCAAAGAGTTTACAAATTATACAATTTTGTAAAAATGTAATGCCAAACTCAGCAGGGAGGGAATAGGGAGAATTAGCTGAAATATCCTGGGCGAATGCAGGGAAATGGAAATGGGATGGATCTCCATTTTAAGGAAACATAGGAATTTAGACTTAGGAACAGCTATCGTTCAGAGTCTATAACTTACACAGAGCTACTAAGAACAGAGCTGCATACAACGCTGGACACCTGATGGAAGCAGCAGTTTATTTCTCTATTTCCAATACCAAATAGTGTGAGGTACACGGTGCACACTTAATTCTTAATAGAACTGTACTGGAAACCGAGGAGCACTATAGCACGAAGGGCCCAAAGCAATCCAAGGTCTGCAGCAGACCAGCTGCGTGAAACCTTTAGGAAGTTACTTCACTTCTCTGTGCTTCAGAGCCTTCCTCTGTAGCAGGGGGATTACAATGTGGGCGGAGGATGGTCAAGACAGAGTGAAAGACAGTGGGCAGAAGATGCTCAGGTACACGGGCAACTATCAATAAAGTTAGCTGTCCCTTCTAAATGTGATGATAGGAGAGGGGCATATCACCAGATTTGGGGGAAACCTTTGAAGCAGTCATCCCAAAGCCCTAAGCGAAGGATCCTTTTTGTGTGGGCCATTTCCAGAGAATGGTACAGCCCTCGCGTCTCCTCTTTACAGGAAGAGGATTGTTCTGGGTTTCTACCAGATTGCTCTGGTCGCTGGGCGATGATCCTGACACTCAGATTAAGGACTGGAGAGGAGGCCTAAGGGTACCTGCTGGGGGTCAAGGGAGCACCCCAGATCCTCGAAATTCCTTTACCTGTACGTTACGTGTAACGTGTACCTCAATGTCCCTGCCTGAAGGTAAAGATTGCAGGCTAAAGCGTCTGCTCCTTCATCTCCCGAATGTAAAGGCTGTTGCTCTAACACACTTAAGAGTCTGCTTTCCAACCCGGCTGTGTAGCCCCCAGGAGAGAAAAACCAGGCAAGTGACAGGGTGGGGGTGGGGGGTGATGATGGGAAAAACGCCCGGATGCAGAAAGATACTCCTCTCCCTGTTCCTCCTCAATTAACCTTCACCAGGGCCCCCCCCAAAAACCGAGAGACAGTAAGATACACATATTACACATAATTTAATAAAAAAAAATCCGACTTTGAATGCCACCTAAGGTTACTGGGGAAGGCCCGGGCCTTCCGGACTGTGTCTAACTGCCAGCTGATGAGACTAAGGAGCGGAGGGGCCGCCCGCCGGCTCCCCTGACCCCCCCGGTCCCCCCACCGCCCCGGGGGCCAGGAGCCGGGCCGCCCCGCGGCGGCGCAGAGAGCGTGACCTTGTTTTGCGGGCCGGGCCGGGCCGGGCACTTCCCCCGCCACCTGCCCCCCTTCCCCGCCTCCAACCCTAAGAGAATGAAAAATAAATAAAATAAAATAAAAGACCCGCTGGCTTCCGAACCTTGGCCTCCCAACCCCAATGAATGCTCCGCGGACCCACGTCCACCTGATGAAGGGAGAGAACCGGCTAAATGAGGCCGAAATCTGCGGGCGCAACACCCAGAGGGTTTCCCCCCGCATCCCTCTCCCTGCGACCTTCAGGGGGGCAAACGCACGGCCCGACCTCTCGGTTCCCGCCCCCAAGGGCCACATTTTGGGCGCCCCCCCCGCCGGCCCGGCCCCCCCAGGCCGCTGCTGAGTCATCGCAGCGCAGCTCCCCGCGGGGAGGATGCGGGGCCCGGGGACGGGGCGCGGGCCGGGGAGGAGGGGCGCTGGGGAGAGACCCGCCGGCGGGGCGCCCACCCCGCCGTGCAGGGCGGCCAGGGGTTCAGGAATTTGGGGAGCAGCGCTCCGCTGTGCCTGCGGGCAGCCATCACGGACTCCCCCCCACCCCCACCCTCCCCTCTCCTCCCTTCCCCCGCCACTCACAGGCACCCGGTCCGGGTATTTCTTCCGGATCTTCTCGCCCTCCTTTTTCCTGTACTCGAAGGGATGGTCCTCCTTGTACTGGAACTTCATGGTGAACCGCAGGGTTTCCCAGATCCCCGCGCGGGGGCCGGCCTCCAGCGCGGACGGCTGCGTCGCTCCGGTCGGGCTTCCTCCGGCCGCACGTCAGTCGGGACGCCGCTTCGGAAGCTGCGCAGCTCCGGGCGCCACGCCGCGAGGCCGAGCTCTCGGGAGGGACGCGGGCCGCTCGGGGCTGCGGGCGGGCGGAGGCGGAGGAGGATGAGGAGGAGGAGTAGGAGGAGGAGGCGGAGGAGGACGCGCAGGTGGAAAGCAGCGGCGCAGGCTGGCTTTCCCCGAAAGCTGCGGCCACACGAAAACAACCCCGCGGCGCGGCGGCATTGTGACGTCACGGCGCCCCGCCCCCGCCCCGCCCCCGCCCCGCCCCCCGGCGCCGGGACCGCGCGGGCCGGGGGTGGACACGCGCGTGGGTGAGCGCAGCGTGGTCTCTTCCTCCCTGGCCTTTCCCCGGAGGCCACTCGCCGCAAACGGGAACGGGTTTTCCACTTCGCGTGCCCTGGAGAGTGGGGCACGAAAAGCGGTCTGAAAGCAGAAGAAGAATGTTCCAAAGATGTCTTCCTCCCCCTTCCTCCCTGTGTGTTTGGTTGGGTCCGAAAACAAACACACTGGCAGGAAAACCAGCCTCTTCCAGCTGGCTGGGTCTGGAATCGGGGGAGAGCGGGGACCGGGGCGCAGGGGTTCCTTCGGGCGGTGCAGGAAGGCCCTGCGCTTGCAGGCTTGCCCTGTGCCGCTTCAGTGGCACCCGGGGAGCGGGGCCAGCTCCTCAGCCGGTGACCCCCGCCCCCCGCCCCCCTTCACCACGTTGGCGTCATTCTGTTTGTGTTCCTGCCGCAGTTTGCTCCTCCAGCGGGAACGTAAACACAGCGTGACTCAGGCCTTCGCAGAGACGCATTAGGTGAAGGGCACGGCGTGTCAGCCAGGTCCCCGAGGGGTGCCAGTCTTGGCTCCCAGGACTGCATGCATGCTCAAATACAGACGTGATTCACTTTCTCCTGGTAACTCACAGGGTGGGAAAAGAAAGCAGCACGATTGGAGGGATTAACTCAGTAGTTCTCAAACATCCTTTTTTTTTTTTTTTTTTCTGATACAAACATTGACCTGAAGGATAGGTAGTACTGCTGCGTTAAAGTGTCCCCCATGTGAACAGAAAGTGCCACCACCGGAAAGGGTGCTGGGCCCTCCCCTTACCTCACTAAGAAATCAAAGGGACTAGGGCTTTTCCAGCCTCCATTAATGGCAGGGACCGATTGGGGAAGGGCAGCAGAAATTATGAGAAGCGTGAGGAAGGGCTGCTTTACCCAGAACCAGCTCCGGAAGTTCTGAAAACTGAGACAGCCCAGTCTGTGGGGCTCAGTTGGTGAGCGTGGACCTATGGTCAGGGTTCCATTTCTGGTCAGGGCACAAGCCTGGGTTGTGGGCTCAGTCCCCCAATAGGGGGCCCTGCAGGAGGCAGCCGATCAATGATTCTCTCTCATAGTTGATGTTTCTCCCTCTCTCTTTCTCTCTGAAATCAATAAAAATATGTAGTTTTAAAAACGGTATGAGACAAAGGGCAGTCCCTTCCACCTACATTGTATCAAGTTCTCAGCGTCTCTGATTTAAAAAAATAAATAAAGCCACACAATAAAAGAAACTAAGCTAAACTGTTGAAACAGGAAAGTGAATTGTATAGCCCTACTTTTTGATATTAATAATTTTTCACCATGGTATCTTTCAATCATTTTTATGGGTGAAAATCCACCCCAGAGGTGGGAGGAATGTTAAAGAATTTGTGAACATGTTTTAAAACCACCACTATTACTCAAATCCATTCTTAATTAGTCTTTAAGTTTTACCTTTATCATTTCTAGGAGAGAGAAAGAGAGAGAGAAAGAGCTCACTAAAGCCAGAATAAATATAATAAAACCATATTATTACAGAGTTGTAAGAAGCTAGAAAAATATTCAGGACAAGCAAAATAGGGAAACTAAGATAGTTAAACAGCAGTTTGCAGCCACCTAGTAAATACGATGTTTCATAAACCAAGGACACTTAAGAGTAAATGGTTTGTACTTTACCACCCCCACCACAGGGTAAATAGCATACATCACTCTACTCAGGGAGACAGATATCAGAAACCCAATTATTGCCATTTGCCAACCACACCCAAGGACAGACAAATTAAGAGGATAAATCTCATTTTGGTACATCAGCAGAAAGATGGTGAATATTCTATCGATTCTCCCCCAAGACCTCCCCTAAACACCAGCCATGAAAACCCCTGAAAATGAAGGTCTCTTACTCAAATCCACTCTTAGTCTTTAACTTCCCTCCCCTTCCAGGCTGATCACCCCCAACTGCCCTCCCTTGCAGGCCTGGTCCCTCCTAACAGCCCTCCCTTGCTTGCCTGATTGCCCACAACTGTCTCCCTTGCAGACCTGGTCCCTCCCAACTGCTCTTCCCTGCTGGTCATCTTGTGATGGCCATCTTGTGTCCACAAGGGGGCAAGATCTTTGACCACATGGGGGCAAACATCTTGTGTGTTGGAGTGATGGTCAGTTTGCATATTACTCTTTTATTATAGGATAGAGGCCTGGTACATGGGTAAGGCCAGCTGGTTTGCCCTGAAGGGTGTCCTGGATCAGGGTGGGGGTTCACTTGGGGTGTGGGGCAGCCTGGGCAAGGGACCTGTGATGGTTTGCAGGCCAGCCATGCCCCCTGTGACCCAAGCAGAGGCCTTTATCTTTTATAATTGAAACTTCGTAGCCTTGAGTGGAGGCCTAGGCTGGCCAGGGTGTGCAGAAAGCTTGGCTTCCTCCGTTGCTGGGGAAACCCAACCCTCTTGCTCAGTCCATGGCCGCAGCCATCTTGGTTGGGTTTTTTGCATATTTGCTCCAGAATGTGACTTGTGAGTGTAGTGGAGTGATGGTTAATTTCATATTATTCTTTTATTAGATAAGATGATTATGAAATTTCTTTATTCCTTGGAGAAAAATTCAATAGAAACATTAGAATCAAGTTGAGGAAATTTCCTAGAAAATAAAACATAAGACAAAGATAGAAAGTAAACAAAGAGATATAAATTCGAGTTTCAACAAATACTAAGTGTCTCAGAGAGAATTCAGAAAAATGGGGAAGGGAAGTTAGATTTTATTTATAACAGCTAGATATGCCTTAAAAATCATAAGGGAATTTTGTGACAAGATAAATTATCATTTAAAGTATAAGAGTAATACATGACATTCCTTAAAGATGTAAACCAGAATTACATTGCTTGTGTATCTGTTTTCAGGTAGCACCTGCAAAATGAGTAAGTAAACCAAGAAAGGAACAGATATGGGATACAGGAAACAGCATTTGACACATGAAAGTAATGATGATAATCTCCAAGGTAATAAAAGTGGTTAATAATTACTAATGTTTTAAAATACAAGCTTTATGTATAGTATGTGTATATTAACACATAGCCCTCACATAATAATGTAATATGCTCATTTTATCCCAATTTTACAGCAAGAAATTGAAATGTAGAACTATTAAGTAACTACACCATGGTTGATTGGACAAGGAGTAAGGGAAAGAACCAACATTTTAACCCATAAAGCCTGCTTCCCATTAAACTCATATAATCAAAATCTCTATTATAATAATCCCATGGCCATGATGCCGTCATGCCATAACGACCAAACGCCAGAAGGCGCTTGCTGAATATCATATGATTTCTTCATGCAAACAAGTAAGTGTTGCTCTGTTTAATTCTCATCTTCCAACGAAGGTCAATTTAGGTGCTCCTGAGAAGGAAAGGTTAGGGCAGGAAACTATTCTTATCTCTGTCCACAACTGTCTTCAAGGTGGGCACATGTGGGTGGGTCCCGCAGCACTCGTGGTCTGGGTCTTGCACGATTTCATGTGGTGGGCCTCTAGTTGTGCTATAACTATATTTATAAGATAGGAAGGCACAAGAAATGTTCAGATGTGTTATGGTAGTGTAGGGGTCCAGAACGAGCCACCTCAAGATGTGCTTCAGTGGAAGGCAGATTACTTTGAGATTTTAGATTAGTCTCAAGAGACACTTCTACCCCCCTTCCCCTTAACTATCTGGAGGAGTTTGAATTAGAGACCTTGCCCATAAGAGATTATTAGAGATAACTGTTTTTGACCTATTAATGTATAGGTCAAGGCAAACTACTAATATTGAATGCCTGCTCTTTTTATCATCCTGCAATGACCTTTAGAAACCCCCCAAGACAACTTACCTCACCACTAGCTCAGGATGTCTTGTAGACCTCAATCCCCCTTTCTTTCTCTGCACCTCTCATGTATGCAGGGTCTCTGACTCTCTCATGTGGGTGGGGATCCTGAGCACAGATTAACTTTGATTTTCTGTCAGTCTGCCTCCTGTTATTTTGATTATTCCAGCCAGCCAAAAAGAACCAGAAGGGGAAAGAAGAATTTTCCCCCTTCCCCATAGTAGCAAAGATAGGGATTATGGTAATAAAAAAATGGCTAAATTTTCATCTTCCACAATGCAACATATGCATAGTATTTGGAGAAATGTAGAATGTACAGAATCACCTAAAAAGTAGGACGTTTTCATATATGTATGTATGTAATGGGAAGGTGCTACTTTCCTTTGCAAGCCTTGTCGAGGTCTTTGACATTTAAATCTCTATTAATGTATGCATTTGATGAAAGGAAGAAAAAAACAAAACACCCAAATTTAAAAATAAGAGCAAAAGGTTTTTCAGTTTGTTTTTTAAAGTCTTAGAAAGTTGAGTGTAAAACCAGCTCAGACTCTGCTCTCTGCAAATTACATCACCGCTCAGCAATTTAGCCTCCAACACCAGGAGTTTGGAGAGCCAAATGGTGCCCTGTGGGCATTCAAATGGTAATGTGTACTTGCCAGTTATTCGACTTTTAATAACTTTTGTCCCTTTTGAATTGAATTTGCATTTATAGGCTTTGGTATTTACTGAGTTTGAATTTATAAACACTTTTGAGAGAGGGAAAGGGTAGTTAGTACTCAGCTTTACCACCTATGATAATTAGTATTAACACCACAGGGGAGAGCAAATTCTAAATCTAGTGCAAGAGGGGGGAGTAAGAAAGATTCTGTACAGGCAAGTTAGATATACAAACTGGTTCTCAAGAGAGGTCTAGATACTTGGAATAAATACTGAAAGGAATGGAAAAATTACTAAAGAAAATCTAGAATAAATGGTAAATGGTTCAGGTGTGTTGGAGATCATTAATATCATTTGTCAAACAAGGACTGTAATCACCAAAGGGCAACATGAATAATTAAAGCATGAGTACCATAAAGCTGAAATAAAGAGGTGTTCAATGTAGCCTGCCTTATTTCATAACTTTGCCTATTAAGCTTTTATGAAAAAAGTTGAAGAAATAGTGTCTGTGAAGTAGCTAGTTCAAAAGCCATAATAGTCTCCCTGTCTTCTGCATCTCACATCTCTTCTCTCCTGACAGCCAAAACATCTTGCAAGCCACATGATCTCTTTCCCCCTTCAAAAACTTAACAATGTTTTTCAGATCATGCAGGATAAAGATCAAACTGCTTAAGCTCCTATGTAATGCCTCCCATAAAAATGCCAACCTATCTTCCCAGATTCATCCTTATTATATCAGTTAGCATTTTGAACATGCTCCATGATTCACATTCTCATTATGTCTATCTTTGCTCATCGATGGAACATGCTCATATACTAAGTATCTAGTGTTTAGAATTCTTATTTGTCAGCTCAAACACTACCACTTCCATTTCAAACTCTTAAAATCATGAGGTAATTTTCCGAAGTGGGAAAGTATAATTCTGGCTTCACCAAGGTGAAGGTGCCAACAGAAGGACCTTGGCCAACATTGCCCAGAGACAAGCATGCAAAATATTTCCCACAGTGGAACTCTCAATATATCCATAAATCACTCAAATTGTTTTCCCAGTCAGACAGCCTGCTCAAGGGCAGATTTCCCATTATGGCCTCTTGATTACCTTCCAGACAATCTGCTTATCCACGGAAAAGAAAACACAGCTTGCTGTTCCCAGACTTTGTAATTTTTCTCCCCGTCTCTTAAATTGGTTACATAAACCCCATTTTTTGCTTTATTTCCATATACCCATATATAAGTAAACTCTTTAAAAAAAAAGTTTATTTATTTATTTATTTATTTCAGGGAGAGGAAGTGGGAGAAAGAGAGAGATAAAAGAATCAATGATGAGAGAGAATCATTGATCAGCTGCCTCCTGCAAGGCCCCTACTGGGGATTGAGCCCACAAACCCAGACATGTGCCCTGACTGAAAATTGAACCTTGATCTCCTGGTTCATAGGTTGATGCTCAAATACTGAGCCACGCCAGCAGGGGAAGGGTCTCATCACTTTTAAGTAGGACTTTTACAATAGGCTCCTAGGTGAAATTAAGACCTGACTTCTTCACACTTCAGCTAAGATCTCAGACTTTCCACCAGAATATCTTTCTAAAACACTGATCACATTATAGAACTCTCCTGCTAAAAATACATTAAGTAGCTCATCTTCTTCTAGTTCAGTGTCTGGATCATTTAGTACAGGCTTAACAGTGGGCACTTTTTTTTTTCAGCTCTATACTTTCCTTCCATTTTATAATATATAATTCATAGAAAACTTTTGTATTGTACTAGTAAAGGGAAGAAGCTAGTAGAAAATGAACAATTAAAGAATAAGCAAGAGGAATAAGCAAGATAGGAAGTTGATTATCTCTTTCATAACTTCATACAAGCTTTATCTTACATTAAGTTGGCTTATATTTTACCAAGTTTATGAAACGCCTTTCCCCCATCACTGTCTTGAATTCACCCCTAAATCAAGTCTTCTCCAGTCTTTCCCATCATAATAAACACTAATATCTTCCATGTATTGGCTCAGCTCAAAGATCTAAGAGTTATTTTTCACTCGTTTCCCTTACAACATTTCCCTTTCCAACCTATCAGCAAATCCTGATGATGGTATCCCAATATATCTTTCAAATCCCTACAGTTATCACTACTTTCATCTCTAATATCACCATAGTGGTCCCATCCATAAGCATCTCTTATCTTCTCTTCTTCATTGCCTCTCATCTGGTCTTCATGTTTTCATTCACTACTCCAGTCCCTTCTCCTGTAGCATTCACTCACTGTTAAAATTCTACTTGCACAAGTGACTTACTGTTTAAAATCCCTCAATGACTTCTTGATGCATGTAAAATATAGTCTATACTCCTTGCCCCCAAGGCCACTTGTTTCTCTCAGACCCCATTTTTGCAGCTCCCTCCTAAGCTCACTAAACCAGCTACTCTAGTCTTTTTTTAGTTTCTCAAATTTACCAAACTGTATCACATCTTTGAAAATGCTCTTTCATCACTCTGTCTTTCCCAATGGTTCTTTGTACTCTTTATGTTTTATATATATATTACATTATATATATATATTAGAGGCCCAGTGCATGAAATTCGTGTACAGGTAGGATCCCTAGGCCTGGCAAGTGGTCAGGGCCAATCAGGATTTTCCAGCTGCCAGTCAGAGTCTCTGTTCCCTGGCTGCTGGTGGGACCTCTCTTCTTGGCTGCCAGCTGCCAGCTGCCAGCCAGGGCCTCTCCCTGGTGGTCAGTGCACATCATAGCAAGTGATTAGTCTCCAGTCAAATTCCCATGGGGACAATTTGCATATTAGGCTTTTATATATATAGATGTGCTTTTTCTTAAACTCTGTGAGGACTAAGAGTCAGAGACCCTGTGTTTTTTGCACACTTTTATACCTCCAGCTGCCTCAGCACTATTCTTGGCACATAATTTCCATGGAATCAAATGTAATATAACACACAATTAGAAATATTATTATCAGAAAGCAGGAAGGACGTCTGTTTCATTTAGACAGAAGGAAAGAGGAAAGGAGAGGTTCAGAGCCACAAGGGTTGTAGCTTTGGGGTAGGAAATTACCTGAAAGCTTTGATTTCCTCTCTAAACTAAGAGGACAAATCCCCTGCCTAGAATTAACGAGTAGGTTATGGGGTGTGAGGTTTGAAGAGAGATATTGAAATCTGAATAACTACTGAAAGGAATGGAAAAATTTCTAAAGAAAATCTAGATGAAATGGTAAATGATTCTGGTGTGTTGGAGATCATGACCTTGTAAATGACATCAAGCAGCAGAGTTGGGAGGTTTTCTGCAGCTCTTCTGTTCGGCACTGTAGGCTTTGGGGAGAGATCAGTTGGCTTCAAGGAACTGATGTTTAAAGTTTGAAAAATAGGTGTGAGGAAAGTTTAAAGAGGTTAAGCTTTTTTTGAGAACAGTGGTGAAAGTGATTGAGCTGATTAACAGATATCTTAGAAAAGAGTAGATAAAGAAGTGAAGCCACTTGAGTGCCAGTAGCTTGTGACAAAATGGAATGGTGACAGGAGTGAACTCTATGCGTTTGCCGGAGGGGCAGAGGGGCAGGGAGAGGTGGGGCAGAGAGATCTCTTTAGAATAAGATAGGATTTCTCCCAAGATCTTGTTATACCTGACAACATTTTAACTTAACACTATGGCATCTTGAAGGACAAATGAGGCAAGAATATCTCACAGAATGTGTGATAATGAAGTGATTCATTTGGCAGCAGCAGAACAAGGCCACCTCAGGTGCTATGAACAATTCATGCATTTCAACCATTTCCAGAGGCAATTCGAGAAATGACCCAGGAAAAACGCAGATCGCCAGCAGGTTATTCTCAGAATAGCTTCCCTCTGGCGGGGCCCAGTGAACATTCCTCCAAGAATGTACTTAATGAGGCACTGACTGCACAAATCAGCCATTCCCGGCTCTGTAATGTCTCCCTGAGAATGGGAGCTACTTTCCTAATAAATGAGCGTGTTCAAACGTTCCCCTACCTCTGTGCAGAGCATAGTAACAGGAGTGGCGTATCTTCAGTGGTCTACCTCAATTAACAGATATTACTGATGAAATAAAGCGACTGCAGGTGTGACTTAGCACTAACATAGCAAAAAGAGAAACCAGAACATAATTTTCGGTCGGATCATGGCAGGCAGGTGAAAAGCAGACATCTGTATCAAGAACGGAAAAAAAAACAACAACAAAAAAACACAAAAACAACACATGTGCATAATACTTTACAAATCTTTCATATATACTTAGTTTATTCGATCCTCACATCAAACTTGTGAGGCGTTATTATGGCCTGTCATACAGATGAGAAAACTGTGCTTTAAAGATTCCATTGGGTTATCTAAGGTCACTGCTGAATATAATCCGCCTCCTGCATTTCCCAATAGTGTTATACTCTGGTGGTAGTATGCTACGTGGGCAGTTTGACATGACACAGTGGGATGGTGCCTGGGGAAGGACCTTCTTTAGGCTTGGTTCAGTTTGTGCTCCAGGAAACGGAGAGGTGTGCAGAAAGGAGAATGCATTTCCACCATGGCGCCACAAGGTGTCAGTAAAGGCCACCACTAGAGACTAGTGCTTGTCACTAGACACTTGGTTTCAAGTGGTCAAAGCAGGAAGGAGAACAGAGGCAAAGCACTGCTGTTCTTTCAGAGTTAGAAAAGGGTGCGTGTGTGTGCTCAAGCACGTGCGTGCATGCCTGTGTTAGCAAGGCAGAGGAATTGAAAATTGAATAGAACTGTTACTGCACTCTGTGCACTGTTCAATACCGTTGTTAGGACCAGAATGAAAGAAAGACCATTATATCTGGCATTTCAATAGGTACTGTGTTCTCCTACCTAGTCCATACTGCAATCCCACCCCTGGATTATGGATCTCCGGTTAGGTATTGCACCATGTCCGAGATTATCATTGTCATTCAGTGTACAAGTGCGTGTTCCCTTAGGAGGAAAAGTGAATTTGGTACATTAATGCTTATGTCTCCTCAAGTGTACTCTACCTAGGAGCCGGCAGAGAAGAGCAACTTGCAGTATCATATGGGTAAAGGAACTCAATAGTTGAAGGAATTCAAGAAATCTTTGAAATCTTGCTAGAGGTGAGTTACAAATTTTGGTATTGGATAAATAATGAGAGTTGTCGATTAAAGCATCCCATAAGAGAAAATATATGTGGCTGGAAATGAAGAGTCGGAATTTATGTTTTCCACTAGATGATGTTTAGATGCATCCTAAATCTTCTGAAGGGTAGCAAAAACGTTCCATTTGTCTATCTTTACTGACTCTGCGGATACCCCACCCCATTTATAAAACCGAAGTTCCCATCAATTGGAAGAGTGCTCTCCTTGAGGGGACACCTTCTCCATTGGAGGCAGCTGCTTTTCTTCGGGCACTGGGGGAAGGTCAGGTGCTTTCGGCCCACATCTGGCAACTGTGAAGCGACTCATGTGAAGAGCTTCCTCATACCCTGGGAGGGTGTCCACCGAGGAGGGGAGCTGGCCCAGGGGGCTGTGGGAGTGGGCCACTGCCAAGATTCTCCGAGCCGCGGGGCCAAACACTGACTGCAGGGCTGGTGAGGGGAGAAGGGATAGAGTAAATGTGACATCCTCAGAAACCAGACTTACCACACTCCAAATTTCCCTCTACCTCCCAAGGGAACAAACTCGTTGTCAACTCTGTTGTTAGGAAATGTTATGAAAACCCTGTGAAGCTTGTTTAGAAACAACTTTACTTTCTGCTAAAAGACCCTGTCTCCTCTGGTATCCTCAAATAATCTAAATTGGGTTCCCGTATCCCACCAGCACTGGCAGATTTTGAACCCTTTAGAGTCTACTGTTATGAATCGTAATGTAAATATCTGTGTTTTCCGATGGTCATAGGTGACCCTGCTAGAGCCTAAGACCATCGGAAAACACAGATATTTACATTACTCTTCATTAACAGTAGCAAAATTACAGTTATGAAGTAGCAACGAAAATAATTTTATGGTTGGGGGTCACCACAACATGAGGAACTGTATTAAAGGGTCGAGACCTTAAGAAGGTTAAGAACCACTGCTTTAGACCGACCCACTGATGTCTCTTCAGAAATACTTATTTCTGCCTTATTTATCTTTTCTCAAATTATTGGGAGGCAGGAAAGGTGAGCAACAACTCACCACATTGTTCTCTTTGCAACATAAAAATCACAGTGTTTTGCCACCTGTCGTTCTGCCTGGCATTTGCGCTCCAATGTTAGTAAGAACTGTATTATAACAAAGAGAACAGAAGAAAATGAAGTGTCTTATGATCACCAAAAGAATGTTGAGGCTCCTAAGACTTGGAGAATAGATCCCATCTGTGGTAGACAGATAGATATGAGCAAGGATGATGGGCCAGGTCGAGAAGATCACCAGGGTGAAAAGCCCCAGGTGCCCAGCAAAACTGGGAAAACGAGAACCTCACCCCCAGGGTAGCGTTTCCCCCCCTAGCATTATCTCTGATCCTGCCCTTTCGACCCCTGCAGTTCAGACTGACCTTTCCTCTCTGGGTATGTTGCTAGTTATGAGGGTTAGACCTCCTTAGCGAGGAACTAAGAAGGGAGCCGGAGGGAGAATAGCCCTGAAGCATTCAGCTCCACGACAGTTTCAGCACAAAGCACCTCCAGGCCTCCGTTGTGTTTCAGTCCTAAGCCCAGAAATGCAGCAAAACCAGACAAGAGGCGCCAAGGCTGACATCATCAGGACCAAGTGCATTGACTTAGGACCCCTCTACTCCTCTTCTTCCTCCACCCTGGTGCCAACCAATCAGAGGAGACTAGGACCCTGAAAGAATACTTCTGAAAAACAGATGAATTTGCTATTGAGATCCTCCCCTGAGACTCCAGAAACACCCTCGGGAGAGGCCCCAGTGCAGCTTTCTATGGAGCACCCCCACTCCCTCCCCTAGGTGAGGTTTCCATGCCTCTCTCTTAGCCTAAGGAACAAGCATCTTTCTTTAGCCTCTGTAACACTTGTTTCCCGAGAGCCCATTTCTTTTACAGCTCACTTCCTCCCCCTCTATTGTTACAGGGAACTGGATTAAATCAGGCAGTGTTCAGAGAGTTTGGAGTCACACTTTATTCACCACGGTGGGCTTAGAGAAAACGAATTCAAAATCTAAGCAAAGCTACAAGCAGAACTTCCCCTTTTATTAAAGAGTCAGCCCCATGTGCGTTTAGTGGTTATCTAGCTGCTGGCCTTGAAAACAACACAGTTCTGTCCCAATTAAAAAATATACCTGGCATGGCATTGAGAGTAGGGGCATATCTAGTCTCTAGCCTACAAGATCAGCCAGCTAATGCTGAAACCGGTTTGGCTCAGTGGATAGAGCGCTGGTCTGTGGACTAAAAGGTCCCAGGTTCGATTCAGGTCAAGGGCATGTACCTTGGTTGCGGGCACATCCCCAGTAGGGGGCATGCAGGAGGCAGCTGATCGATGTCTCTCTCTCATCGATGTTTCCTACACTCTATTCCCTCTCCCTTCCTCTCTGTAAAAAAATCAATAAAATATATTAAAAAAAAAAAGATCAGACAGCTAAGTTTATCTTCCTTATTATTCTGCAGGCTGAAAAGAAAGTAATTATTCTTTTAGAATAAGAGGCCATCTAAAGCAAAATAGCAGAGAATTCCAAACAGTAGTTTTACAAAATAGGGGTTAGCCTTATCACTATGACTTTCTTTTTTTTTTTTACCCTCCCCACCCTTTTTTCTTTTCTTTTTTCTTTCTCTGACTTTCTAAATAAACTTTCTCTTATAAACACACACACACACAAACACACACACACAAAAAAAAACTTAGAGGATAAATAACTGAAAGTACACATGACAAATTTCTCTAAATATATAAAAATTCTAGATAGAACATGTGGGATTTTACAAAATCCCAGACTTGTTGTTGTCGTTGTTGTTGATCCTCGCCTGAAGCTATTTTTCTATTGATCTTTAGAGAGAGTGAAATGGAGAGGGAAGGACAGAGAGACAGAGAAACATAGTCAAACTAGCGAGGGCCCAGGACATTTTTGAAAAAGGGGCGTGCTTAGAACTTAAACCAATTTTATTTAATCTCAGCTATTTACGAATTGGGCCGTTCTTCTCACAAAACGTTTCCAGCATCATCTCCAGCATTTCGCCTCTCCCTCCGCCCTCTCTTCAGCCAAGAACGATGCTTGCGAACAGGGTGCTGCTGACAGCCAGGGTCACTCTGCATCCTGGTCCTGGAAACTACTCTGAGTTACAGCTGCCTCACTCTCCAGCCAGGTACTCTCTGCCCGGGTACCACCCTGATCGCCTGTTTAAAGCCGGCTCCCCTCCCGTGTACACCGCCAGTGTACTCACAGGTGATGGTGCTCTGGAGAGTGCTGTCGTGGTCAAAAGCGATAACTGTCACTTCGTAAGGTGGCCGGCCCTCGTCCTCCCCATTTTGCTGGCGACTCAGGCAGCAGCGGAAGCACACGGAGGTCAGGCCGCACAGGAGAAGCAGGGCGCCGATGACCACCAGCAGCCTGCAAGGACCCCCAACCCCGAGAGCTCTGGGTTCCATCTCCTGGCCTAACTTTGGCATAAGCAGCCTTCCAGGTCTGCACTTGCATTTGTGTGTGAGTGTTGTAGAGAGTAATTACACTGGTACCTTGAGATACGAGTTTAATTCGTTCCGTAACCTTGAGGCGTGGGAAACTATGAGACACTCGAGTCGAGTCGCGGTAAACTGGTGGGTCCTGTGCAGCCGGCCGATCCACGCGATTACTCCTATCTCAAATGTTGCTCGTATTTCAAAGCAAAAATCACTTGCTCAACAGCTCATATCTCAAAAGTCTCGTATGTTAGGGCACTTGTATCTCGAGGTACCACTGTATAAGATTTTAATTCCAGGGCGTTCCTTCCTTCCTTTGTCAGCAGGACAGAGTCATTTTGTTAGAAAATTAGCAAGAGGTATAATGGGATTTGGAAGGGCTGCTTTTTACCTCGCTGAAATGAGCTGTAGAGGCTATTTCAGAGCTGACCTGAGAACGGAGATAATACCCTGTTGATGTGGGCCGGGGAGATGGCACTGAAATAGGAAATCCTGGCAGATTGTCACATAGGGTGGTGATGAAGTAAAGCAACTACTCCATGCGATGCTATGCCAGTCAGTAGGCTGGGGTCTCAGGTACATTTTTTTTTGCCTGCTGTCAAATACATTTAAACTAACAAGCAAAAACAGTGGTTATTACAGCTGACACTTACCATATATACCAGAGGTGTACCCAATCTGTGGTCAGGCAACTATGGAGAAAGAATAAAGTTTTTGCAATAAAAACACAGTCAATTCCTGTTACGATTCCAGAATTAAAACAATGAGTTACAATAATATGATCCCTTGTTATGATAAAAGCATCCCAGGCTATGTTAATTTCAATGTAACCAGCAAATCTATCGTGTAATGGGATGCTTTAAATAGTCTCATACGACAGATGGCAGTATGTAAATCATCTTGTAAACCATTATAAGACAGACAAAAGTAGTGCTCATGAATTAGTATTCAGGGCACATGTAGCCATGACTATTGCAAATAGTGACGATGACAGTTACCAAGAAAGAACTTCCAATGCGAGTTTAAAAGAGTCTGAGCCTGGTCGGCGTGGCTCAAGGGTTGAGCATCGACCTACGAACCAGGAGGTCACAGTTTGATTCCCAGTCCGGGCACATACCTGATTTTCAGGCTCAATCCTCAGTGTGGGGCATGAAGGAGGCAGCCAAACAGTGATTCTCGCTCATCATTGATGTTTCTATCTCTCTGTCCCTCTCCCTTCCTCTCTGAAATCAGTACATATATTTTTAAAGAGTTTGAAAATGGGTGTGAAAGTTAACGCTTGTATATATTTGAGATTAATAAAATTTGAACATAAAGAAAATTTCGGTGATAAGCACGAAAGCAATACAAAATTTGTAATTTATGTACTGAAAGTTGTTGCAGGAAGGACCACCATAAAAACTCCCACCATAAAAAGGGCCCTAAATTTTCACATCCAGAATCAAAACTGATACACATGATGACTGAGGCCAAATAAATGGGGAAAATGTAGAAACCAAATGAATCATGATGAAAGCTAATTAAATATTCTGCATTAACTAGGACAAGTATATATTTTCTCTATTGGGATAAAAATACGGATTGTATGAGAGAATGCGTTTGGGATAAACTCAGGCATCAGAAAGGGAAGTAAAGAAAAATGTTTGTTTATCTTTAAAGATGAGTAAATTTAATATTACTTTCTGATATACAGTATTTATCTACTGATATCTGTTGAAACCACACTCTATCCTCTCTGTGGTTTCGCAGTTGTGGACCATACAATTGGCATTTTCACTGAACAGTGTCCCCTCCAGGTTTTCTCACAGCCCCCCACCCACCCCCTTCCCCACTATTGTGTTCATCAGTTTATTTTGCTCTTTAGATTCCACATATAAGTTCGATCATGGGATATTTGTCTTTCTCTGACGGGCTTATTTCACTTAGCGTAATAATCTCCATTTGAACATCCCCCATTTGTTCAAAGCCCTTTATAGTTCTACGTTGCAATTCTGAATCTATTAAAATGAGTCTTCATATGATGATGTCTAAAACCTCAGAGAGAGAGAGAGGGTGAGAGTAACCAAGGCCATCACCATTTTCGTTGGGTGTAACATTTTTGCTATTGAGAAACTTCCTGAAGCTAAATACATGTTTTCCTTCAGCCTGAGCAAATCTTAGATCAAAACTGTCATTGATTTTTTTACTAGTTTACCTCTATGTGGGATGAATCCTTTCCTTTTTTATCTTTATATCCTTTGTGTCGACATCAGACCTAATTGTGATAGGTTTAGATGAAGGGGTAATTCTCTCAAAGTAACAGCTAAATAAAGGCTGCAATACATATTAACATGCCCCCAAAATTAACATACTCCAGATTTGAAGCCGTGATGTACCTTTGGAAATCACCCACATATATCTGCTGGTGACTAAGATATCGAATCCAGTCTGTCTCCATGACTCATCAAAAATCATGAGTAAGAAACTCTACGGCAAAACTCTATGACTGCAGAAATTGAGAGGATTAAGTAGGCTGCTTTTAAAACTGTCTTTGGAAAAAATGCTGTCAGCAGTGTTACTCTGACTATTTAGGATGACAGAAATGCATGTCTTTATTTTGGGATAACCCGTCTGTAGGAGTGTGCCCATTTAAGTAGAAATAAGGGAAGTCACAGATCTCTGATGACATTTTGACCCTTTGTGTATTGATGTTTCTGTCTGTCTCTCCTTCCTCCCCAGTTGGACTCTCAGATACTTACTGTTCAGGACTGACACAGTTCTCCTCACATCTTGCCCAAGGAAGCTGCAGGAAGGGAAAACGTCTCAAACAGGGAAGTTGTCTGGTCTTCTCTGCCCACCAACCTATGACTGCTATATTATTAGATCAGTTGGTGAGAGCAGGGTAAATGCGAGGACAAGGTCATAGGGTCAACCATGTTTAGGGCTGTTTGTTTTCAGCTCTCCTATACCCATTCGATTACTGCACTTGAGGTGGGAGAACCTGGAAGAACAAATACCTAATCTGTTTTTTGGTGTGTTTTTTTTCCTTATGGTAGTGGCTGAGCATCATTGCCTTGTGAATGAGAGGCAGCCTTTATTTAAATTTGTTTGTCTTAGAAATTTCCTGATCTGTCCCTCAGGATACGGTGACTGTCTTCCTAACTTGTTCCCAGTACAAAATGAATTCTGCCCTACTGCTCTTTTTCATTCTCTCGGTACATCCATAACTTACCATGCAAGAGAAGAAGAAGAAGGGGAGAAAACTTATTGAGTAGCTACTATATGCCTGTCAGATGGCTAATAATTTTTAATATTTCTTAACATTTCATCATGATAACCATGTATAAGTGGATATATTTAACCTCATTTTAAATAGTTAAGGAACTAAGGCATAGGGGTTTCAGTAAAATGACCAACTGCACACACTTCTTGATGTGGCCATAACTCAAATGAAACCCAAATGAACCAGGGACAAAATCCGTTCTCACGGCTCCTTGGCATTGTTAGCAAGTCCCTGCAACTCCTTGTAAAGAAAGAAACTTCCACATCTTCTCCCACCTGACATTTCGGCTGACTTTCTCCTTCAAAAACCTCTCTAGGTAAATGTTTGCTCTAGACATGTTCTCTCTCCCAATAACTTGAAAGACTTGGTATTTCAGGAAATCAACAACAAACACAAAAAAGGTCCTCTTCAAAGGGACAGAGATTTACATTTACTTGGGGTCTTATGGGGTGGAGGTAGTGGGGGGAGCGCATACATACTTCCTAATGTATCAGAAAAGGATTTTGTAAAAGATCTAACAGCTGCCTTCTGCAGATAACATTTGCGAAACTACTGTTTTGTTTTTTTTTAATTTCAAATAGCTGACCACTGAGGATGATAAAGTGTGAGTTTCTTCAACCCAGTTTTGGTACTTTGTTTCATTTTCTTGACTACAGGCTAGAAACACCTAAAGTTCTCAGCAGATAAAATGCCTCTTTCAGGCCTGTTGAAAAAGAGAGAGAGAAAGAGAGAGAGAGAGAGAGAGAGAGAGAGAGAGGGAGAGAGAGAGAGAGAGAGAGAGAGAAAGAGAAGGTAAGGTCAAGGGAGAGAAGAAGAAGCAAAAAAGAAAATACAAGGAAAAGAAAAGGAAATTGGGTTTTCAGACATTAATATAACTGTTACACAGGAAGCAAAACAGACAGCCCACGCCCTGCTAGAAGTGGTACAGGAACCTGATAGTAAGCAATTTCTTCATTTGCGTTCCTTAACGGATTTCATAGCTGTGTTAACTTCCCCTTGATAGCTGTTCAGAATTCCTTAGTCCATTGACCCCTCTCCCAGCTACATGAGTTATGCAGGGGCTTCTGAATTTTAGTGGGGAGAAAAATGAAAGATCCAAAGTATGTTTCAAAGAGTTTCCCCTCTTTTAACTTATGCCTGATATGGAGGCACCTTTACATTCCAAGAATAGTATTAGGGCTGATGTGGGAAAGTTCACTTAGGAGAATTACATCTCTAGTTTTGATCATTTGCTTGGGAATCTGAAGGATGAGGGATAAGATGTTAAAAGAGAGAAATACGCACACAGAAGTGGCATTTCTAAATGGCCATGCATATCTGACTTGTATCTACGGTCGCCCTAATTTCTGTCCCCTATTTCACTGATCTCATTTGTCACACCTGCACTATGTCACCCTATAACACAAAGGAAACCTTCTAGTTATTCATTTGCCACTACCCTTTGAAATGTCCCCTCATTCATTTCCCCCCCAGATTCTTCTGAGAGTTGGTTTATCCAAGAAACAAAAACAAAAGCGTTACCCCTGCGTTTTCACAACTTACCTGGAGGAAATATACCAGGGTAGAGGCCAGCACGGTGTGGACTCTCAGTCCCATGGGGCCGAACTCCTGCTTCTCCGGGATCACACACTGGGTGTCCGTTGCCTCCTTTCCGTGCTCTGCACCTTGTCTGACTTCTTGACCTAGAGGACTGAGGAGAGAAACTTTTTTTAGCAATAAATCACTGTTTTCTTTTCTCTCTTTCTCTCTTCTTATTCCCCTGGGCTTTTTATTTTCTGTGGAATTTCCTTTGCCGTTCATCCTGGCTTCTTTCTCTTTTCTATTCCTGGTTTTAGGGTTTCCACATTTGCTTCCCTTCGTCTTTTCTTTCCTTCTACTATTAATCCTTTTCTATATGTCTTTAGCTTTCTCCCACTGGCCCCAAGAGAAAGACGTTTGACGAGGACACATCAGTCCTCGGAATTAGGAATTCTTCTTGGCAGTGACGAGAATCTTGACTTGGAGGAGGAGCAAAGAGAGATTGCTCTTCTCCATCAGAAAAAAAGTGACACTCTCGGTTCTTCACCACAGCACACCAGGGGACTGTAGAAGGTTGAAAGTCAGTCACCCTGCCAAACTCCATTCCCTTGCCCTCCACGTGATTAGGCCTCCTCTCTTGCTCTTTGAAACCCTCCCCTTCACTATGTTGATCATCAACCTTCCTGGTTCTGGATCATTTATTCCTAACTATTGGAGGAGGACTGAGAGGTTGCCAAATGAACTGGAAAGCCATCCCATCTTTGGAGAAAGTTGATTTGAAGATTAGAATTTCTGGGTCATGTCCATTAAATTCCTGTCCACTCTGACTTCAATTCCTATTGAAACAATCAGACAGACTTAAAAAAAAAAACTGGGTTCAAAACCTTTCTCTCTCTCTCTCTCTTTCTATCTCATGAAATCTTAGGTAAGAGTAAAAATAAGCACATATGGAAAAACCATAGAATATCTGTAAAGAAACGTATCTATAGGAACAAATGAATGCTGTTTACATGAGTTATAATTAAGTTGGTAATCACTTAATACAAAGTATTTCATAAGAAAATAAGACAATAGTTTATGGAAATGTATCTATTTCATACGAACTGAGTAAAACCAACTTTCAGACCCTTTCTAACTCTGAAAGTCTAATTTTATTGAGTGATTGTTTAGAGGAACTGTTGAGAGGGATTGAGTCCAAGAGCCCTCATACCACATGACAATGAGATATAAAAATGGAGAATAAAACTTATTCCTTTTTTAGCTAAGGAAATCAGTGAGATAAAAGTCTCATATGACACTGATGATTCAAAACCAGTCAATTCCAAAACTAAATGAGCAATACCTTTTTTTTTTTTCTTAATGTAGGGAAATTGATGTTAGGATGAACAGTATTTTCCAAATTTCAGCAAAATGCTTGGCAAGGTAGGTGGTGTTTAATAGGAAAAGAAGAGCAGGACTTTAATTCAGGCCCTCCACTGAGTTATTAAGTTGTTTCCCCAGTTCTTAATTTTCTCATTCATATAGGGTATCCCCCCAAAAATGTATACATACACTTTGAATAATTATAAAGGCAGTGTTTATTAAAATACATTTCATTTTCAAATTTGAACTATCAGCTGATAAAGTGTATACAGTATACTTTTTTTTTGGTGGGGGGTGGGGGGAACCTATGTAATAGGAGTGATTGTCCACCTGACCTGGCCTAGATCTTGTTTCATGGAGAAAATACAATCAGAGAGATGAAGGCATTTTGATTATAATATTTCTTTCTGTGAACATGGGTAACACCATTAACCCTTTATTTCTCTTTGTTGTTGTTTTTTAACAGAGAAAACACTCTCTCTCTTTTTAAAAAATATGTTTTTATTGATTTTAGAGAGAGGGGAAGGAAGAGGGAGAGAGAAACATTGATCGGCTGCCTCCTACATACCCCCTACTAGGGATCAAGCCTGCAAACTGTGTATGTGCCTTGACTGGAAACCTCTCTGGGTACAGGATGGCACCCAATCAACTGAGCCACAACAGCCAGGGCTCTTTCTCTTTTTCTTGTCAGAAAGACAGTATTGCATCATGGCTAAGAATCCAAGTAGATTTTCTGGGATCAAATACTTGCTTTGTCACTTACTAGCTGTGTTATATTGGGCAAGTTATTATATCTCTCTGTTGGTTAAGTTTCATTCCATATAAAATGAAGTGACAATAATAATGATGATATTTCTTCATAGACTTATAGAGATTGAATAAGTTAATGTGTGTGAAATGCATACAATTATCCCAATATAAGAAGCATTATAAATGTTAACTATAATGACCTTGGTTTCCATTCAGTTTTACCAATGACCTTCACCTTCATGGATAACTGATGTTCACCATGCTTCTCATTGCTACCATGACCAACTTTTACCTATTCTCACATTTCAGTTCATGAATAGTTTCCCTTGCTATCCAGGCATCTCTTCTTTCAATCATTCCAGCCTTCACCTGTTTGAACAAGCTTTCCAATTAACATGACCTCTTTTCCCTCCCAGAGCACTTTTATGTCAGGTGATTACCATCACCTTTTTGCCCTACAGCTACTTAACAGGTTTGAACCAAATGGGATTCTGTTAATGACCTCCTAAGTACTTTTTCTTTTTTAGAATTATTATTGCCACTTTTTCCCCCCTTACTGGATTACTCCCTGGAGAAACAGAGATTTGTGTTTATCCTTATCAAAGTGATTATTCCTTGTGAGGTCAGCCCCATCTGCGAGGAAAGAGGATTCAGGAGGAAAGATTGAAGAAGGTATGCAGTGGCATGACAGGTAGCTGAGATAGAGGGGACTGATCTCATTACAATCCTACACAATCTTGTAGTTCCATTAAGCTTGTGAATCATTAGCTTAGACATAAGTTGTTAAGGACGTGGAGTGGAACAAATAGAGGGCACATGTACACAAGCTTTTAATCTATGCTTCAGGGAATTGTTATACAATAGCTGTAACAAGTGGGGTTAAAGAATTACTTATTTCTGGTTCCTTTGATTACTCTCCTTTTGACCTTGTCTAAGTCAGGTGACCAGATTCTCTTCCTCTCTTTGCCTCAGTGAAATAGAGGCCAGGACTATCATTGCTCCGAAGCATCAAACATGAATTACAAAGAGCTAAGCGGTGAGCAATAGCCATGGCTTCAAAAATGAATAACAGGGAAGAAGAACCCAGTTTCATCTTGCAACCAGTCCTCTAGGAAGTGTCTCTATGGAATGAACCAAGATTATAGCCTGAGTATTCAGTGTCAACTTCACAGGCATTGAAAGTCAGTGATAAGATTAAATTTAAGGAGGATAAAGTTTATTACGAGATTATTAATTTTATGTGCCATGTAACACATTACCACAAATTACATAAACAGCAATATAAAACAGCATTTATTATCTCACATCGTCTGTGGAAGTATGAGCATAGCTTAACTGGGTCCACTGCTTACGGTCTCACCGGCTGCCATCAAGGTGTCTGCTGGACTGGGTTCTTATATGAAGGCTCAACTGGGGAGGAATACACTTCCAAGCTCCCTCTGGCAAATTCATTTCTTTGTGGTAGTAAAATTCATATGTTTTTTTTTTCTTTAAATTCAGGCAGAGAAAGAGAAGAGGGAGAGAAACTTTAGGTTCTATACCTTTTGATCTCCCATACACAGGGTCACATACATACTCCAAGTCACAAATCCCACCCACATTCAAGGGCTATTTGTCCAGCTATCTGCCCCACAAGGATTATAGAAATTATCTTCCTGGAGTTTCACAAACACAAATGTCCATCAATGGGTGAGTGGATGAAAAAATGTTGCTTATATATACAATGAAATATTATTCAAACCTTAAAAAGGAAGGAAATTCTGACACAGGCTACAACTTGGATGAAGACATTCTGTTAAATGAAAGAAGTCAGATTCAACATGACAAACATATGCTTCTACTTATAGCAAGTTTATAGAGACAGAGAATAGAATGGTAGTTTCTAGAAACTGGGAGAAGGAAGGCATTAGTTAGGGCCTTCCAAAGAAACAGAACCAATAGGATGAGTATATAGAGAAAGAGATTAATTATAAGAAATTGGCTCATGCAACTGTAGAGGCTGGCAAATCTAAATGTGTAGTGCAGGCTGGCAGACTAGGGACCTGGGAAAATAATGTAGTTTCAATCCAAAGGCTGTTGGAGGAAAAAAATTTCTTATTTGGAGTAAGGCCAGCCTTTTTTCTATTTATGCTTTCGACTGATCGGATGAGGCCCATTATGGAGGGAGATATGCTTTACTCTAATGCTTAAAATATTATTCTTACCCAAAACACCTCAAAGAAACACTCAGGAGAATGTTTGACCAAATATCTGGGCACCCTGCGGCCCAGACAAGTTGACAGATAAAAATCACCATCACAGGAGTTGTTGTTTAATGAGTACCAAGTTTTAGTTGGAGAAGATGAAAAAGTTCTGGAGATGAAATGTGGCGAATGTACTTAATGCTATGGTACTGTACACTAACAGTGGCTAAAGTGGTAAAAGTTTTATGTACATTTTACCACAGATAAAGAGAGGAATTGCTTGTTTCTATCAGGCTTGAATAGGGAAAAGCAAAATACAAAACAAAACAAACACAATAAATACAGCTGTGCTAAGGGAGCCACAGAAGACTGCATCTGATCCAATGTTTAAACCCTACAGGTTGTGGCTCCTTAATGTTGAGCTTCTAGTTTGAGGGAAGTCAAGAAAAAATTTGAGGGTAACCCTCATGTGGGTGGTCTCTACCTCACACTGTACTTTTAAAGTCTTCTATGGAGTGGGTAGTCTCTGCTTTGGTGATCTGAAAAGTCTCTTACTGAATTATTTCAAGAGATGTTCATACCGAATCTATATCTCAAATGTCACCTTTGTTTTTTATTAACAGGCATAATTAAAAAACCTGTGAGCTGAGTTCTTATCTAGCAGCTGATAGAGAGGAGACATTCAGGAACCCTAAACTGTTCAGGCTTCAGTTCCACTTCCTCAAAATAAAATAACTGAGACAGATTTTTGCTAAGTTAAAACCCAGCTTATGTTGTGTATGAGTGTATAGCTAAGAATCTCCCCTATTGATTGTCTACTTTTTGCAGACTATTACATAGTTTATGTGGTGTGCCAGTGTAGTAGGAAAGAATGAATTTTTTTAATAGAAAGGGATCTCTCCTTACTTTTAAAGGACTTTTCATTTTGTTGGTGAGGTGGAATAACATTAATAGAATTGAAATCAATGCATACACTGTGAGATATACGTATAAAATGAGGGGAGAAAAGAAATTAATGATGGTAATTTTACCTGTAGATGTTTAGTAGAGGGGATTTTTTTGGAGGGGACTTTTTTAAAGGAAAAAACAAAAAGAACTATGTTTGAAGGAAGTACAGGATTTATAGAACTCATCACCAGATCCTGGACTACTTAAGTGAGGTTCCCATGACTATTGACCCAAAGGAAAATGGATGATTATGTTCTCCTGGGACCTGGTGAATTATGGAGAATAATGTCTGAGATATTTAGCTCAGTCTTATGCCTCTTCTCAACAATACAGTTCTCTCACCCTAGACGGTTTGGCTTGGTGGATGGAGTGTTGGCTTATGGACTGAAGGGTCCCAGGTTCCATTCTGGTCAAGGGCACATGCCCGGTTGCAGGCTTAATCCCCAGTGGGAGGTGTACAGGAGGTAGCCGATCAAAGATTCTCTCTCATCATTAATGTTTCTCTCTCTCTCTCTCTCTCTCTCTCTCTCTCTCTCTCTCTCTCTCT
>JAAGEH010000311.1:32411673-32617705 GCA_011751065.1 Lasiurus cinereus
TCTCTCTCTCTCTCTCTCTCTCTCTCTCTCTCTCTCTCTCTCTCTCTCCCTCTTCCTTCCTCCCTGAAATCAATGAACCAATAAAAATATATTTAAAAAATAAAAGAAGAATATAGTTCTCTTAGTATAATATTTTTCTTTTATGGTTAAGAAGTTATAGAGGGAAAATAGGTAAGAGTTTTATCAGAAAACTCATATAGGCATACTTATGGCGAGTCAAGTCAATCACGTATAAAACAAAATTCTTTGACAGGCAATTCATCTATGTTGAATATTACTATTATTATATTAATAATTATTAATAATTGGATCCACATCATGCTTGAAGTACAAAGCTTAGCATTTTCACCTAAGATTCCATTTGAATCCCAATAACATGTATCAATTTATAGACAAAGACAAAGGTTCAGACTGTTAAGTAATTCCCCAAGATTATAGATCAAAGGGATTAGCCAAGGAAATGTTTGAAGCTAGCTCCACCTGACTCCAAAGTTTTCTCTGCTGCTATGTTATGCTGTGACTATCTAAATAGTACCCTTAATTAAATTCTAAAATCACCCAGGTCGTTATGACTGATGGTAAGAGCCATACGTGATAAATCCAAGAATTCCTGTCTTATTGCCAATTGAAAGTCAAAATTAAAAAGGAAGATGTGAAACTTATAAAAGATACAGTGTACTGGTGCAGCCACTGTGGAGAACAGTATGGAGTTTCCTCAAAAAACTAAAAATGGAACTCCCATTTGACCCTGTAATACCACTCTTAGGAATTTATCCTAAGAAATTACAAACACCAATCAGAAAGGATTTATGCACCCTATGTTCATAGCAGCACAATTTACAATAGCCACAATTTGGAAACAGCCTAGGTGCCCGTCAGCAGATGAGTGGATCAGAAAACTGTGGTACATCTACACAATGGAATTCTATGCTGCCATTAAAAAGAAGGAATTCTTACCATTTGCAGCAACCTGGTTGGAACTGGAGAGCCTTATGCTTAGCGAAATAAGCCAGTCAATGAAGGAGAAGCATTACATGATCGCACTCATTGGGGGATAATAAAGAACATTATAAACTGATGAACAAAAGGGTAGATACAGAGACAGTAAAGCTTCGAACAGACTGTGAAATTACAGCAGGAAGATTAAAGTTAGGTGAGGTAGATAAGAGATCAATCAAAGGACTTGTATGCATGCATATAAGCATAACCAATGAACATACACACTGGGGGGTTGGGCTCCCCTTGGGAGGGAGGGGCAATGGGGAGATATGTATAAAAAATTAATAAAAAAATGATAAAAAAAAGAATATGAAAAAAAAGATACAGTATAGAGATCATCTGCTGCTATGAAAAAAGCAAGCAAATATAGACATTGGAATCACACAACTGGTCTAAATGCACACTTTCCCACAGATTTAATATATCTTACTGATTTGAGTTTCAGTTTCCTTGTCTAAAGAGTGGGTACAAATTCCTCTCCTCTCATGCTCTTAGAAAATACAGTTTTTCCTTTCATAAATTACTTAGTGAAATATCCTGAAATACACTCAGAATCACCACTTTCCCCTCCTGCAATAGAAATAACCCAAGAATTTGCGTCAGTAAATATGAAGCAAAACCTCTCCTTCCTCCTACCAATGATTGAGTCATTCTATTAGATAGCAGTAGCTATTTAAACACTCCAGCAAAGGCGCAGACATTTTTACTTTGTAGAAGTCCTTGACTGCTTCACTTTCTCATTCTTGGAATGAATTTGAATATGACTTTTAATGACTTCAAGAGCAAGACTCAAAAGGATCAACCTGACCAGAGGACAAATGGAGAAAAAACTAAAGGTAAGGAGGGGGTGAATGAATCCCAGGATTAGCTTTAAAATGTAAATTAAGTAAATATAAAATTAAAGTGTTAAAACACTTAACTATAGAGTTAAAAACATTTCTTTAAAAAAAAGCAGCCCTAACCGGTTTGACTCAGTGGATAGAGCAGCGGCCTGTGGACTGAAGGGTCCCAGGGTCGATTCTGGTCAAGAGCATGTACCTTGGATCTGAGCACATCTCCAGTAGGGGTGTGAAGGAGGCAGCTGATCAATGTTTCTCTCTCATCTATGTTTCTAACTCTCTATCCCTCTTCCTTCCTCTCTCTCTATATATATAAAAAATCAATAAAATATATTTTTTTAAAAAAAGAAAGAAAAGCAACTTGGATACAATGGAGATGATGATGATAAAGATGAAGAAAGAACTAACTTGGTTTCCATGATGATGTAGTAGATGATGATGATAACTAACTTTTATTGATCATTTACTATGTCCTATGATATTCACTTTAGATTCATTAGTTCTCCAAATCTTCAGTCCTTGAGATTAAGACTATATTTATTTTATCTTCTTTTTATAGAGGACTAGCTAGGGATTGGGTTCTACTGAATTGCCCATCTTTATGCAGCTGGTAAATGGTAAAGTTAGGTGTATCACAATATTTCATTTATTTTGATGCATCAGATGGTTCAAAAAAATATTAATTCACCTAGAGTATTCAGTGATAATTTTTATAATAGCACTCAAGGTATTACAAAAACTGGGTACATTTCATAAGTTATCCAAAGCAGATAAAATAATATTTGGTATGAGTTAGTATAAATTATGTTTTATTGTATATCACTGTCTTGAAAATTATAATTTGTTTGATATACACAGTAGATTAAATTGCTTAAGTAAAAATAAATTCACAATCCTAAATCTACAGACAATCTACATAAATTGCCTTTTATTTTATATCCCTTAGAGAAAGGAATAAAATGTAAAAGAGGGAATTCATACAAATGAAGTCATACAAATTTAGATAAGAAATTCCAAGACATGTTTTCATAAACAAAACATAAATTTCTCTCAATAGCAAAAATAAGTGTGAACATGGAATAATTTAACATTTCTGCTGATGAACTTAATTTGATCTGAAAACAGTACTGGCATATATAAGTAAACCTGCAAGTTAATAGTAGTCATTTGCTCATTCATTCATTCATTATTCATGTAGTGAATACTGAGTGCTTGACTGTTACTACAATTATGAAGTAAATTCTTCTCTTAGACCCTGGTTAGACCAGTCACTTACTGCACAAGATCTGATTGCTTTCTGATTAGAAAAATACTACTATGAGTAGGGGTTGGATTAATGGTCTCTACCTTCCAAGAAAACAGGAAAAAGAGTGGAAATAGAAAATGAGGGCATGTGCCTTTCCTGCCCTGGAGTGTAACCTGTGACTTCTAAAAATTCAGGAGTTTCATCACCCAAGAATGTTGGGCATACTTGATCACCTATACTGTGCACCTTTATAGAAGAGAAATTGACCAAGGAAAATGTTGCTTGAAAGATTTACAGATATTTGCCCCTGAGGGTAGGATTAGGCAATTATTTGCATAAGACACCATCATTTTCCACTTCTTCTCTGCTAACTTGTCACATACCCTCTAGGAGCTTAACAAATTTGAATCAGTAAATGAATCATATTTCTTCCTGTCAAAATTGCTGTCTTGTTTGCATTATATATAGAGCCTAACAGAAATGCTTTTTTATTATTTATCTTTATTGTAGAAAGTATTACAGATGTCCACCATTTTTTCCCATTGACCCCCTCTACTCTGCACCCACACCTCCCAGGCCTTCATTATTGTCCATGGCCTATGCATATTTACACTAATAAAAGAGAAACATGCAAATTGACTATGCCTCTGCTACACCCACAAGCCATGCCCACCAACCAATCAGGAGCAAGTATGCAAATTAACCCATCAAAGATGGAAGGTAAATTTGCATACACAGTCTGGTTGGGCAGCGCCATAGCCCACCTGGGGGTCAGGTTCCATCGAGGCCGGGGGAGGCCGGTAGGGCAGAGCCAGATGCCACCGGCAAGGTAACAGTCCATCAAGGCCCGGGGAGGTGCGGCTGGGCCTGCCTAGCCACTCTAAGGGACCCATGAACATGACTGCAGGCAGGGCTGTCTGAGGGGTGACTCCAGGGCGAGTGCCACAGCTTTGGCAACGTGGCTGGCCAGGAGGTGGGCATTCCAAGGGGCCCTGAGCAGCGCCTCACCATCCCTCTATGAGGACATCCCACACAGGCGCTGCCTTTGCCAGCAGGCTCTGGGTGACATCTGCAAATGCTACTGCAACCTCTAACCTTCTGGGCAAAGAACTGACCCTGTGCCCCTCTGGGTACCAGGCTTGCTAGGAGTGTGCTGTCACCAATGCCATATAGATCAAAAGCAAAAACCTGGGAAGGTGGGGTGCACCAGAGGGAGCTTGGGCTAGAGCAGGGGACTGGCAGACAGGGATCTGCCTTCCCTGCAGAGAGAGAGGTTTTGTAGTGGCCCCAAGACACTGATGGGCCTGGCCAGGGATCAAGGAACATGGAAGGATATCTGGGGGTAGGGGAAAGGACCCATAGCTCTGAGGCGAAGATTGAGGGACAGTGCCACCTCAGTGGAGGGGTGCCACACTGCAGAGTACCAGATTGACTGACGTGATTCAGAGAAGCTCCCAGTGCTAACTGGCCTTTCCCAGGCAGCCTCTGTACTTCAGAGGCGGCAATTCCTGTTCCCTCCTTGACCCAAAAGCAAGCCCGCACCGCCCTGCCCCTCAGCAGAGCATGCCAAGGCGATGAGTGTGAAGCTTTCCACCTGCTCTGGAGAAGGGGGAGGGCAGTACAGAATGAGGGCAGAGAACAGGGGAGAGGAAAGAATGTGGAGTGTCCGCTATGAAGAGGTGCTTGAGAAAGAGGCTCGAAAGCCTGATGGGAAGGTTTGTTCTGTTGCCTGGCAGCTGCCCCTTAGGAAGGGCGGAGAGCATGGTTCTGAGGGCTCCCTATGCTCTGAGTCAATTTCCACAGCCAACTGGAATTGGCCTCAGTTTCCTGGTCTGTAAAATGGATTAAGCATGTCCCAGTGCCTTCACTGAGCTTTGATGGCCAATTGAGATACCATATAAGGAAAATGAGAGAAGAAGTGAGAAAGAAAAGGAAAGGCAAACAACACAAAAGAAAGACTGGAAGGAACTGTAAACCCATTGTCACTTAAAGAGGGAATATAGCCAATAGTGTTGTAGTGATGGTATGATGTCTGGTGGGTACTGGAAGTATCAGGGAACACTTTGTAAAGTATTTGATTGTCTAACCACTATTCTGTAACTAATATAAAACCTGAAACCAATACAAAATAATATTGAATGAAAATTGGAGTGAAATTTTTATAAATTCCAAAGTTTAAATAAAGACTGTAAAGGAAGGAAGGAAGGGGGAGAATAAAAAGAGTGTTTTTCATTTTGCCACTTTATTTTCTTGTCAGTACATGAAAAAGACAGTTGTCTTTATACTTTTCTAAGTCATTATCTCATTTTAATTTCAAGGCAACTTAAAGACAAGATAATTATTCCCTCCACTATTCAAAGAAAGGAATTCTTGATGTCTGGCCCCAATGATTCAATTGTCAAGCCCTTAGTGTAAAGCAGGGCTAGTCAAATTTTCTGTGAAGGGTCATATCTATACTATTAAAAGCCTTGGGGGTGATCGGGCCAGCAGGGGGGGATAGTTGGAGGCAATCAGGCCTGCAGAGGAGCAGTTAGGTGTCAATAGGCTAGCAAGGGAGCAGTTAGGAGGCAATCAGGCAGGCAGGTGAGCAATTAGGAGCCAGTGGTCCTGGATTGTGAGAGGGATGTCCAACTGCAGGTTTAGGCCCCATCCCTGAGAGGTCCCACAATGGAGAGGGTGCAGGCTGGGATGAGGGATGCCTTCTCCAGTGCACAAATTTTGTACACCAGGCCTCTAGTCTATATATATATATAGATATGGATATAGATATAGATATAGATATAGATATAGATATAGATATAGATATAGATAGATATATATAAAGTCAGTGACTGTGACAACCAAAACGACAGTTCAACCAGTCACCATGCGGTGCTAGCATAGATGCTTAGACACAGGTAAAGTCTATGAGTGAACTAAGAATGAATAAGACAAATGCTTGCCTTCATGGAGCTCGCACTGTAAGAAGGTTAGGTCAGGAATGAGAATTCAAAATTTCCACCAGCACAGACCTGAGGTGTTGCTTCTCAGAGCAGCCAGAGATACACTCAGTAGCGGACTGGGGATGTGACTGAAGGGCTGGCTGGCGCTGACATGAATGCGGGGCCATTCTCGATTTCCCAGAGGAGCCAATGGCTGCCTAGAAAGTGGAGCTTGTGATGCTGACTAGCATAGAAACTGACCAATCAGAACCAAATCTGGGTGAACTGTGAAGGCAAAACTTAAGGTGGGGGCTGAGGAGGGGTTTTAAGGGCAACAGCTGTTTGGTGTAAGTGCAAGAAAGCAGTTTAATGCTTTAATAACTGGTTTGGCAGTATAGTGCTTATGGCTGGCTATCAGTCCAGATATAGGGGTTACGTATTTTTTTTCTGCCAAAAGCATCTCCTCCTATTAAAAAGGCTTCCCTCTCATTTAAACAATCCTCTCCTATATAACCTATACTAATAAAAAGGTAATATGCTAAATAGACTGGGTTGACTGGCCATCTTCAGACTTCTGACTTCCTTCTAGACAAAGCCATGGTGTTGGGGTCCGAGGCAGAAGCAGTTAGGGGTGAACAGGCTGGCAGGAGAGAGCAGTTAGGGGCGTCCAGGCCAGAAGGGGAGGACAGTTGGGGGTGAGATTAGACCAGCAGGGGCGGGCAGTGGGGGTGAGATCAGGCTGGCCGGGAAGGGCAGTTGGTGCTGACCAGGCTTTCAGGGGAAGGCTTTTGGGGTGACCAGGCCAACAGGAGAGAGCAGTAGGGGGCATTAAGCAGGCAGGCAGGTGAGTGGTTAGGAGCCAGTTGTCTTGGATTGTGAGAGGGATGTCTGATTGCTGGGATCAAGCCTAAACCAGCAGTCTGATATCTCCTGAGGGGGCCCGGATTGGAGAGGGTGTAGGCCAGACTGAGGGACATCCCCCATGATGAATTTCATGCATCTGGCCTCTAGTATGCATATAAAATTTCCTAGTTAAGTTAATCTCTCCCCAGCCCTTGACCCCTGCCTTCCCTCTGAGATTTAACAGCCTGTTCCAAGCTTCTATATCTCTGGGTCTGTTTACATCAGTTTATTTTTTTCATTAGATTCCACATACTGGTATGAGTGAAGTCCTGTGATACTTTCTCTGACTGGCTTATTTTGCTTAGTATTATACTATCCAGGTCCCTCCATGCTGTCTCAAAGGGTTAGAGATTCTTCTTTTTTACAGCTGCATAGTATTTCATGGTGTAAATGTACTACAGCTTTTTTATACACTGGTTTACTGATGGGCACTTGGGCTATTTCCAGATCTTAGCTATTGTAAATTGTGTTGCTATGAACAGAGGGGTGCATACATTCTTTCTGATTGGTGTTTCAGGTTTCTTAAGATATATTTCTAGAAATGGGAATCATTGGGCCAAGTGGTAGTTCCATTTTTAAATTTTTGAGGAGATTCCATACTGTTTTCCACAGTGGCTGCATCAGTTTCCATTCCTACCATCAGTGTAATAGGATTCCTTTTTCATCACATCCTCACCAGTACTTGTCATTTGTTGATTTGTTGATGACAGATAGCCATTCTGACAGGTGTGAGGTGATATCTGGTTGTTTTTTAAATTTGCATTTCTCAAATGATTAATGACCAAGCATTTTTTTCATAAGTCTTTTAGTCTTCTGTATGTCCACTTTGGAGAAGTGTCTATTTAGCTGTTTTGCCCATTTTTTTTTAAATTGGATTGTTTATCTTTTGTTAAGTTGTATGAGTTCCTTATATATTTTGGAAATTAACCCCTTATCAGATATATGATTGACAAATATGTTTTCCCATACAGCAGGGTTCCCTTTTCCTTTTGTTGATGGTTTATTTCATTGTGCAGAAGCTTTTCATTTTGATGTAGCCCCATTTGTTTATTTTTCTCCTTAGTTTCCCTTGCCCTAGGAGATGTATGGGCAAACATACTGCTGTGAGAGATGTCTGAGATTTTGCTGCCCATGGTTTCTTCTAAGATTTTTATGGTTTTTGCAATTTACATTTAAGTCTTTTATCCATCTTGAATTTATTCTTGTGTTTGGTGTAAGTTGGTGGTCTAGTTTCATTTTTTTTTGCATGTATTTGTCCAATTTTCTCAATACCAATTATTGAAGAAATTTTCTTGATTCTATTGTATGCTCTTGCCTCCTTTGTCAAATATTAATTGAGCCTAATGGGTTAGGTTGATTTCTGGGGTTTTATTAGTTCTATTCCACTGATATATGCCTATTCTTGTGCCAGTACCAGGCTATTTTGATTATAGTGGCTTTGTAGTATAACTGATATTGTGATCCCTCCAACTTTGTTTTTCTTTCTCAAGACTGCTGCTTTATTCAGGGTGTTCCATATACATTTTTGGAGTGTTTGTTTCTAGATCTGTGAAATACGATGTCAATATTTTAATAGGTATTGCTTTGAATCTATAGTTTGTTTTGGAGAGTATGGATATTTATTTCAAAATTTATCTTTATTGTTGAAAGTATTACAGATGTACCATTTGTGTTTTTTTCTCATTGACCCCCTCTACTCTGCACCTGCCCCTCTGAGGCCTTCACCACACTATTGTCTGTGTCCATGGGCTAGGCATTTATGCATATAAATTCCCTAGTCTCTCCCCACCCACTAACCCACCCCCACCTTCCTCCTGGAGTTCATCAGTCTGTTCCATGCTTCTATGTCTCACTCCACCAATTCATGAACACAGTATATTCTTCCACCTGTATATCTTTCTCTACCTATTTTTTTTCAACGTTCTATGTTTTTTTGAATACAGGGCTTTTACCTCCTTGGTTAAGTTTACTTCTAAGTATCTTAGTTTTTTTTGTTGTTGTTGCAATGGTAAATGGGATTGTTTTTTTAGTTTCTTTTCTGAGAGTTCATTATTGGTATATAAAAATGCCATCAATTTCTGAGTGTTAATTGTGTATACTGCTACATTGTTGAATTCATTTGTTAAATCTCATAGTTTTTTTGGTGGAGCCTTTAGAGTTTTCTGTGTACAATATCATGTCATTTACAAATAATGACAGTTTTACTTCCTCCTTTCCAATTTGGATACCTTTTATTTTTTCTTCTTATCTGATCATGGTGGCTAGGACTTCCTCTACTATGTTGAATAAGAGTGGTAAAAGTGGACATGCCTATTTCGTTCCTGTTCTTAGGGGAAATGGTTTTACTTTTTGCCCATTGAGTATGATGCTGGCTGTAGGTTTGTCATATAAGGTCTTTATTATGTTGAGGCATGATCCCTCTATTCCCACTTGGTTGAGAGTTTTTATCAAAAAAGAATGTTGGATTTTATTAAATGCTTTTTCTGTATCAATTGATATAATCATGTGACTTTTGTCTTCCAATTTGTTTATGTGATGTATTACATGTATTCATTTGCAAATATTGTATCAGACTTGCATCTTCTAAATAAATCCCACTTGGTCACGGAGTATGATCTTTATCATGTATTGCTGGATCTGATTAGTTAATATTTTGTTGAGGGTTTTAACATCTATGTTAATCAGAGATGTTGGCCTAGAATTCTCTTTTTTTGTATTGTCTTTATCTGGGTTTGAAATTAGGCTAATGCTGGTCTCATAAAAAGAGGTTGGAAGTGTTACTTTCTCTTGGATTTTTTGGAACAGTTTAAGGAATATAGATGTTAGTTCATCTTTGAATGTTTGGTAAAACTCCCTTGTGAAGCCATCCATCAGGTCCAGGGCTTTTGTTTGCTTGAAGCAATTTAAATTATTGCTTCAAATTCATAAATAGTTATCAGCCTATTTAGGTTTTCTCATTTTTCTGTTTGAGTTTTAGAATATTGTATTTTTCTAGGAATATGTCCATTTTGTTCAGATTGTCCATCTTGTTGGAATATAATTCTTTATAGCATTTAAAATATTTTTATTGATTTCAGAGAAAAATGGAGATAGAAACATAAATGATGAGAGAGAATCATTGGTTGGCTGCATTATTAGCTGCATCCTGAACACCTACACTGGGAATCAAGCTAACAACCTGAAATCAAACCATGACCTCCTGGTTGATGCTAAACCACTGAGCCATGCTGGTTGGGCATATTCATAGTATTTTTTTTTTTTATGATCATTTATATTTCTGTAATGTCAGTTGTTACTTCACCTCTTCATTTCTGATATTTTTATTTGGGTCCTTTCTTTTTATTTCATAAAGAGTCTGACTATAATTAATCTTGTTTATCTTTTCAAAGAACCAGCTTTTGTATTGTTTTTATTTTAGTTTCCATGTCATTTATTTCCACCCTAATCTTTATTTCCTTCCTTCTCCTTACTCTGGGATTTTCTTGTTGTTATCTTTCTAATTATTTAAGTTGTAGGGTTAAATCATTTATCAGAAGTTTTTCTTGTTTATTTTTGAGGTATGCCTGTAATGCTATGAACTTCCCTGTCATGACTGCTTTCACTGTGTCCCATAGATTTTGGGTTGCTGTGTGTTCATTTTCATTTGTTTCCCAGAAGATTTTTATTTCTTCCTGGATCTCTTTGGTAACACATTCATTGTTTAATAACATGCTATTTAGCCTCCATGTGTTTGAGTGGGGGGAGGGGAGAGAAAGAAAAAAAGGTGAAATGCTATTCATCTCAGCAGAGTTCAGTGCCTTCTGGATCTCCCTTTGGTTCCTACTCTTCTGATGACTGACTGACTGTCCTGTCGGCCAATTCTGGGCTTTCTGGAAGATACTTAGGTACCAACCATGGTCAGAAACTGTCCTCCTTGGACTTTCACCAACCTGCTTAAAGTTCCCAGGGACCCACAGTTTACGTCTGTCTCTGTAGGACTTGGCTGCATGCAGAAGGGGTCAAGCTGTCCTATAAAGTAGGTGTGTTTAGCAGCGTGGGGTGCAGGTCTGGGCCAGTAAGCTTCCCCAGGTCTCCAGGCTCTGCCTGCCTTTGCTTGGCAGCCGTCATTCTCAATCACTGAAAAATCTGTTTCTGAAAGGGCTTTAGGCAGAATCAGGAATCTAGACCTCTGGGTCTCTCATAAGTGGGGGAGGTGCTATTCATATTTCAGGGCAAGAGGTAAATATGTTTCACTGTCCCAGAGCTACTCCTCTGGAAGTGGCTCAGAATATTACTCTGCCTTCGGCTGGGCAGAGACCCTTGTATGCAATCCAGTACGATCAGTTGGAAATCTGGAGTTTGTATCAGCTCTCCGGCATGGGGAAGGCACCAGTCAGGTTCTGGGGATAATGGGGCAGATGGCCCCACCCCCAACCCAGTCACAGACACTCCTGGTGACTGTTGAAACCCTGAGGCTTGGCCTCTGCCGCGCGTTCTCCTTTGCAAACGTCAAGCTGCAGGGTGTGGCAGTCAGGGCTCCTGAGGGTGGGGCAGGCTGGATCACCTAGGGGAGAGTTTTTCCTTTTCCGGAGCTCCAGCTATTGGGAGCCGCTAGCTTCTCTCGGGAAGAAATGGCCCTTTCGGGTTGGGAGCCTGTAGCCGAAGGCAGCACTCCGGACTGCGGCTTGTCCATGTCTCCCCCCAGTGCTTCCCACTCCACCCTCTCCCTAGTCACCTCGAGGCCACGCCGCAGGCCCTGCACCAAAGTCTTGGGTGAGTAGCTACCAATGAAAACTCCTATGCTCTGAGGGGAGTTTGGGGGTGGGTTGTAGTGGGTAGGGGGAGTGAGAAACTGAGGTGTTCTCTAGGACTGGCTCTGGTCTGTGGGCTCTGGACTCCGCTGCAGCCAACAGCCTTGCTGGCAGCCTTTCAGGGCAGGATGTGACATGGGCCTCTGGTCTTGGGTGTGGTGCTCCGCGCTGTGGAGCCCAGACTGGGTTCTGGGCCTCAGTCAGCTAAGGGAAAAGACCCTCCAGGAGTGATTCTTCCTCACTCTGGGCCTACCGCAGGGCAGCTGGGTCAGCCCCTCTCAAGACCTCGCTCTTCCTACTGTCTCCAGGTGTTTTCTGTCCTTCCTCATTCAAATCTCCTCAGCTGGGCCTCAGTTCCAGGTGTATGTTCCTCATTATTTCCATTCTGGCCCTTGGAGGAGGTACAAGAAAGGTCTGCCTATCCATGATTCTCTCTCATTGATGTTTCTATCTCCCTCTCCCTTCCTCTCTCTGAAATCAATTTTACAAAACATATATATATATGCCTATTTGGCTGCCATTTTCTCTCCTCTCTCACATCATCCAGAAATGCTTTTGACACCTGAGAACTCTGTGACTATATTTGATCATTGATTGATTGATTGATATCATCACATGTTTACACCAGATAAAGACCGAAGTTGGGATCTTAGTGTCTGTGTGATCTTAGCAAGTCACTAAACGTTTCCGGGTAACATCAGTGCCTTATTTATTTATCTCACATGATGAGAAACCCAAATATGGTACATGAGATATTTTCCTGCTGAACCAAAATATCTGTGCTTTTTTAAGGGTAGAATGCATAATGGGTCATACACAACTATGTGAGTTACATAATTTTGCTTCTATATTAATAGTGACTATTTTTCTTATAATAATAGGGCCACAGCTGGTATAAATATAGAACATGGCATTAATATGAGTCAAATTAATATTGAGGTTTCATTTCTAGTTTTCTTTGCCCAGTAATCTCAGTTCCAAGATGTACTTTTAAGGAAGAGTTGAATAGCACAAAATTATGTTGTAATTCTTTGAGATACCAGTTAATTGACTAAAACTTATTTACTTAACATCTGATATTCACATATATATTATGTTATTATAAAACACACTGTCTGTGCGCGCGCGTGTGTGCGCGCATGTTGTGTGCACACACTGACTTGGTCTATATTGAAAACAAGTTGATCCAACCAAGCTGGACTGAGAATTTCATTTGTCAGGGGGAGTAGACAAAGAATAAGCTTTAGAATCAGATACTTAAGAGTCAAATATCTGGTATTGAATCCTAGATCTTCAATTGTGTCAGTGACTAAAATATTTAAGCTCTTTAATTGTCCAGATTTTTCATTTGTAAATATGGATAATGCATTATTTACAGTCTTTGGGAGGACTAAAAATAAGTAATGCAAAGTACCAGGTATACCAGTAGACAAGATCCAAAGAATGGTTTGATTACTTGTCTCCATCTGTTTTTTTTTTTTTTTTTTTTCTGATTCTATTCTCTGTCATTCTAGGTCTTCCTTGTCTTTCTTCTCAAAGGTGGTGCCCTGTGGCTGTGACACTGGGGATCCTTTGTCTGGGTTTACTGGTGACCATTGTAATGCTGACAGTGCAATGTAAGTGCCAACACAAGGAAGTGATGGAGGTGGGAAAAGATGAGAGTTTATAAATGTGGTTTGTAAATTGGTTTCAGAAGACCCATAAACAACCTTGACTTAGATATATTTTAAGCAAATTGTTTTTAGAATGAGTGGGAAGATGAAGGGGTATATTGTGCTCTCTCAAATTGTGGCATGGAATGATGATTATGAGTCGTAGGTTTTTGTTTTGATTAATTTTTATAACTTCATGGATAGAGCCTACATAAATCCTAATACAATGAGAATGAAAATAATTTGAAGTTAATTATCCACAAGATCATCCGAGAGACCCAGGAGAAAAAGAAACCTCATTTAGCTTATGTTGAGTTTTAATAGAGATGATTAAATACCAATTTAAAGTTAAGAACCGGAAACAAAATTTTAATAAGTACAACGTTTTAATAAAATACTTCAAATTTATTGTATGGATATTTTGGAAAGAGGTTATTTCGGGGGAAAAGAAATGAAAGAAGAATGAAAGTGGTCAAGAAGGAAAGACAATTATGTCGAGTACCCACCTCATCCACCTGTGTATTGCGATTGTAGATCTGAGTTATTTTGGTGTCTAGGCCCAGGTATTAAGGCTTTTTCAAGTGCTATTTGTTTTTCAGTTCTTGTTAATGGTCACAATCATTTATTTTTCAATTGATGTAGCACTAAGGCCTTTCCAGATGATGGGAGAAGTGTCTTTGACCAGTGGTGATGATTGGAAGAGTCTTACTCTGAGGCTCTGATTACTTTGCAACAAGCTCAAACTTGGCCTGCAAGGCAAGGAGACTGCTTTGTACTGAATCATCCAGCTTCTAGAACTGAGATGTTTGGCCCTTAACATATTTTTGCCTGCTTGATTTCACAACTTTTACTGCATCTCCACCCTTCCTAAAATATGCTGTGGCAAAAAAAAAAAAAAATTGAGACTCTTGTGACACAGCCACTTAATATAGTCTTGCAGGAAGGTTTCTCAAAAAAGAGTATCATAATTCTTGAATAAAATCAGGAAGTCTGAAAATGTAGAAAGAGATGACAGAGGAATGAAGACACAAATATAGTAAATGATTAATGACTTTCCTGCTAATAGTCATTAATTCTAATTGGTGAATATTTGTAGATTGTGTACATTTTATTAGTTCCATTGATACTTATCTTGGGATTGCTTGTAACTTGTGTGTAACTCTCAGTAACAAGTAAAACCTTGATAATTGTTTTAATCACAAGTGTCTGTGACAATTCCTAATATAAAAAGAATATTCTAGGAATATCAAAGAACTTTCAAATATATAATGTTTGAGTAAATTTTGGTCATTCTCCAGCAATTTATCTGTTATTGAAATAAATTATTTGATTTAGTTCTTTGATTTCTTAAATATCCAGTGGAGGGACTTTTATTGAAGTCTTTCTTAATCCAGCTATAATTTAGTATCCCAGGTGACTGATCTTCTAAAGCAGCAGCAAGCAAACCTTACTCACCAGGAAAATATACTGGAGGGACAGAGTTTATCCCAGAAACAGGAGGAAAAAGCTTCCCTCAAATTACAGAGGGAACTCAAGGAAATGATTGCAAACCTTACCCAGGAGTTGGATGAGAAATCCAAAAAACAAATGGAACTTCTTCACCAGAACCTGAATCTCCAAGAAGTTCTGAAAAAAGCAGCAAATTTTTCAGGTATGAGGTTGGAAGCTCCTCTAATTAATCTTAACTCTCTTTTGGAAAAGCCTCTAGGCACAAAATTGGCATATTGAAATGTATGCCATCCTTTCTAATAAAAGAGTAATATGCAAATTGACCATACCTCCGCTACACCCAAAAGCCTTGTCCACAAGCCATGCCTACCAGCCAATCAGAGTGAGTATGCAAGTTAACCCAACCAAGATGGCAACTGCCAAAGGGAGGCTTAGGTTGCCCCTGGCAATGGAGGAAGCCAAGCTTTCCACACACCCTGGCCAGCCCTTAAGGCAACAAAGTTTCAAGGCCTGTGCAAGCAGAAGGCTTGGCTCCACTCCAGGCTACCAAGTTTCAGTTGTAGAAGATAAATAAATCCCAGATACCAGGGCCTCCACTTAGGTCACTTGGGGTGGGGCCAACCTACAAACCACCACAGGTTTCTTGCCCAGGCCACCCCACACCCCAAGGGAATACCCACCCTGATCCAGGACACTCTTCAGGGCAAACCAGCTGACCCCCACCCAGGCACTAGTCCTCTATCCTATCTAATAAAAGAGTAATATGCAAATTGACCATCATTCCAAGATTACTGCCCCCATGTGGTCCAAATATCCTGCCCCCATGTGGACACAAGATGGCCACCTCAAGATGGCCAGCAGGGGAGGGCAGTTGGGTGTGACTAGGCTGGCAGAGAGGGAAGTTGGGGGTGACTGGGCCTGCAGAGAAGGGCAGTTAGGGGTGACCAGGCTGGCAGGGGAGCAGTTAGGTATCAATCATGCTGGCAGGGGTGATTAGGGGGTGATCAGGCTGGCAGGCAGAAGCTGTTAGGGGCAATCAGGAAGGCAGGCAGTTGGGATTGTGAGAGGGATGTCCAGGTAGGATCAGGCCTAAACAGGCAGTTGGACATCCCTCAAGGGGTCCCAGATTGGAGAGGGAGCAGACTGGGCTAAAAGACACCCCCCACTCCCCATGCACGAATTTCGTGCACCAGGCCTCTAGTCTCTCTATATAAAAGCCTAAGTGACTGGCCAACCATTTGACCATCTACCTGGTAGCTAGGATGCACACTGACCTGGGCAGACATCAACATAGGAGGGGAAACTATAGGCATGGAAACATGGAACAACAGACTGATGAATCTCAGAGGGATGGGGCCAGGGGGAAGGGCAGGAAGAGATTAACCAAAGATCTTATGTGCATACTAGAAGCCTAGTGTCTGGCCTGCACCTTTTCGCAATCCAGGATCCCTCAGGGAGCCAGTTTTGACCCAATCCCCACAGGCTAGGCCAAGGTGCACTAGGCCTCTAGTCATTTACGTAATGTTATAACTCCATTTCATAATGTTCTACACCAGAAGTTCTCTAATTCTGTCCTCCTACCCTATCCTCCCTCAAATTCCTGAGATATCTGATTTCATTAAGCACACTTTTGGTAAATTTAAGTTTGTTTTCTTCATAAGAGTCTTCTCCCATTTTAAAATTCTAGTTTTGAGATTTTTCTGGAAGAATCCTTCTTTCCTTACTCCTTGCCACAGATTCTTATCTGCTTTCATTCCAATGTACCTCAGTCATTTTTTCCCCCCTCTCAACAATGTCCTTTGTCCCTGGAACTCTTACCTCTGCATTAGCTTTGTACTACGGAAAAATTTCTTAAAGTATATTACATCAATTCAAATAGAATCAATGAAGATAGACTGGCTTGGAAGTGTTGGGTAGCTACTTCAAATTAGACAAAAATATAACGGGCCCAGGAAGTTAGTTTATATGAGAATAATTGAATTGGTCTCAGCTATATAATGGACTCAGACTCCGGGAGGCAGGTAGAAATAGTAGGATCTATAAAAAGGAGACCACAATTTGAACTCAGGTTGTTATAGAAATTATCTGGTTTATTTCGCCTTCCTATACTATGTAATTAAGTCAGGCATATGCTTTTAGGAATAAGGAGAGTTAGAGGGTGTGAAATGAAGTAGGTTCCTTCCTTGGAGGCATTGAATGAGTCCTGCTCTAAGCATTAATAGCTACCACTAGTAAAAAGAGATATCTCCAGTTCTTGCTTGTATAGCTCAGTTCATCTTAACCATGTGATTTCTTTGGATATTACATAATAAGAGTCCACAGATAACCACAGATTTCTTTATGTTATAGATGCAAACTTGAAACCTATAGATAAGTTAAATAATGACTTGTTTTGTATAAAGTTTTGCAGTTTATTAATGCCTTTAACATTTATAAGATTATTTAATTTTTTAAAAAATATTTTTATTGATTTCAGAGAGGAAGGGAGAGGGAGGAAGAGATAGAAACATCAATGATGAGAGAGAATCATTGATTGGTTGCCGCTTGCAACCCCTCTACTGGGGATCGGGTCCACAAACCAGGCATGTGCCCTGACTCAGAAAGAAATCATGACTTCCTGGTTCATAGATCGATGCTCAACCACTGAGCAACACTGGCCAAACTATAAGGTTATTTAGACTTCCAAAATTAGCAGAAATTTTTAGACAAAATTAGCTTTTGTCAAACATATTTAATCTCTTTAAGAAGGATGTTACCGAGGAAATAAAAGAATACCCCATGTCAAAGAAGGCTTAAAGGAGGAAGGCTAGTATATTAAAGATATGAATGTTTATATAAGCAGACATAGCTATACTCCAGCCAAAGATTTATTTCACAGGTGGATCTGTAAAAACGGTTTGTTTTCATCAGTTGCATGGGATGAAATTTACATCAGAACCATGCAGAGCCATCTCCCAGAGATGCCAGCCATGGATAACTATTTTTCTATCCATCTCTCCTTGTCGTTGAAATCAATTTTAAAAATCTTATTTAAAAAATATATCCAGCTTTAACTGGTTTGGCTCAGTGGATAGAGCTTAGGTCTTTGGACTCAAGGGTTCCAGGTTCAATTCTGGTCAAGGACACACCCCCAGTAGGGAGTGTGCAGGAGGCAGCTGATCAATCGATGTTTCTCTCTCATTAATGTTTCTAACTCTTTATCCCTCTCCCCTTCCTCTCTGTAAAAAAAAAATCAACAAAATACATTAAAAAATAAAAAACATATCCATAAACATATAGACATTGGCAAATATTGCCTATTGCCTAAGTCCCCAGTTGAGGTTTTTGCATTCTGAGGGTTTTGCAACTGAAACCTCTGTGTTTTCTGAAATCCTACTGAAATTACGATGCTCACTTTATGTCAATATATTGTTCTCCCTGCCTAGAACATCTTTATTTTTTATTTTTACTTAAAGTGTAACTTTATTTTATTTTTTTAAATATATTTTTATTGATTTCAGAAAGCAAGGGAGAGGGAGAAATAGGAACATCAATGTTGAGAGAGAATCATTTTGATCGGCGGCCTCCTGCACGCCCTCTACTGGGTATTGAGCACACAAACCAGCATGTACCCTTGACCTGAATGGAACCCGGGACCCTTCAGTCCACAGGCTGACACTCTATCCACTGAACCAAACCAGCTAGGGGTGAAATAGTTTTTGAACACTAGTCAGTATAAAAGTTATTAATGGGTTATTTCATATAATTTTTATACTAAATTTTCAAAATCATGCCTGTGTTTTACACTAATAGCACATCTTAATGCAGACTAGCCACAATTCAAGGACTCAGGAGCCACCTATGGGCTACTACATATACAGCATGTGTCTTAAATAAGAAGGCATGGTATTTAAGCCTAAACTCACTATTCAAAGACATGAAGTTTTAAAACACATAAGCATACATTTTAATTGCAGAATGGCTATTAAGTATTCATTTCCCTAATGTTCACTTCCATTATTCCAAACTTAACTTTAAAAAAAGAGAGCAGGTTCTAAAATTACATCACAGCCCAAACTTTGCCTTTTAGCAGCCTTACTTCTAATTTAGCTTACTGAAATCAGAATGCTTTTACTTTTACTTCAGAAAAGGGAGGTATTTGCAGAGTCTGGGTATAATCTATGAAGAGATGCTATGAATTCTGAGGGGAGACTTGATTTAAGAATTACAGGAAAAATGTTTTTAAAGAATTATGGAAATATTTTTCTTAGGCATAACTCTACTGATTAGATATTCTACACTTCCTAGGTCCTTGTCCCCAAGACTGGCTCTGGCATGAAAAAAACTGTTACCAATTTTCCTCTAATTCATTTAATTGGGAAACAAGCCGGGGGAACTGCTTGTCTTTGGATGCCCAGATGCTGATAATTAATAGCACAGATGATCTGGTGAGTTTCTATGGATGTGTATTAAGGTGGTGTGTTGGTTCAGAGGGAAATAAATCAGGTTTAAGCCCTAGTGGAGGAGGCCTTGTTTGAGAATGAGAATGTATATGTACTGACCTAGCCATGAATTCCATACATGACCTTTGATGAACAGGTTATGGGGTATCTATAGATTCCATTACTGAAATACCATTGAGAAGATGTCAAAGATCTCCGTGGGTTCTTGAGTTTTGTGAATCTGTAAAATTACACTGAACTCCAACCTCAACTCAGAAATGTTGCTCTCCACAGGAATTCATCAAGCAACTAACTGCTCATTCCAATGCGCCATTCTGGACAGGGTTAACTAAGAGGAAACCAAGCTCTTCGTGGCTCTGGGAGGATGGCTCTCCTTTGATGCCCGGCGTGTAAGTCTTCCCTTTGCTGAACCCACTAGTGAAGTTACCGCAGCATTCCACACAATGTGCTCTTCTTGCCAGAGAGAAGCTTGGGGATTTCTGGGAGTCTCCTCTCACGGGGGAGGGGAGCTGCGGGGGGAGGGGGGAGACTACCCTTCTCTGGAGTTTTCCTTCCCACTTTTCATTATAGGTTTTGAAACTTTTAGACAAGACTACATTCCTGCCACAAGGTGGCAATAATCTACTTTTCTTTTGTGTCCCCACCTACAGGTTTAGATTGAGGGGAGCTCTTTCCCAGAAGAATCCCTCAGACACCTGTGTCTATATACAAAGTGGAACCGTTTTTGCTGAGAACTGCATCTTAACTGCATACAGTATATGTCAGAAGAAGGCGACTTTGTTGAGAACGCAGTGAATTTGAAGGCTCCGGAAGAAAGGGAGGAGCCCATCTTTGAATTCTCTTCTGGAATTTACACTATTCTTCCTCACTGGGTTGCAAACTGTGAGAGCTCTGAGAACAGGTATTAGCTGAGCGTAGAGCTCTTTACAGACAGTGGGTTCCAGCTGCCTGACTATCACAAAAGTTTTGACTCTATCTCTGTGGACATTTTTCCACCTAGCTTGTCCGAAGCCTCCCAACCAGCCTTTGGTCCCCCTTCTTTTTTTATTTTAAAGTTTTGTTTCCTCTCCAAATACTGGGGACCCTCTCTACCTCAGTGCCATCATCCCCTCGCCCTCCTAAAACTGCACAGAAGATAGAACAGAGAAGAGTTGCCCAACTGCAGATAGAAGGCAATAAAAGGGAAGCATGCATGGGAAACAGCGTGTGAAGAAACCGAAAATGGGAAAGGTCAGATTGGAATTCAGAAACGCATGTTCTCAGTGTTAAAAGCGACCATTTGTTGGTCTTTGAAATCGTGGTCTCTCTCTAGACCAGTGGTTCTCAACCTTTCTAATGCTGCGACCCTTGAATACGGTTCCTCATGCGGTGGTGACCCCCAACCATAAAATTATTTTCGTTGGTACTTCATAACTGTAATTTTGCTACTGTTAATGAATTGTAATGTAAATATCTGTATTTTCCGATGGCTTTAGGCAACCCCTGTGTTTTGGTCGTTCGACCCCCGCTGGGGTTGCGACCCACAGGTTGAGAGAATCGCTGCTCTAGACTCTCTCGCTTACACACACACACACACACACACACACACACACACACACACACAATATCTTTACGTTAGAAAGTGATTAGAAATTGGGTGGTCTTTTCTGTGACCTCATCTACAATTAAGTGTCAGTTCCTGAATTAGTTATTTCTTCACCTTTTCTCTACCATAGGATAGTTTAATACCTTTAATCTGGATTTGTTAGATTCACTAGTAGGATGACCCAGAGGGAAAAATAGTTGATTTTTATTTTCACTAAAGTACATACCTTTTATCGATAAATACTTCTTAATTCTGTTATACTATGCTATAATGCAGAAACATACAGAACCAAACACGAATGACAATCAATTTTAAAACAAACTGGGCCAGGTATGGAAATATCACTGAACAGAAACAAATAGAATTAGAAATACTTCTTCTATTTTCAGTGTTTTTACTACCTTCTCCCACAGTTTACCCTTTCCATCCTATGACATATCATCTAACATCAATCTTACTTAAAAAAAAAATCTCTATCATTCTTAGGAAAACAAGAGACATTGTCTTTTTTTAATGGATTTATAATAAACTGAACATATATAAAGTGCACTATTGCCGGGGTCTTTCTCAGCATCCACTAGGGTCCAGGAATCTGGAAAAGGGGCTGTGCATAAATGAATGAAGAGGCTAGAGAAGAAATATGAATTTGGAAGGCATGTGGGGAAGCCAGACAGAAACTTAGTTCTAGTGACTAAGCTCCCCTAATGTCCAGACCCCTAGCTTTTTATTAACACATTTTACCCTAAAGCAAAGCAAGTATACATATCAAAGGTAAGGTTTGTTAAACTGTAAAAGATTATCAGGTTGGGGAACTGCCTTTAGCTGTCTGGCAGCAGGCAATAATATATGCAGATCTTCAGCCCTGCTTAAGCCCTAAATTCCATCAACCTTTTGATAAACTTCTTGCTGGAATTAGCCTCCAGCACAAAATAAGGTTTGTTTATTTATATGCTACTTTTATTTCTGTAAGGATATACTGAAATGTTAGATGATATGAGCTAATGACAAAATGTAGAAATGAGGCATCAGTTTCTCTAACCATAGCTACAAGAATGTTAATATGTATTGTCATTACATGTTCACATTGATATTATCTCATTCTATTATATAATATAACAATTAGATAGAAAACAGTAAGTAGGTGATCTGGCATCTCAGATAAGCACTACATGGAAATCTGCCTTTGAGGATGGTGACCTCCCCAATCCCCCAGAAATCTGAGCTAAACTCTTGAGGAATAGTCCTAAGAATCACAAGAGACATTGGTGAGCATCGTTAACAAATCAACAAAAGAACAGCAGCTACTATGTTACAAGGGATTTAACTTGCCACTGTTTGGAAATGTCACATCCATGTCAATGACAGTCCTGATGCCTGCTCAGTTACCTCTCTAGAGATTTATGGCTACTTCTATAGGATGATTTCAAACTCCAGGAACAGTTGAGGGGGCTAACATATTTTCATGCAAGTCTCCAAACCCATACCTACACATTCCACATCACCTGCTTGAAAGTAGGAACGTTCAGAAAACACAGCACCCTGGGAACTCAAATGTTAGTATAGGAGAAAGGTCAATTCAGAATCACAGCTAAGTTAAAATGTTAACTTTCTAGAAATTCGATCAAAAGAACAGAAGGAAGGTTTTGCTGAGGAAGTTAAACCATGCATTTCGGTAAATTCTCTTTCTGCTCACAGAACACAGGGTGAGCATCGAGTTGAAGCAGGTGCTACAGCTCTTATGTGCTGTGTGATGACACGGCAGGTGCCAGCTGAGTCACGAAGGGCATCTCAGTGGGGGCTTTATTCCTTAGGCTTGTTGCTTACATCCCAAAGCAGCTAAGTGGTTAGCACCCACCTGTTCATTGTTTTTTAATGCAGCCATTGCAGAATTTACTTTGCTGCGGAGTTGGTTTTGCTAAATTCTAGAATGACCCCTGTGCCCTCCTTTGAGTAATACTATAAAATGGAAGAAGAGATAGAAACAACTTTGAAGAGGTGAAAGGCCACTCTTTCCCTAAGGATGGGAGAAGGCAGAGGAGGAGGACACAACCATCAAGACTCAATTCCATTTTACAGGACAGGAGTGCCTGTCACTTGGCAGCTTTTTGGCACAGTCAGGACAATACAATACTCCTGATGGAAAACAAAGCGCTTGTTGGCCAGATTCATGGAGCATTTTTTTTTTTTTTGCACTGGAAGCAGTAGTCGTGCCAGGATTGTCCTTCACAGGCCACCACACTGGAGCCTTTGACAAACCCAGGGATGGGGTTCTTTGCATCCAGCACACTTCTTGGCCACAAAGTTCTTGTAGCAATCCACGCCATAGTATCGGTCCTCCACAGCGGGGAGACGCTGCCCGGCCTGCTTCTTAAGAGTAGGGAACACACAGAGCCCGCGGCCTGCCAGGGCTGATCCTGGAGAGTGAGTCCTCCAGATGTGACAGCCTTGTTGCCCTTCACGCAATGCTTGGCAAGTCTGGACTCATGGCAAGTCACACCAGTAGAAGTCCCCGCCCCTTTCGGGAAGAAGCTTCCAGAGCCGATGACTTGCTTGCTGTTGCTGCAGGTGAAGCCGTCTTTGTGTCAGACGGTCCCCTTGTGCTCCACATTCTGATCTCCGGCCCCAATAGGCTTGAAGCAGCCCCTGCACGTGGGGGAGTCCTCCCGAGTGGTGCACGGGTTGCACAGGATCTTGTTGTCCTTGCACCTAAAAGTTTCGTGGGCCCAAGGGTGCAGGCACTGGGCACAGGGAAGCAGGGGTCGCACCTCCATGGAGTCCGCACCTGGGGGCTCCCGGCAGTCCACACAGGTGTTGGCGCACACTTGGCAAAGCACTTCAGGCGGAGGTGGGGGCCGTCCATCCCCACGCCCTCTTCCCCTACAGGGGGTCCCTGCCGAAGGGGCAGTCACACTTCTCAGCCCTGGCGCCCACCTTGTCCCTGGAGGGGCCTCACGTGGGATGTGCGGACAAGGGGATGTATTTGGCAAGGACTGGATATGGTGGTCTAGTTCCAAGGTGCCCACTATGGCGGAACACAACATTAACGCATTGTATAAATAAGCTTGGGGTGGGTGCCTGACCTCTGCGAGCCTCTTTTTCCTCTCCCCTGTCCTGGCGGAGACCCAAGCCCGGTGGTGGCAGTGGCGGATTGAGCCCCCGCAGCCAGACCCAGTCTATAAGCTTTCGCACATGTAAACCTGTTCCCTTGAAATCATCGCCACAATCAGGATAGTGAACATATCCATCTTCCCTAAAGTTCACCACGCTCCTCCCCAATATTTCCGCCCCAGACATCTACCAATCCATTTCAGTTTGCATTTGGTAGTATTTTATATGAATGAAATAACACAGTAAACCTTGTGTAAAATTTTATCTTTTTTTTTTTTGCCTTGCTTCTTTCACTTAGCTTAATTATTTTGCGATTCATCTATGTTGTGGTTTATGTCAATTTTTCATTCCTTTTTGAATACCGAGTGTTATTATTCTCTTGTGTGGCTAGACCACAAACTGTTGATCTTTTTACATGTGGACACCATTGAGTTCTTGAAAAGGACTATCACAAACAAAGCTGCTATGAACATGTGTACACAAGTCTGTATGAACATAAGATTTCTCTTCTCTTGAGTAATGTCTGGATCAGTTGTTAGATCTATGTTTAGCTACTTAAGAAACTGCCACACTGTTTTCCAAAGTTGTACCATTTTACATTCTACGAGCTGTGTACAGATGTTCCAATTCTGCTTCATCTTTGGGTACACTTGGAATGTTGGTCTTGTGATTTTAACCGTTCTTACAGGTATGCAGTAGCATATTGTTGTAGTTTTCATTTGTATTTCCTAAATGGAAAATGATTTTGAGCATCTTCTTATATGCTTATTTATTATATTTTCTTGGATAAAGTCAACTAGACATTTTTTGACAATTTTTATTTGTTACTTGTTTTCTTATAATTGACTTTTAAAAGTTCTTTGTACTCTGAATAAAAGTCCTTTATCAGAAATTGTCTTGATAATTTTTTTCAGTTTATGACTTGTTTTTTTGTTCTCTAAGTAGTATACTCAGAAAATTAGAAGTTTTTTTTTATTTTAATAAAGCCCATAGCCATGTTTCTATTGTTGTTTCTGAAAGTTTGTTGCCTAACTTAAACTCATAGAGATATTCTCTTGCCCGCCAGCATGGTACAGTGATTGAGCATTGACCTATGAAGCAGGAGTTCATGGTTCAATTCCCGGTCAGAGCACATGCCTGAGTTGCAGGCTCCATTCCCAGTGTAGGGTGTGGTGTGCAGGATTCTGTCTCAGTTGTTCAGTGATTCTCTCTCATAACTGATGTTTCTATCTCTCTCCCTCTCTCTTCTTCTCTGATATCTATAAAAATATATTTTTAAAAAGAAATATTCTCCTATGCTTTTTTCTAGAAAGTTTATAGTTTCAGATTATAGATAGAAATCTATGACTTATTTTGGGTTAATTTGTGAGTTATGTATCAAAGTTCGTTTTTTGCTTAAATATATTCAATTATTTTAGCAACATTTGCTGAAAAGATTAATTGTTCTTCATTATATTGCCTTTGCACTTTGTCAAAGTGATCCATATGCTAGAGGCTCAGTGCACAAAATTCATGCACGGGAGTAGGGGTGTAATCTTCAGTGCAGCCTGCTCCCTCTCCAATCTGGGATCCCTACCTGGATCAGGCCTAAATGGACATCTCCCTCACAATCCAGAGCTGCTGGCTCCCAACTGCTCACCTGGCTGCCTTCCTGATTGCCCCTAACTGCTTCTGCCTGCCAGCCTGATCACCTTCTAACCACTCCCCTGCCAGCCTAATTGGTGCCTAACTGCTCTTCTGCCAGCTTTTTTTGCCCCTAACTACCCTCCTCTGTGGGCCTAGTCACCTCTAACTGCCCTCCCCTGCAGGCCTGGTTACCCCTCCCCTGAAGGCCTGAGTCCTACCCAACTGCCTTTCCCTGCAGGCCCAGACACCCCCAATTTCCCTCCTCTCCCAGCCTAGTCACCCCCAACTCTCCTCCCTTGCAGACCTGGTCCCTGCCAACTGCCCTCCCCTGCTGGCCTTCTTGTGGTGGCCATCTTGTGTCCACAAAGGGAGCAGGATCTTTTGACCACATGGGGACAGTCATCTTGTGTGTTGGAGTGATGGTCAATCTGTATATTACTCTTTTATTAGATAGGATAGAGGCTTGGTGTATGGATGGGGGCCAGCTGGTTTGCCCTGAATGGTGTCCTGGGTCAGAGTGGATGCTTCCTTGGGGCATGAGGTGGCCTGGGCGAGGGGCTTGTGGTGGTTTGCAGGCTGGCCATGCCCCCTGGTGACCCAAGCAGAGGCCCTGGTATCTGGGATTTATTTATCTTCTACAATTGAAACTTTGTGGACTGGAGCAAAGCCAAGTCTTCTGCTCTCACAGCCATTGAAACTTTGTTGCCTTAAGCTGAGGCCTGGGCTGGCTAGGGTGTGCAGAAAACTTGGCTTCTTCCATTGCCAGGGGCAACCCTAGCCTGCCTCCTGCTCTCTCTGTGGCTGTAGCCATCTTGGTTGTGTTAATTTGCATACTCACTTTGATTGGCTAGTGGGCATGGGTGGTGGGTGTGGCTGGTGGGTGTAGTGGAGGTAAGGTCAATTTGCATATTATTCTTTTATTAGATAGTATATACTTTGGTCTATTTCTGGACTCTGTTCTGTTCCATTGATTTATTTGTATATTTTTACACTACCATGCTATCTTGAAGACTGTAGTTTTATAGTACAATATATCTTGAAATAACATAGTGGTATTCCTTCAACTTTTTTTTCAAATTTGTTTTGAACTATCTATGTCTTTGCCTTTCCGTGTTAATTTTTTTAAGTCTTTATTGTTTAAAATATTACATATGTCTTATTTTTTTTCTCATTGACCTCTCCTCAGCCACTCCCACCCCTAAGCACATGCCCTCACCCCACTAGTGCTTGTGTCCATTGGTTTTGCATCCTTCCCTCCTTCCCTGCTTTCCCTCTGAGGTTTGATGATCTGTTTGATGCTTCTCAGTCTTTAGATCTGTTTCTGTTCACTAGTTTATGTTGTTCATTATATTCCACAAATGAGTAAGATCATGTGATATTTATCTTCCCCCAACTGGTTTATATCACATAGAATAATGCTCTCCAGGTACATCCATGCTGTTGAAAATGGTAAGAGTTTTTTATTTTTTATAGCAGCTTAATATTCCACTGTGTATATGTACCAAAGCTTTTTAATCCACTTACCTGCTGATGGGTACTTTGGCTGTTTCCAAATTTTAGATATTGTCAATTGTGCTGCTATGAACATAGGGGTTCCTATATGTTAATATGTTGTTGGTATTTTAATTTTCTGATTGGTGTTTCTGATTTCTTGGAATTTATTTCTGAAAGTGGTACTACTGGGTCAAATGGAAGTTCCATTTTTAATTTTTTGAGGAAACTCCATACTGTTCTCCACAGTGGCTGTACCAGTCTGCATTCCCACCAGCAGTGCAGGAAGGTTTCTTTTTCTTCAGATTCTCTTCAGCACTTGTCATTTATTGAATGGTTGGTGATAGCCATTCTGACAGGTGTGAGATGGTATCTTATTGTGGTTTTGATTTGCATTTCTCAGATGATTAGTAACTTGGAGCATGTTTTCATATGTCTCTTTGGCCTTATTCTGTATGTCCTCTTTTGATAGTGTCTACTTAGGTCCTTTGCCCATTTTTTGATTGGATTGTTTACCTTCCTTTTATTAAGAGGTATAAGTTCCCTAAAATTTTGGAGATTAGACCCTTATTGGATATAACATTGGCAAATGTGTTCTCCCATGCAGTGGGGCTTTCTTGTTGTTTTATTGATTGTTTCTTTTGCTTGCAGAAGCTTTTTATTTTGATGTAGTCACATTGGTTCATTTTCTCTTTAGTGTCCATTGTCCTAGGAGTTGTGTCAGTAAAGATATTGCTATGACATATGCCTGATAGTTTGCTGACTATGGATTCTCCTGATTTTTATGATTTCCCATCTTATGTTTAAGTCCTTTATCCATTTTGAGTTTACTTTTGTGTAGGGTGTAAGTTGGTGGTCTAGTTTCATTTTTTTTGCATGTATCTGTCCAATTTTCCCAACACCATTTTTTATTTTATTTTATTTTTTTAAAATATATGTTATTGAGTTTTTATAGAGAGGAAGGGAGAGGGATAGAGAGTTAGAAACATCGATGAGAGAAAGACATCAATCAGCCTCCTCCTGCAAGCCCCCTACTGGGGATGTGCCCACAACCAAGGCACATGCCCTTGACAGGAATCGAACCTGGGACCCTTCAGTCCACAGGCCGAAGCTCTATCCACTGAGCCAAACCAGTTTTGGCCCAACACCATTTATTGAAGAGACTGTCTTGACTCCATTGTATGCTCTTGCCTTCTTTGTAAAATATAAATTGACTAGAGACCCAGTGCAGAAATTCATGCATGGGTAGGATCAGACTGGCCCAGCCCCAATTGGGGCAGATCAGGGCTGGGCCTGTCAGGAGGAGGAGATGATGAGAAGTTGGCCAGCCATCCCAACCTGATTGCGGCTGGATCAGGGCTAGGCTGGCTGGGGGGAGGCAGGCGATTGGCCAGTGGGCCCCACCCCTGATTGGGTTGAGAGGCCAATTCAGGGCGGGACCAGCCATGGAGATGAGCTGTGGGCTGATCAGGGTGGGCCGACTGGTCAACTTCTGGGGTCCATTGGGGGTGAGGCTGGTGAGGAAAGGGGCTACAGGAGGTTTGCTATTCAGCCTTGCTCCCTATTGTGGTGGGGGTACAATTAGGGGTGGGGCTGGCCAGGGAGAGGGGTTGTAGACCAAGTGTTGAAGACCCATTGGGGTGGGACTGGTTTAGGGGAGAGGCTGTGGGCCTATCGTGGTGGGGTGAGCCAATCAGAGCTGGGCTGGCCGGTGTGGGGAGGAGCCACAGGAACTTGGCTAGCTGGCCCCACTCCCTGATCAGGCCAATTTGCTGGCCACAGTGGGTTTCATAGTGACTGGTCATTGGTCGTTCTGGTGGTTCCAGACACTGGCATTTTATATATATATATATAGATATAGATATAGATATAGATATAGATATAGATATAGATATAGATATAGATATAGATATATAGATAGATCATAATGGCTTGGGTGGATTTCTGGGTTCTCTGTTCTATTCCATTGGTCTATACAGTGGTACCTCGAGATACTAACTTAATTCATTCCGTAACCTTGAGGCATGGGAAACTATGAGACGCTTGAGTCCTGGTAAACTGGTGGGTCTTGTGCAGCCGGCAGATCTACGCGATTACTCCTATCTCAAATGTTGCTCGTATTTCAAAGCAAAAATCGCTCGCTCGACGGCTCGTATCTCAAAAATCTCGTATGTTAGGGCACTCGTATCTCAAGGTATGTATGTCTGTTCTTGTGCCAGTACCAGGCAGTTTTGAGGACAGTGGCTTTGTAATATAACTTGATATCCAGTATATCAAGCTGGGAAATTCCATTAAAATATCTGATCTTTACATCATAATATTCCCAAATATATCTTCTTTGCACCTACATATACTCCCCAAATCCTCTCAACCTTCACACCTCCATGATCATTCATCCTCACTCTATGGTGTTCAAGGTCTTAACATGTGTAGAATGCTATGAACCAAAAATTGATGGACCACTGCTTTCCTGGGAGCAATTCCTTTAATTGTGAGAGGAATAAGTTTTTATAAGCATTAGTACAGCTGGGAAACTCAGAATTCTATGTAAGAGTACTAACCATCTGACTTGTACCTGGACCATAAGAAAATCCAAGTGGCTTTGAAATTATTAAATTGGTCCTTAACCAAATTGATTCATGTTATATTCCAATGAATGGTTATATGTTTCACCTCTTTCCTTGTTCTTTTATTATGTTAAGAGAAAAACTGACAGATAATTTACAATTCTACTCTTAGAGAGTGAAAAACAATAACAATATAATTTAAGTTTAATAAAGCATCCTGTAAAGCTGACAGAAGGCATCTACCTCAATTGACATCAAATAAACATCAAATCATCTGCCTTTGTTAAGCTCTTTTGTGAGATGTGTTTATATAGTACTGCATTTTTTAAAAAAATAGATTTTTATTGATTTCAGAGAAGAAGGGAGAAGGAAAGAGAGAAAGAAGCATCAATGATGAGAGAGAATCTTTGACTGGCTGCTTCTTGTATACTCCACACTGGGGATCAAGCCCACAACTGGGTTTATGCCCTGCTGAGGAATTGAACCCTGACCTCCTGGTTCAACCACTGAGCCACACTGGTCAGATGATGGCATTACATTTTTTATTTATTTACAGCTAATCCCTAATATTAAAAAAAAAAACTAAATAAGAAACTTTTTCTAAACAGTAAGCATGTATGTTGTATTTTGAAAATGATGTAGGATTCCTAATATAAAATTTTTAAATACCTGATTATAGTAATGACTGGCATAAAAATGTTTCAGTCAACCATGTACCATGGTGGTTCCATAAGATTATAATAAACTAAAAAATTCTTATCACTTAGTAACATCATGGCCATCATAATGTTGTGCAATGGATTACTCACATGTTTGTGGCAGTGCTGGTATAAATAAACCTACTGGGCTGCCAGTTGTATAAAATCACATGCAATTGTGTATAATACATAATATTTGATAATGACAACTAAGTTGCTGTTTATAAATTTACTATACAATACTTTTTAATCATTATTTTAGAGTAAATTTTTTCTACTTATTGTAAAACAGTAGGTCATGTTTACTGCTAGCAACAGCATAAATCTTGTGTTTACTGTATCTCCTGACTGCATAATTTCCTCTTGTGCTTGATTTAATCTCATGTTGTTTTGTTTATTGTGGCTCCTACTCATACAAAATCCACTGCCGATCTTGCCAGTAAGAAGCCACATCAAGTGATTGATCTGAAAATAAAACTAGGACTACAAAAGTGAAAAATCTGTGATGGTTTTTGCTTATTAGTTAGGCTATGATCTTGAAGAACTAGAACAAAGTGATGGACACTGTTAGAACATCAGCTTCATTATTAGCCTGAAAGTAATCAGGCTAATAAAAACATTTGAGAAAGGCCTATATAAGCTGTGGAGAAACTTCTAATGATCTGGATTGAAGATCAGGCACAGAAGTGTATCCCTCTTAGTACTATGACAATCACAGCCAAAGCAAAGAGTTTGTGATATTGAAAGCAAAGGCTGGACCCACCTACAATGTTTAATTTCCTGCTATCTCTGGGTGATTTAAACAATTCAAGAATCATTATTTATTATACTAGAGGCCTGGTGCACAAATTCATGCACCAATGTAGTCCCTCAGCTTGGCCTGTGGGATCAGGCTGAAACTAGCTCTCTGACATTCCCCAAGGGGTCCCAGATTGCAAGAGGGCACAGACCAGACCAAAGGACCCCACTGGTGCATGATACGGGCCAGGGAAGGACAAAGGAGGTTGAGGGCTTCAAGGTGTGTCTGGCCCCTCTCGCTCAGTCCCAATCAGCCAGACCCCAGCAGCAAGCTAACCTACCAGTTGGAGTGTCTGCCCCATGGTGGTCAGTACACATCATAGCAACTGGTTGACTGGTTGACTGGTCAACTGTCTGCTCCCTGGTGGTCAGTGCACATAATAGCAAGTGGTTGAGTGGCCTTAGCATAGTATTAGCATATTATGCTTTGATTGGTTGAACAGATGACCAGACAACCAGACACTTAGCATATTAGGCTTTTATTATATAGAATAATGTGAAAGTAAGTGGTGAGTCTCCAGTTCTGATATAAAGGCAGCTGAAGAATTTTTAGAAACTCTAGATCAACTGATTGTGGAAGAAAAGAACGTGCCAGATTAAATATTCAATATGGATAAAATGTCCCTCTTCTGGAAACAGACACCTAAAAGGAGTTTCATCCATAAAGAGACCAAATTAATGCCAAATTTTAAGGCTCTTAAAGTCAGAATACCAGTCTTGCTTGAAGATAATGTTGCAAGCTACAAATTAAAACCTTTGTGATCTGGCACAGTGAGAATCCCAGGGCCCTGGAGCATATTAATAAGCACACACAGCCAGTGCACAACAGGAGCATTAAGTAATGGATGACCCAGCTCCTATTTTAAGATATCCTCTTAAATTGCTATGCCACTGAAATGAAGTACTGTTTGGAGAAAAACATAACTTTCAAGATTCAGTTTATTGTTGATATTTCTTAAATCCTCCTTTTATTGCTAATCTTTACCCCAATATCAAAGTGATGTTTCTTTTTTCAAATACCATTTCTTTAATTCAACAAATAAATCAAAGAGGTATAGCAATTTTTAGGCCTATTACCTGAGGAGAACCTTTGTTCAGGCTATTGTTGCTACTGAGAAAGATACTGATGCAATTCTGGAAAGATTACAACATCTATGATGGCATAAAGAACCTTGTTTGGACTTGGGGTGATCTCACCAAGAAGTGTATGAATGACATATGGAAAATGACACTCAAGAGGTTCTACCATGACTTCAAAGAATTTGCCAAAGATGGAGAAGTTGCAAAAACCAACAAGGCTGCAAGTGAGATGCCAAACAATTTTAACCTGGGTGTGGGTGAGAATGACATTGAGGAACCCCTAGAGATGGTGCCTGAGAAAATGTCTAATAAGAAGTTGTTGGAACTGGAGCAGGAATGCATAGCTCAACAGGCAAGAGAACATGGACTCCAACACCGAAAGGTTTTAAAACATGGACTCAAAACTAAAAGGTTTCCATTATTAGAGAGAAATATTCATGGTGCTTTACCTACTTAAATCCATGACTAAAAAGCCCATACATACAAGTAAACCACCATGGACATATTTCTAAAGAATAGAAACCTCTTCAAGAAGAGACTGAGGCAGGTCCTTCAGGAGGTATTCCAGAAGAAGGCATTATTATCATAGGAGATGGCAGCTGAAGACCTTCCAGTGGCACAGGATGTGGAGGTGGAAGACAGTGATATCAATGATCCTGACTAAGCTCTTAGAATCAGCTTAAGTCATGCCTACCTTGATTTGTATGTTGTGTTTTGCTTTTAACAAAAATGTTTAAAAGGCTCTAGCCAGTTTGGTTCATGGATAGAGCATTGGCCTGTGGACTGAAGGGTCCCAGGTTTGAATCCAGTCAAGGACACAGATTACAGGCTTGATCCCCAGTAGGGGGTATGCAGAAGGCAACAAATCAATGATTCTCCCTCATCATTGATGTTGCTATTTCTCTTTCTCTCTTCCTGCCTCTCTGAAATAAATAAAAATATATTTTTTAAAAAGTTTAAAAAGTAAAATAAAAATTAATTAACAACAGGAAAAAGCTTATAGAATGAAGATACAAAGAAAAAAATAGTTTTGTACAACTGTACAAGGTGTTTGTATTTTATGTTTTATCACAAAGAAATCTATAGTAAAAATTTATAGGAAAAATTTATTACTGAGTAATAAAAATGATTTTAATAAATGTAGTGTAGCCTCCATGTACAATATTTACATAAAGTCTACAGGCATGTGCACTAATGTCCTAGACCTTCACACTCACTCATCACTCACTCATTGATCCATCCAGAGCAATTTCCACTCTTGTGAGCTTCATACATGGCAAGTGCCCTATACAAGTGTACCTTTTTATTTTCATTTTTTTGTACCATACTTTTACCATAACTTTTTTAAGTTTAGGTATGTTTAGATACACAAGTAATTAATATCCTATATAATAAAAGGCTAATATGCAAATCGATCAAATGGCAGAACAATGGGTTGCTCTGATGCACACTGACCACCAGGGAGCACACCACTCAGCCAGAAGCCAGGCTCATGGCTGGTGAGCACTGCAGCACTGGCAGGAGCCTCTGTCACCTCTGCAATAGTGCTAAGGATGTCAGACTAGGCCTAAGCTGTCAATCGGACATTCCTCAAGGGCTCCTGGACTGTGAAAGGGCGCAGGCTGGCCTGAAGGACCCCCTGAGTGGATGAATTTTGTTCACCAGGCCTCAAGTTGTATTATAGAGGCTTATAGCCTAGGAGCATCAGGCTATACCAGTGGTCAGCAAACCGCAGCTTGCAAGCCACATGTGGCTCTTTGGCCCCTTGAGTGTGACTCTTCCACAAAATACCACGGTCTGGGTATAGATTTTGAGTCTATTTTGAAGAGAAGTTTAGTTTAAAAAATTTGGCTCTCAAAAGAAATGTCAATTGTTGTACTGTTGATATTTGGCTCTGTTGACTAATGAGTTTGCCGACCACTGGGCTATACCATCTAGACTTGTGTAAGTGCACTCAGTGATGTTCACACAACAACAAAATCACCTAACAAACATTTCTCAGAATATGTCTCCATCATTAATCAACATTACTATACATACTTCAGTAACTTAAATACCAAAATAATGGTCTAAGGTATTTTGGTTTCTCCAACTTATTCTAGTTTACTTTGACAAATAGATGTGCATTAGAAATTCTTCTTACTTTATAAAAACTCATTAAACAACTGTCTATCAAATGCCTTCTTTCTTTAGTACTTACAGTCTAGTGTGGAGAGAGGAAATGAACAATTAAATTATTAGTTACATATACACTATTTTATTCACTCACTTAATACATGCAAGTGGTATTCTAAATGCTGGGAATTGTAGTGAACAAGACAAGTTCCCTGTCCTCTGGAACTTACGATATGGTGGCAGAAATTAAAAATAAAGATCCTTTCTGCCTGCTCTTCCCTTTCCCTGAGCGCCGCAGCAAGTCCTAGCCACAGCAATCAGACAAGAAGAAGAGATAAAAGGCACCCAAATTGGAAAGGAGAAAGCAAAACTGTCATTATGATCATTTTTGGGACCTCATCAGCCATGCTGAGATGTTTTCCGATAGCTGTAAGATCCGGGAAATCATGGATGGGCTGTGCCTGAAGGAAGAGGGGAAGAAGGTCAGTAGGACAGAGGGTAACATTGATGACTGGATAATTGGTGGAAATGCCTCTGCTGAAGGCCCTGAGGGTGAAGATACTGAAAGCACCGCAATCAAAGGTGTTGGTATTGTCATGAACCATCATTTGCAGGAAACCAGCTTCACAAAAGAAGCCTACAAGAAGTACATCAAAGATTATATGAAATCAATCAAAGGGAAACTTGAAGAACAGAAAGAATAAAACCTTGTATGACAGGGGCTGCAGAGCAAGTCAAGCACATCCTTGCTAATTTCAAAAACTAGCAGTTCTTTATTGGTGAAAACATGAGTCTGGATAGCACGGTTGCTCTTCTGGACGCCATGAGGATGGTGTGACCCCCATGTGTGATCTTCTTTAAGGATGGCTTAGAAATGGAAAAATGTTCACGAATTTGGCAAGTTGGATCTATTACCTGTCATCATAACTGGCTGCTGCTCTTCATCTCCACACCAAGACGAGGACAAATATGACTGATGTTATCTTGAGCTCTTCATTTATTTTGACCTTGATTTATAAAGAGTGGAGAAAAAACATGTCATGTAGGTTGTCTAAAAATAAAATGCATTTAAACTCAAAAGAAATAAAATAAAATAAAGAGATATGATAATTATTAAAGGACTCCAATAGCTTCTTATAATCAAAGATAACCCTTAACAGCACAATTCCTTAGAGATGAAGATATAGAGTGGCCTTTAAGCAGGGTGAATGTCACATTTTTACTATGAATCAGGTCTAGTCTCCAGAGATTATTCAATTTTACTCACAAGTGTTATTAAAACAGTTCAACTTCCTCCAACTTGCCTTGAAATTTCTAATACAAAGCAGCAGGTGGCACCACCATATCATTCACTCCTGCCTGATTTTGATAAAATTTTTTAATGGCTTCATACTAACTTAGATCACATACCACAGGAAATTTATTTTCTTCTTTTAGTTATCCCATTCTTTTCTTATTCATTGTACAAATATCCCAACAGAAATTTAAGACCATCATTATTATACAGGTGAGGAAACAAGTAGAGAAAATTAAGTAACACATCTAAAGCCACTCAGTGACAGAATTAAGAACAAGGCAACATGATGCATTTATTAGATAGAACATGGACTCTGAATTTAGAAATTCTGCCAATAACAGATATTTTTTCCCTTATGCAATTAAATGATCCTATCTCTTGCCCCCACCCCCTCCCATTTAAAAATGAATGGAATATACCAGGTGAATTCCTTCCAAATATTTTGTAGGTTCAATTGCTTTTTTTTCTAAATAAAATTATTTATAAAATTTCCAAATATAAAACCAGCAAAATCAGAGATGCTTTAGCCATATCAATATTGGGAAGTCTAGAGACTTTTCTATTTGGCTTATCTTGCATCACATTTTGCTATATTTTCCTTCCTATTAGAGATGACTTTGAGTTAAAGGGCACAAGACAAAAAGAAATATAGCAAATATATTCAATTAACCAAAATATGGATGGCTATAGAGTGACGAAAGCAAATGCAAAGAAGACAGAGGGGCTACTGTGATTGGAAGAAAGAAGGATAATCTCACATGCAACTTAAAGCAAACAAACAAATATACATACGAAAAACTTCCCACTTCAAAATAACACCAACTCTTCTTAATCTACTCTTTGCTTTCCAAAGGCAATGTAAGGACAACTTGGTAAAGTACAGCATAGTCAATAATATTGTAATAACTATGTATGATGGGTACTGGAAATAACAGAGAGAACATTTTGTAAATTATATGATTGTCGAATTGTTATCAGTGATTGCAATCTGTGTCCTCATCTATTACAGATGGATGTGGAGTTCTTGCGATATTGCAAGAAAAGGAATTTCCTGAGACTCATGAGGGAGGATGAATGATCTTATTTCCATGGAATTAAATCACTGGGTTTCCAATGTTGAATTTTCCTATGTTCTGCCATGGAAGAAGTCCAATCTTGTCTTCAGTAGGGTAAGAATTAAGACCACTTCCTGGAGTCTTCACTCTGTACTAAAGCACAGTCCAGTCCAGCATCCTACATGTAGAGTCTACACGGCCCTGGACCATGGGGTTGCTTAAGATTACATGGCTATGGAGAGAGAACAGACAATGCATGAGGTGAGTGTGGGTCACAAAGCAAGAGCACCAAAGCATAAGAGCAGAACAAGAGGTATAAGATGGGCAACAGAGAGGGTGCTCTTTGTCTAGATATTATAACCAGGAACGTAATCCACTAACTTTTCAAGATTTCATGTGCTTACAGTGGCTTCAACACCAATAGCCAATTACCTTTTCCCCAGGTTAGACTGATAAGCAAGCACCTTCCCTATGTCACCCTAACTTTGCTGTGCATAAGCCCATCTCCCTTTTTGTTGGATCCATTCCCCTAGTGATCTGCAGGAAATGGACAGGTGGTTTTCTGCGGAGTGTGAAACTGTAGCTTCCTGGTCATGCTGCCCAAATGAACATGCTTATAATATCTGTCCTCTCATTTTTTTTCTTCTTATCTTATATAATAAAAGTCTAATATGCAAATTGATCAAACTGCAAAAAGACCAGTGGAAAGTCTGGTCAATATGATGCGCACTGACCACCAAGGAGCAGATGCTCAATGCAGGAGCTGCCCCCAGTTTGCAGGCCCCAGGCCAGCCAAAGTGGGTGCCAGTGAGGACTCCACAATTGCCCTGTTAGTCGCCCCACAGAGGAGGTGACCAGTGTGGCTGTAGGGAGAAGAGCTGGCAAGGTGGGTGCCAGTGGGGGTCCCCCCCTGTTGCCCTGCAGATTGGCCCTGGTCGCCAGCCAGGCCTAGGAACCCTACCCATGCATGAATTTCATGCAGTGAGCCTCTAGTTGTTAATATTAATAACTAGATAATCACAACAATAACATAGCAATTATGTTATACACCAGAAACTAATAGAAATAATATAGGAATATAAAAAATAAATATAAAGGAAGAAAGAAAGAAAGAAAGAAAGAAAGAAAGAAAGAAAGAAAGAAAGGAAGAAAAGAAGGAAGGAGGAAAGGAAGACAACTTGATTATAATTTGGGACTAAAAATTGGAATTAGCTAAAGTTTATTTCTTAGTTCATAATAAATATAAATGTTTGTTTTCTGTCCATCTTCCTCATTAGAGAATATATTGAGGCACTATGCTAGATATCAGACTCAGAATACCAATAGAGATAGAATGCTTATCCTTTTGGAGTTTATAAGCTAAATCAGACAATAGAATTTAGTAATTTTAGACTATAATATATAAAGGTACTTAAATATATTTCATACATATAGTATTAGTATTAGTATTTTTAAATATATTTTACTGATTTTTCACAGAGAGGAAAGAAGAGGGATAGAGAGTTAGAAATATTGATCAGAGAGACATTGATCAGCTGCCTCTAACCCTAACCCTCAACCAAGGTACATGCCCTTGACCAGAATCGAACCTGGGACCCTTCAGTCCGCAGACGGATGCTCTATCCACTGAGCCAAACCGGTTTCTGCCATATAGTATTATTTTTAAAGTATTTCCCATTACTTATATACAATCTTTTATACACCAACCCAACATATATTTATTGATAACCTACAATGAATCAGAAGTTAGTCTAAGTTCTTCGAAATTAACAGTGACAAAGACAAGCAAGATTCTTAATTCATGGTGCTTACAAACATATGAATGAGTCTAATCATAAACAGATGAGATATGTCCAAATATTGTAAAGTGCTTTAAAAAGATAACAAACAGCTGTATGATATGATTTAGGCATCCTGGTTGTATTCTGCTTCAGACTGAGTAATTAAGGAAGACCTGTTAGAGAGGTGATATTTGAACTGAAAAGTGATTATTAAGAAAAATTCCACCAGGCATAGTTCTCAAGGCAAAACACTTCAGCCTATGTGGAAGCCCAAAGTCCCTGAGACAAAAATAAAATTGGTATGTTCCTGTGATTTTAAAAAAAGAAGGCGGGTGTTTTAAGACAGTGAAGGGAAAGATGGTTAGGAAAGGAAGCTAGAAAGGTAGTCAGGCATTACATCATTTAGATCCTTTTAGGGAAGAGATGCTCTCCCAAGGAGTGTTCATCAGGCAATAAAATAGTGCTGGTGAATTGTCTGTAGAGAATGAAAAAAATAATAAAGTACTAAAAGTCAGTCTGCTTTTTATTATCACCATTTACCATACTAAACAATGTCAGTGATAAAATATTCTCTGAAAGTATATTTTGTTGGCCAAAACTTTTTTTTTAATATATTTTATTGATTTTTTACAGAGAGAAAGAGAGAGGGATAGAGAGAAACATCAATGAGAGACATAGATCAGCTGCCTCCTGCACGCCCCCTACTGGGGATGTGCCCATAACCAAGATACATGCCCTTAACTGGAATCGAACCTGGGATCTTTCAGTCCGCAGGCCAATGCTCTATCCACTGAGCCAAACCGGTCTCGGCTGGCCAAAGCTTTAAACAGTTATTGTGGTTACTGTTAAAGTTTTAAAACTATCTGTTTATCTAGTTTTCTATACAGTCATTACTGTTATTCATGGCAAAGGCCTACGAAGTCACAAGAACCCTGAATAACTATTGCTTCCGGTTAGGTTCCTATGAGCATCTGGTCATATTTTTGTCAACAGATTAATATACAAACTTATTTGGGGAGTGGGCCTAAGCAGGCAGGCAGACATCTGCCAAGGGCTCCCAGACTACGAGAGGATGCAGGCTGGGCTGAAGTACCCCCCTTCAGTGCACAAATTTTGTGCTCTGGGTCTCTAGTACAATTATAAGTTATTTACCTGCCCTTTGAGATGTAAAATCTACCACTCCAAACTTTCCTCAAGGACTTTAGAGACATCTCTTTGAATGCATTCAGGGAGTTAGGGAGATAAAGCTTGCTCTCCCAGGCCCTGTGGGAGGGAGGAGAAGGGTGTGTAACTTCAGTGGAAGCACCCCTCAGCTTCAACAGGCACCATTGCTTCCTGTCATAAGGACAGATATTTTTTTCTCTTCTGGATAAGCATAATTAACAAATCCACATGATCTAGTCACATGGATTAACTCTCCTTAAGGCCACTCAGGGACTTTTCCTTTGCACACTCCAGCCTTTAAATAGGCTTTAGCCTTTTGTTTTGGGGAAGTTGTGTGCATTCCACGCTGGTCCTCTTCTCTATTTCCTTCAGTAGGAAAGAAAGATTACTGAAGGAAATCTGTCCTCATTGCTTCAATGTTTCATGCCTCCTTCATTCTACTTGCTTCAGAGTCTTGTAAATGGGTTGGGTACATCTCTAGTTTCCAGCTGAAAGTGTTTTGGAGGTAATTACTATGGCAATTGGAATACAGAAAAAAAAATCAAACATTTAGCATAATATTTCAGTATGAAATGGTGAATGAAACAGTGTAGCAAAACAGAAAAGATCATACATTTTTTTCAGCAAGAATAGATGTTAGTTTGATTCCTTGCTTCAATATTTTTACAATCTTCTTAAAACTGAGCAGGGGGCTAAAATTGCTGTGTTTTAACTTTTTCATTTAAAAATAGGAAAAATAATACCCATCACATGGTCTTGTTGGAAAATTAAGATTGAATGAGAAATCAAGGTCACTGGCTAGTACCTAACTTATAGTAATTGTTCAATAAATAATTACTACTTTGTATTATCAATCCCTGGCAAATCCCAAAGAAATTTGTTTAGTCTCTGTTGTTATAACAATGTACCTTTTAAAGCATCCTTTGTATACCTATCTATAGGTTTCCACATGAGAGAATAGTTTTTTCATTTATCCTTATATTCCCAGCTCCTGCCATTTCAAAAGATGGGTTTTCAATATATGCTTAGTGAATGAGTGAGTACATGAATGAATGTATAGTAAAACAAAGTAATGATAAAATTAAAGTACCAAAACTGTTTGATAGTTTACATATGCCAGGCCAATTAATGATGTAAAATTTATTTGTGAAAGTAATGAAAACAGCATAAACTATTAATCTTTTTATGCTTTTTATTTTTGGTCTGAAATAAAGACCTGTCTATGGTGCTGCCTTATAATTTTTTTTTAAGTCATCAGTCTCAGAAACAGGATCTAAAAATACAAATGGGAACTTACGGCATAATTTTCATTTCCTGCTTTTGGATAACTGGTTGGACTACTTACTTAAGCTCAACTTGTTAAAGCTCATTAAATGCATATCACACATGACTTGCTTCATAGATCCTCTTTGGTCCACAGGCAATTGTCTTAGAAGAGAGGGAAGAACTCTCGAATGCTGTGTCAATTGAGGAACTCAATGGAATAATGGCATACCGATCTGAGCTAGAAAACTTGGATGAAGATGGATATACTCAATTACAGTTCAGCTCTAGAGACATCACCAAGAAACCTGTTTCCTCAGAGAAAGGTATTTTTTTCTTTCTTTCTGCCTTCCACATTTTCATTCTCATCAACTAAAAAACTTAACCAAGTTAAGAAAATTTGAAAGACTTATGAATGTAAGGGTTTTATTAGTATACACCTATATATATTATTTTTCAGAAAACGTTTACTTTTTAGAACAGTTTTAGATTTAAAGACAAATTGCAAAGACAGTACAAAATTCAGAAAACCTTTTAAAATATTAGTATGTTAATATTTTAAAAGGTTTTAAAGTCACTAAAGATAAGCCTTTTCTTATAGCAACCATTCAGTGACTATTCATATTTAAATTAATTATGAGGATGATAGAAAGTACTCACAATATCTAGTCTACAGAAATAGGTCAGCAGCAAGGAACTGGTAATAAGTATGATAAGCTGCAAAGATAAAAGAATTTCAATAAGAATGACTAGTTTGTTAGAAGTAAGTTGTAGAACGGAGGTCAATAAAACTGAAAGAAGTGTATACATAAATCATATCAAGATATCAGAGATAAGAAAGAAAAGAATGAAAAGATGGAAGATAGGTAAGAGATCAAAACAAACTTGTGGTTTTGTGGTAAAGAATTCAGAATACTGAATCTAATTTTTTAGTTGTATGTGTTAAAATCTTGATTTGGATGTTTTTAAAAAACAAAAGGATTTTTTTTTTTTTGGTAAACCAGTGAAGAAAAATATATGCGTTAGATGAAAAGGTCCTATTAGTAACACATGAGACTTAAAGAAAATGTGAAAGAAGTGGAATATGGAGAAGAGCATTAAAAGATCTTTTTCTTCCATTTAGTCTCCTCTATAATTCTCCTATCTGACAATTCTCTGAAGTGCTCTTAACTGCTTATTCTTAGTCAGAGGCAAAACTATAGTCTTGTAATGGTGATGCTAACATAAAATGAGTTCCCTATTATTAAGAAAAATATTATTCACGAGGTTTGACAGCAGAATTTGCTCTCTTCTGCTTTCTGGTCATTCATGTTGCACAATTATTTTGCTCTCACCACTTACACAATTCTTTCTTTGGGCAACCTGTTGGGGAAGAGTGGAAAAACTGGATGATGCAAGAGGTAGGGAGGTGGGTGTGTTCATGCATATATATAGAAACACAGTGAGTTACCTATAATTTGCTAGTAGTCTCTAAACTAGGTGCTTTTCCAAGTGTTAGCTTCCTTAATTCCCACAATAATTCTTTGAAATAGTATTACCCCATTTTTCACAAAGAGAAATTTTTTTGAAAAAAGAAGTAATTTGTCCAAATTCATGCAACACCTGCATAAAAAAGGGAAGATCACCCATGGTAATCCCTAATATTTATCTTACATAAAGCTGTCTCTTCTAAGAATGAGTGGGATTTCAGAAATCCTGATAATGTCAAGACTTATAGACATCAATGAGGAACTGAAATTAAGAGTGCATAGTTATAAGGCACTGTGCTGAAATCACAATTCCGGAACCCAAAGAGATATGCTAAAGGTGGGTAAAAATTCAGACTAATTCTAGTTAACTAGATAATCAGGATATCAGTGATTAATGGTTCAGATTTTGCCAGATTTGGATGAATTGTAGAATTGAGGTGTACATGATCCATCATCCTATTTCCTTTTTAAAATATATGTTTCTGCCCTAGCCAGTTTTGCCCAGTGGTTAGAGTATCAGTCTGCAGACTGAATGGTCCTGGGTTCAATTCCAGTCAAGGGCATATGCCTGAGTTGTGGGCAAGATACCCAGGTGGGGGGTATGAAGGAGACAGTCAGTCAATGACTCTCTTTTATCATTGATATTTCTATCTCTCCCTTTCCCTTCCTCTCAGTAAAATACACACACACACACACACACACACACACACACACACACACATATATATTAAGTAAAATAAAATATGTTTCTATTGATTTCAGGGAGAGGAAAGCAGAGGAAGAGAGAGATAAAAACATCAGTGATGAAAGAGAATCATCTATTGCCTGCCTGCTGCATGTCCTCTACTGGGGATCGAGCCCACATGCAGGAGGCATTTGCCTTGACTGGGAATCAAACCGTGATCTCCTGGTTCATAGGTCGACACTCAACCACTGAGTCACACTGGCCAGGCATCTTATTTCTTCATTCAATCCCTGTTCCCTCTGTCTCCATCAGGACCTTGTGCTGCATCTCTTCCTTGGCGTTCCATTGCTGTGACTTTGGGAATTTTATGCTTGGTAATACTGGTGATAGCTATAGTCCTGGGTACTATGGGTGAGTACTACTGTAGAAGATTAACAGCAATACATATTTAACAAGCACTTATAACGTGCCAGACATTCTTTTAAAAGCTTAACATGCATAATGTAATTTAGTCTGTATATTAACCCTATTCAATTGGTGCTATTCATTCTCATTTTATTTATAAGAGAAGTAAAAGTCTGGGAGGCTATTTTACTTTTTAAGGATCATAAACTAGTTAATGGAAAGACCATGATTAGGAATTTAGGCAATGTGTCTAAAAAATACATACTCGGCACTACATTGCTCCACTATCTCCCTGGTTTCAAAGCTGTGGAATTTCTGGAATAAACTAATGGGAGGAAACCTATGGAAGTGAAGAAGAAAGTACAAAGTGGTGCTATCTTCTAATAAAATCAATTCCCTAACAAGACTACAAGCTATTCTGATATCTCATGATTTAAGAAAACTGTTTTGTACCTCATCTTTAATAGAAATGCCTTTGGGTAACAGCAGAAATTATCTGAGGCACTTACTAAGTACTTGGTAGATATTTTGTAATGGATGAATAAATCTCCTTAGATTTTATATCTCATGCATTCTATTGTCAATAAAGTACTATTTTGCCTTCAGAGAATCTTTATTAGATTATTTAATTATCAAATGTTTATTGAGTACAGTCTATGTTATAGATACTGGACAGGTTCTCAAGGAGCTCTCATTCTTAAAATGAAGAAAGATAGATTTATTATTATTTCAAATTTATCATGGCTCCAATTGAATTTATATTATGTGCTTCTTGCTTTCTCCTTAATACTCTTTCTTCTTCTCTGCTTCATTTTTCTGTTTTTACTATACCATCTTCAAGGAAGTTGTTTTCCTCCCATCTATTTAATCTGCCTATTATCTATTTATCTATCAGCTATCAGTCTTTATCTCTACATCTGCAATGTGCTATCTGTTAATCATTAATAAAAAATGTATCTCTTTCCCTGGCTGGTATGGTTCAGTTGGTTGGAGTGTGGTCCCAAAGGGTCACGGTCGGTTCCCAGTAAGAGTCCAGTCCCAGACTGCAGGTTTCATTCCATGTCTGGGCATGTGTGAGAGGCAAATGATCAATGCTTCTTGCATCTCTCTCTCTCTCTCTCTCTCTCTCTCTCTCTCTCTCTCTCTCTCTCCCTCTCCCTCTTCCTTCCTTTCTTTCTAAAATCAGTAAAACAAACAAACAACAACAAAATATATCCACATATCCTTGGGTGATGATTAAAAAAAAAAAGTATCTCTCTGACCATTATCAGTCTGCTCTCTATATCTACAAATCTGCTTCTATTTTACTTGTTCATGTATTGGTTTTTTAGATTCCATATATACTGTAAGTGGAATCAGATGGTATTGGTCTTTCTCTGTCTGACTTATATTACTTAGCACAATATCTTCTAAGATTTCATTCTTTTTATGGCTTAGTAATATTATATATATATATATAATATTACTATATATATATATCTCACAACTTTTTGCCCGCTTGTCTATTGATGGTTCCTTGGGTTGTTTCCATATCTTGGCTATTGTAAATAAGACTGCAGTGAACATGGGATGCATATATTCTTTTGAATTAGTCTTTATGTTACAACAAAAATATGGATTCTAGAGTTTAAATTTTCAAACATAGTAGAATGATCCTTTTGTCACTATTGTTGGTATATGAAGGTATTTGGAGATCCAATTCAGGAAGCAACTCATTGAAGAATGAAAATTTTTCATCAAGAAATAAAGAGAACCGCAATCAACCCACACAATCATCTTTAGAAGAGAGTGTGGATTCTCCCAAAGCTCTCACAACCACAGGCAAGGGCAAAGTTAAATGATTAATGAAATTCTTGATTCAGGAGGGTTAATTATTGGTGTGATGGCCTGAAAGGGTTGGGGAAGAGAAAACTTTTACATGTGGTGATTGTGCATTCAAAGAAAGTACACATCAGTGTTATCTCAGTCTAAAATGCCCCTGTCATATATACAATGTAGTTATATTATAAATATCCATGTACTTGGCTGAACTGTTCTAAGTTGGATTTTTTTTCCAAATCAGTAAATAATTTATCCCTGTCTATGTGTTTAGGCCTACAGGATATTTTATAATTTGAAGTATATTATTTGCCTTTGGGGAGCCGATATTTTACAGTGATATAGTAAGAATAAAAAATATCATATCAGAAAGGAAAAAAGGGAGAGATAAGGAAAAGAAGGAAACATGTTGGCGAGAATTAAAAGGCTAAATGACACACATATAGAAGAGATAGACCTAATAGATATGTTCCTGAAAACTCTAGTTAAATTGATTTTTTATCACACAATTGTATTATAATTTGATATATACTTGATCTTCTAATTATATCATAACTGAATATGACAATACTGTTACTTCAATTTTTCACTGTGTACCCATCCTTCCTCATGATTGGTATCAAGTAGTAATATTACAAAACATCAATACTCTGTAATGTGAATAACTGTTCTTATACTTTTTTCATTTGGAACATTGTCTTCTGAAATGGATCTCATACCTGTAAAAAGTTAACATAAAATTATCATATACCATAATGATTTATTTTGAATTGATTTATTTTAAGAATTATGAAGAAAGGGAGTTCCCAGCTGAATTTGAAGGAATGATGGACAAGAAAGAAAGGAAGGTTGACTGTCTAAAACATTTTTATAATTTTTAATTCATTTTTAAATTTTAAATGAATGGAGACATTTTAATATGGCCTATTTTGTAAAGTCATTTTCTTATAGTTTGAATTGAAATGGAAATATTTTAATGGTGAGTCATTAATTATTTATTGTGTCCTCAGGATGCATGGTGCTTGCACCACATCATAGTTATCTTCTATTTCCAGGAGTTTTTTCCAGTTCTTGTCCCCCTAACTGGATTGCACAGGAGAATAGCTGTTACCTATTTGGAACATCATTGAATTTCTGGAATGAAAGTAAAAGACAGTGCTCTCAACTGGACTCTTATCTCCTGAAGATAGATAGTTCAAAAGAATTGGTAAGTGTAAATTTCAGTTATAGTTATCTGTAGTCTTTATGAGCAGAAAAATAGAGATAGATTCCAGGTAATGATAATCTTCCTTAAGAAAAACTGGTAATTGGAGGAGAACCAAGTTGGCGACATAGGTAAACACATATACTTGCTGCCTCTCACAACCACATCAAAATTACAACTAAAAGGCAACTACCACTCAGAACCACAGGAAAGCTGGCTGAGTGGAAGTTCCACAATTAGAGAGGTGAAGAAAGCACATTGAGACTGCTAAGAGGTGCAGAGGCACAGAAAATGCTGGCACCTGGATGTGCTGCTCTTTTAATCAAGAGGGAGATACAAGCTCCCAATTGCTCTGAACTCCAGTGCCAGGTGAGGACTCTGGGGGACCCAGACACATACGAGGAGAAACTGGACTGTCTAGCATCAGACAGGAATGTGAGGACAGCTTTCCCTCAGAGGTACTCACAGCGATCATTGTTTCTGCAGGGAAGCATGAGATGCAGATTCCCAGGGACCTCCCTGGTGCAGGGCTAACTGGTAGCCATTGCTGTTTGCTCCACCCTGTTGATTCCCAGAGACCCTTACACACTCAATTTACAACCCCACCCAAGCTTTTGCATATGAATGGCTTATCCTTTCTCCTCCTGAAACCTGTCAAACTGAAACTGGGTCAGAGAGCCCCAGAGCTTCCAAAAGAAGGCCCAAGGCCTGGAAGCAACAGCAGGCCTTGCTTCACAACTGGGCCTCATCTGGGCACTTCCAAACCCCATACAAAGAGGAGGAATCTGCAGATGTCTCTGAAGCTCCTGCTGGGTGGCCCCAGATGAGAAAGGCTAACCTTTCACCTTCTTGGAGATCCAAGGGCCAGTGTACTCAGTGGTCAGAGTGAGACCATATTGGATTTCAACTCTTCACATCCATAAGAGACACACTCAAAGGGCAGACTCAGTGAGCATCAAAGGCCCACTGAAGCAAGTCCTGCCACATAAGGGTACACAACAGATCTTTCAATGTAGACACAGCTGTCATCACAGCCAATTGGCCTGAAGGTCAATTCCTCCCAGTGATACCAACAGAAATCAAGGGTTAACTACAACAAGACTGTGCAAATAGCCCACTGAGGGGTACACCAAGAATGTCTACCTCAGGTGACTGGGAAGGCTGAGCTAGTGGGCCCTATAGGACACCTACCACACAAGGCCACTCTATCAACTCAAAGAGACTTATCAGCTACCCAGTATATAGAAACAAACGCAGGAAAGCAGCCAAAATGCAGAGACAAAGAAACAAGTGACAAGTGAAAGAAATGGAGGAAAGCAAACTACAGGATATAGAGTTCAAAACCACGGTTATAAGGTTACTCAAGAATCTTCTAGAAAACTCTGAGAAATTTAGTGAGACCCTCAAGAATATGAAAAAGAACCAACCAGAAATTAACTATCCACTGACTGAAATAAAGAATAATATACAGAGATCCAATAGCAGACTAGAGGATCCCAAGAATCAAGTCTAAGATTTGAAATACAAAGAAGCAAAAATCACCCAACCGGAAAAGCAAAAAGAAAAAAGAGTCCAAAAATGTGAAGATAGTATAAAAAGCCTCTAGGACAGTGGTTCTCAACCTTTCTAATGCAGTGACCCTTTAATACAGTTCTTTATGTTTTGGTGACCCCAACCATAAAATTATTTTTGTTGCTACTTCATAACTAATTTTGCTACTGTTATGAATTGTAATGTAAATATCTGTGTTTTCAATGGTCTTCGGCTCTACAGCAGCGATTCTCAACCTGTGGGTCACGACTGTATGACAACAAATACATATCTATCAACAAGTGAACCTAAAAATCAAATGAATAAAAAACCTGATGAATAGAACAGACTGGTGAATGTAGTAGAATCAGGGGCATGGAAAGGGAGCAGACTGACAATTCTTGGGCAGAAGGGGTTGTGAAGGGTTCTGGAAGAGATTTGACAAAGAGCTTATACCTATAGAAGAGATCAGTGATGGGGAGGAGGCCTGGTTTGGGGTGGGAACTGGGAAGGGAGCTATGGAGGGGAAAAAAGGGACATCTGTAATAATCTGAGATTTAAATAAAATAAAATAATAACAAAAAAAGTGATATTTATTATTCTCCATAATTATAGTAATAGTATGCATTAAGTGGGTAATGTTTATAATTTATGCTTTTTATTTTAATTAATTAATTAAAAAATAAGCACATTGTATTTTTAAAACAAATCCTTCTGAATATACTGCGAGTTTGCATGACTATCATAATCAAGCAACTACTAATTTTTGTGGGTTAGGATTTCAATTTTTAAATTTGGTGATAGAACATTATCCCCCTTTGTCATCATAATTACCAAGAAAAATAGCTGCAATGATAATACACATTTATACATCATTTACTTCTTAACATATACTGGAAAAGGCAAAAGAGGTGAAAAGTAAACTTGATATTGCAATGCTCATGTAATTTGTAAGAAAAAAGAAACAACAGCTGTTAAAAGTTAAACACTTGGGCCCTGACGGGGTGTCTCAGTTGGTTGGAGCATCCTCCTGTACATTAAAAAGTTTACGAGCTCATTTTCTGGTGCATAGTAAGGTTCCAAGTTTGATCCCTGGTCATGAAGTATATGGGAGGCAACTGATCAATGTTTCTCTCTCTCTCTTCTTCTCTAAAATCAATAAAAAATATCCTGGGTGAGGATTTTTTAAAAAGTTAAATATTTGATATTGGCAACAGATGTGATAGGAATTCAGAGGTGGAACTTACAATTCATCATGAATGAAGTTTAGGGCTAAGATGGCCTATAAGAAGGGTTAGTAATCAGGAAAAATTCTTCACTAAGAATCTAAACAGTTCTTTTTGTGGAAAATTAAATAAAATGACTCTGAAGAAATGAAATATGCCTTTTGAGACACTCAGTGGCACTTAAGAATCGGTACTTCTTTCAAGGTTGATGCCAGTGTACACATGCATCCTTCACCAAGGTGATTCACGGTATCTATAAGAGCATCTCTGTCTCTTCTCTGTCTTTCTATCTCTATCATCTCTGTCTCTCTCTGCTTGATGTGTATTTGTGTTTATGTTTCCCTACAGGAATTTATAGTAAAGCAAGTGTCTCCCCAACCTGATAACTCATTTTGGATAGGGCTCTCTCGCTCTCAGGCTGAAGGACCATGGCTCTGGGAAGATGGCTCAAAGTTTTCTCCTAACTTGTAAGTATCTAGAGAGACAAATTCTCATACTCTTTCTTAGAAAGGGAAGAATATATCAAGCAGTTAAGAATCTTATTTGTCTCTTCCACCCAGTTCCCATCCCCTCCCAGGCCTTTACCACCCTATTGTCTGTGTCCATGGGAATGCATATCTATATATATAAAAGACTAATTTGTAGTGTCCCCTCAGTAGTTCAACCAGGAGACTAGGAGTTTGATTACTGGCTTTGATGTGCACTAACCATCAGGGGGCAGCACAAAATGAAGGAAGACCCTGGTCTGCAGCAGGCAGCCAGCAGCAGGCAGCTGGGAAAGGAAGGCCCTGATCACAGGCCAGGCCTAGGGATCCTACCTGTGCATGCACCAGGCCTCTAGTATGAATATAAGTTCTTTGGTTAATCTCTTTCTGCCACCCCTCTTCCCTCTGAGAGATTATAGATATAAATTAAATCTTATTGGTATTTGTCTTTCTCTGTCTGACTTATTTTACTTAGCATAATATGCTCAAGGTTCATCCATGTTGTCACAACTTTTAAGATTTCAATTTTTTTATGACCAGGTTATATTCTATTGGATATATGTACCACTTCTTTTTCACCTTATCATCTGTTGATGGGCACTTGGGTTGCTTTAGTATCTTGGCTATTGTAAATAACACTGCAATGCACATAGAGGTGCATATATCTTTTGGAATTAGTCTTTTGGATTTCTTTGAATAAATTCCCAGAAGTAGAATTGCTGGGTTATAGGGTAGTTCTATTTTTAAAAATATATTTTTATAGATTTCAGAGAGGAAGGGTGAGAGTTAGAGAGATAAGAAACATCAATTATGGGAGAGAATCACTGATTGGCCACTTCCCACATGTCTCACACTCGGGATTGAACCCAAAACCCTGGTATTTGCTGTGACCAGGAATTGAACCATGACCTCCTGGTTCATAGGTGATTGCTCAACCATTGATCAATGCAAGCAGGGCATAATTTTTTAGGAATTTTTAATTTTTGAGGAATCTCTGTACTCTTCTCCATAGTGGCTGCACTAACTTGCATTGCTACCAACAGTGCACGAGGGGTCTCTTTTCTTCATATCCTCACCAACACTTGTTTGTTGATTATTGATGATTGCTATTCTGACAGGTATGAGGTGGTATCTCATAGTGGTTTTAATTGCATTTCTCTGATGGTAAGTGATTTTGAGCATCTTTTCATATGTCTATTAGCCATCTGTATGTTCTCTTTGGAGAAATGTGTATTCAGGTCCTCTGCCCATTTTTTATTTTTGTATTGTTTGCTTTTTTTATTAAGTTGTATGAGATCTTTATAAATTTTGGATATTAACTCCTTACCAGATGTATCATTGGCAAATACCTTCTCAGGATTAGTAAATTACCTTTTCATTTTCTTGATTTTTTTTTCTGTGTAAAGACTTTTTTAGTTTAATGTAATCCCATTTATTTATTCTTTCTTTTTGTCCCTCTTGCCTGCCAAGATATCCTATATAATAAAAGCCTAATATGCTAAGTGTCTGGTCATCTGGTTGACCAATCAAAGTGTAATATGCTAATGATATGCTAAGGCTGCTCAACCACACACTATGATGTGCACTGACCATCAGAGGGCAGATACTCTGACCAGTAGGTTAGCTTGCTGCTGGGATCAGGACTGAGCGAGACAGGCCAGACATGCCCAGGAACCCTCCCACAATTCCTCTCTGGCTGGCCAACCTCCCATGTCCCTTCCTGGCCCCGATTGTGCACCAGTGGGGTCCCTTGGCCTGGCCTGCACCTTCTCACAATCTGGGGCCCCTCTGAGGATGTCAGAGAGCTGGTTTCAGCTCAATCCCACCGGCCAGGCCAAGGGACCCCACTGGTGCACAAATTCGTGCACCGGGCCTCTCATATTAGAAATAATGCTCTCTTATTAAAATCAAAAGAGGCGGTCCAAATTAATATTTTGATACATTACTATACCTTAGTTTTCTGGGTGGCTATAATTTAATCTAGGTATGTCCATATCAAAAACAAAACAAAACAACAACAACAAAAACTCTTGGATATCAAGTAAGATTTTTGGAGAACACTGGTCAGAATTCTCCCAGAGGCCTTGATCAAAATTGTTTCATGCCCTTAGCCTAGTCCTTTTTACAGAAGAATTCTCTCAATCCTCCAAGCACAGGGCCAAGGGGAGATAGATAGGCTAGATGAAGAGTATCAGATTATAGTTTTTACTCTGAGGCTCATTGATGCAATTAGTACTGCTCCTCCACGAGACTGAAGAGCAAATAGAACAGAGCCATACTTCCACTTACCCATGGTAGTTAATGTAATTGTCTGACATTGTTTTCTTTTTTTTACATTGTATTCTAACATAATTCTGCTTTTAGGATGCATTGAAATAGTTTTTCTTTTCTCCCCTTCTTTAAATGACCTTTGCTATCTCTGATTCCTCATTCAGTTTTAGATTCCTTTCATCAATAACTCTTCTACTTGGTCTACTCACTAATATACCCAATAATAATTTCACTAAATTGTTGCTTTATTTGATAAATAATCTTCTAGGAAAGAATTTGAGAGATAAGCAAAGAACTGCCTATAGAATATTAATTGTTTTGTCTGAAGCTTTATTTAATTTTATACAAGTTAGTACTATTTCTTAAAATCAGAAGCATATCTTTAGAAAAATTAAATAAAACAAATAAAAACAACAACACATAATCAAACACAGTACCCATCAATAGGTGAGGGGATAAAAAAGCTGTGGTAGGCCCCTAGTGGATAGAGCATCAGCCTGCAGTTTGAATGGTTGCGGGTTCTATCCCTTGGCCCTGGTCCAGGCATGTGCCGAAGGCAACTAATTGTCATAACTCTCTCACATCAATGCTTCTTGCTCTCTGTCTCCCCCCTCCCTTCCATTCTCTCTAAAAATCAATGGAAAATATATTCCGGTGAAGATTAACAACAAAAAACTGTGGTATACTTACACAATAGGATATTAGTCTGCATACAAAAGAAGGAAATCTTACTTCCTTACAGCATGATGGACCTGGAGAGTATTGTGATAAGTGAAATAAACTTGTCAGAAAAAGACAAATACCATATGAGTGCATTCACATGTGGAGTCTAATGAACAAAATTAACAAACAAAATAGAAGCAGACTCATAGATAATGAGAACAAACTGACAGCTGTCAGAGGTGAGAGGGGTTGGGGAGCTGGGTGAGAAGGCGATGGGATTAAACAAAAACAAAATAAACAAACAAAAAAAGGATACAGACAACAATATGGTGCTTTCCAGAGGGTAAAGGGGGTGGGGAGAGGTAGAAGAAGGCAAAAGGGGGAATAAATGGTGGTGGAAAGAAACTTGACTTTGGGTGGTGAGTACACGATGCAGTATGCAGATGATGTTTTATGGAGTTGTACACTTGCAACCTGTATGGTCTTATTAACCAATGTGACCCCAATTAACTCAATAAAAAATAATTTTCAGTCACTTTTATACCTTAACTAGGGCTCTGGTGCACAAATTCGTGCATGGGCTGGGTCCCTCAACCTGGCTGGTGATCGAGGCCTACCAGGGAGCTGGCTGGCTGTAGGAGGGGCCATGGGAGGTTAGCTGTGGGAGTGCACTGACACCAGGGGGAAGCTCCTGTGCTTAGCATCTGCCCCCTGGTGGTCAGTGCACATCATAGCGACTGGTTGACCGATTGTTCTGATTGTTCTGGTAGTTCAGTTGTAATGGTTGCTTAGGGTTTTATATATATAGATAATGAAGGACATGTTACCATTTGAGAATCTAAATTCAAGTCTCCTTTTCCAATAAATGTAGACACTTAACTCTTTTTTACTAATATCCTCAAAGATTTATTTCAGCATTGTGTGAATAGTAATCTGTGTTCTTTATGTTTGTTCTAATGATCTCATTGCATTTTATTTTAATAGGTTTCAAATAAGAAGCACAGTTACCGAGGAAAACTCATCCCACAATTGTGTATGGATTCACATGTCAATAGTTTATGATCAGCTTTGTAGTGTGCCCTCATATAGTATTTGTGAGAAGAAGTTGTCAATATGATGTGGGTGTTGACATGAGGGAGCAGAGTGAAGTATATAAGACCAGAGGCCCAGTGTGTGAAATCATGTGTGGGTAGGGTCCCTAGGCCTAGCCTGTGATCAGGGCCATCTTCTGCTCACTTGCCAGTCCCCAGTCCCATCCCACCAACTCCACCCACCCCAGGTCTCAGTTGGCTGTATGATCGATTTGAGCCTGCAGGCTGGGGCAGGGACCAAGAGGTCTGCCTTCTGTCTGGTCGCCAGTCCCCCATCCTGCACTGCCACCACCCATCACAGTTCCCCATTGGCCATCCAGCAATCTGAGCTTGCGGGCTGGAGGAAGAGAATGAGAGGTGATCAATGCACCTCATACCGACTGGTCTATCAGTCGTTCTGGACATTACACTGTTAGGGTTGCTGGCCTTTTAATATATAGGAGAGAAGGAAACGAAACACAAAGGAGAGGTATTTGAGGTCAAAATACATGCTGGAAATATCTAAAGAGCTCAGCCAACTTTAATCTTAGCTGAGAGACAGGATGGAAAGACTGTGATTTCTGTACGCTAACTGAATTGGTAGTCCAGTATTATGTTCTAATGGAGCTAGTATAGCATAACGAATTTTATTCTACAATTGACCTGGCATTTACCTGGGATTAATCAGAATTCCTTGGTGTTTCAGGAGATCTTAATTTCTGGCTGTAACAAAGAAATTCTTATCCTTAAAAAGTGTCACTGGAGTGTACATGGGGTGTTGCTGCGATTTGTTTCTCCACGTTTAGCAGTGCATCATCAGACACACGTCAAAGGCACAATGTAATTCTGAATAGCTAAATAAAAAATAGCTTCAGATAACCAGAGCTATTTTTTATTTTGTTCATCAATATGATTATAATTGTGACCAAAACTTTTATAAAAAGTGGGAATTCTATCTTTTTTTCCCTTTTCAATTAAATAGCCTAGAAAATATGTCTGCCACATCTCTGATTAATAAGATCTCCTGTATTATGTAATTGTAGGGAAACTGCTCTTAAAAGAAAGCTTTCTCCTTTTTTTGGTTGTTTAATCACATTTTTAAAAATTTAATACTTTTATTTTTCAATTACAGTTGACAATCAATATTATTTTATATTAGTTTCAGGTGTATACCATGGTGGTTAAATATGTATATACTTTACCAAATGATTCCACTGTTAAGCCTATACCTCCAACCATACATAGTTATTACAATATTATTGACTCTATTTCCTATACTGTACTCTACATATCCAGGATTATTTTGTAATTACTAATTTGTACTTACTAATCCTTCACCCTTTTCACCCAGCCCTCTATCCCCCTTCCCATCTGTCATCCATCAGTCTGTTTTCTGTAAGTATGAACCTATTTCTGTTTTGTTTGTTTATTTTGTGCTTTTGGTTAAACATACAAATAAAATAATTTGGTATTAGTAATTCTCTGTTTGACTTATTTCACTTAACATAATACCCTCAAGGTCCATCCCTATTGTCTCAAATGGTAAGATTTCATTTTTTATAGTCAAGTAATATTCCATTGTATATGTACCACTTCTTTTTCATCCAATTATCTATTGATGGACACTTAGGTTGCTTCCATGTCTTGGTCATTGTAAATAATGCTGCAATGCACATACGGGTGCATATATCTTTTGGAATTAGTGTTTTGGATTTCTTTGAATAAATTCCCAGAAGTAGAATTGTTGGATCATAATGTAGTTTATTATTTTTTAAAATATATTTTTATAGATTTCAGAGAAAAAGGGAGAGGGAGAGAAAGATAGAAACATCAATGATGAGAGCAAATTATTGATGGGCTGCCTTTTGCATGCCCCTGACTAAGAATTAAGCTGACAACCCAGGCATGTGGCCTTGACTGGAATCAAACCCAGGACCCTTCAGTCCACAGGCCAACACTCTATCCACTGAGAAGAACCAGCCGGGCAAGGTAGTTCTATTTTTAATTTTTGAGAAATATTCCATACTATTTCCCACAGTGGCTATACCAATTTGCATTCCCAACAACAGTCCCTTTCCTGCACATCCTCATCAACACTTGTTGTTTGTTGATTATTGATTATAGCCATTATGACAGGTGGTATCTCATGGTGGTTTTAATTTGCATTTCTCCGATGGTTAGTGATTTTGAGCACCTTTTCATATGTCTATTAGCCATCTGTATGTTCTCTTTAGAGAAATGTATATTCAGATATTTGTCCATTTATTTGTATTGTTTGCTTTTTTTTATTAAGTTGTATGAGTTCTTTATAAATTTTTGATATTAACACCTTATCATTGGCAAATATCTTCTCAGGATTAATAAATTGTCCTTTCATTTTCTTGATGTTTGTTTTTGCTGTGCAAAAATTTTTTAGCTTGATATAGTCCCATTTGCTTATTCTTTTTTGTTTGTTTCCCTTGTATGTGAAGATATATCAGAAAATATATTACTAAGAGCAATACTATACAGTTTACTGCCTGTATTTTTCTAGGATTCTTATGCTTTGGGGGTTTACATTTAAGTATTTAATCCATTTTGAGTTTTGTCTTTTATAGGTTGTAAGAACGTGGCCTAATTTCATTTTATATTTTGCATGTATGTGTCCAATTTTTTCAACACTATTGAATAAACTGTTTTTAGTCCATTGTATATATTGATCTGTTTTCATAGATTAATTGGCCACATAGACATAACTTTATTTCTGGGCTCTCTAGTCTGTTCCATCAATCTCAGTCTGTTTTTATGCCAGTATCATGCTGATTTAATTAATATAGCTGTGTAGTATAGTTTGCTATGAGTTAGCATGATATCTACAACTTTTGTTGTTCTTTCTCAAGATTGCTTTGGCTATTCAGGATATTTTTGTGGTTTCAAATAAATTTTAGAATTATTTCTTCTAGTTTCATGAAAAATGTCACTGGTATTTTTTTTAAGGAGTATAAAACTATTTATTAACCACTGTTTACCAGTCTTTACAATAAAGTAAACAGTATAAAGTTGTATAACATTACACAGCTGGGCCTATCTGTAAGGACTGAGTTGGAATAAAGAGAAAACATACAGATCAAGAGTTTAGATTACAAAAAGTTTGTTCATCCATTTATTCCAGCAGCTTCTAAATTGCCAAAGTCTCTAACAATCTGATTAAAGTCTCACATATTCTTTGATCCTAATTTTTTAGTTAATATAGTACAGGGATTTCAACTTCCTCTAAAAGAACATTTTACGAGGTGAAACCTTTAAATAAGTGTTACTTACCTAATTAAAACACGGCAGGGTTTGCCTAGTTTTCTCATTTGGGTGAGGAGGTTATTGGCAGTGATAAAATTTTCCTTTCAGGGGTTTTGCAAATAAACTTGCATTTATGATTATAAATATGGATTCTGATATATCTACTTTAAACTGTGCAATTTACACTGCTTACATTAAATTTAAACTGCCCAATTAATTATAAATGATCTAATTTCAAAGGTTAAAAGCTTCAGGAAAAATTTCAACTTAACTTCAAATGCTTGTTTTTTTAGGTTGCTGAAAATGATGGCAACTCAGAAACATGAGCTTACTATGGTTGTGAAATAGTTTTGTTTTGGTAAAAAAAAGAAAGAAAGAAAGAAAGAAAGAAAGAAAGAAAGAAAGAAAGAAAGAAAGGAAGAAAGAAAGAAAGAAAGAAAGAAAGAAAGAAAGAAAGAAAGAAAGAAAACCAATTACATATGTATACACACCTACCCTCCCACCTCTCGAACCCCAATAAACAAAAACTCACAATGATCCTTAGGCACATACAAATTCTGACTGAGTAATGACTATGGAGATTTCCCCCAACATTTAAAAAAACCTTCTCTAATACAGAGGAAAAAATACAACAATATGGTATCAAATGTTCTTTACTGATAAAGAAAGCAACTACAGAAAAAGCTTTTGTTCAAAGTAACCAGTGCTATAGATGCAACCCCCCAACCACTCCCCAGCCCTACTTCAAAACAAACATATCAAACTTGATTTTCATTACAATGTAGTTCTTTCTTCACACTAATAGCCAAACCGGTTAGGGCTAATAAAATAAAGTAAAATAAAATAGACCCAGATTTTATATATATGTGTGTAAATATATGTAAAAATCAATGCAAACAATTATTGGGCTTTGTCTTCTGAACAAGAATGCCAAGTTAGTGTTTCTTCATAGAAAGCAGTTACAATTTGAGGACATTTCATATTTGCTTCTTTTGCCAGCACTAAATCAGCCTCATCTGAATCTTTCCATTTCATGAAAAACATTAGCTCTCCACTGCTATCTGTGGCACCAATTATTCACTTAGGATCAAAACATCTGGTAAAGCTTCTTGGTTTATCAGCAGCATCTCTTTTCTTCTTTGATTTGCTATCATCAGATTCACTGTAAGATGAAGACTTTCTTTTTGTAGCATCTTTTTCTTTACCTGCTTTTTGAGAATAAAGAAATGCTTCAATTAATTCTGAACAATCAAAATTTTCTTCATTTTTCCAAGTATTGTTGATTTTATAGAAGACAGGAGACAAACCAAGCAACACCTAGAGAAATTGAGTTACACAGCTTTATTACACTGGTGGACTCAAATTCTGAGCAAACCAATATGGTGGAAGGCCCTCTTTTAACCCCTTTTGGTTTCTTTTGTCCTCCAAATATTGATTTACTTCTGGACATTTTTCGGGCTTTGCAAAAAAGTCCCAGGTGTTGGGGGTCTTTTGACCATACCTAAGAGCCTGGCCTGGTGCCAGATTGATAACCTCCCTCCGGGGCCTGTTTCAATGGTTTATGACCTCTGTAAAAATGTGAGCACTTAGATAATAGGTCTTGCAAGACCAGTTTGTGGAGAAAGGGGCAATGACTTAATTATAGGTTATCAAGAATGTACACTGGGCTTGCTTGCACAGATTCAGATTGCTAGCCTCCCCCTCTCCCACAAATTTGAGGGTTACATTGGAATTACCCTTCTCATCAGCATCTGTGAGTCCTTTCCACTTCAGGAAATACTCCACCTTCCCATTCACTACACATCAGTCCAATACTTTTTCCACTACAGATTCTTCAGGCTCTGCCTCTTCAACTTTTTTCACTTTTTCCATTCTGTTTCTTTCTCATTTTTTGCAATGTAGCTTTATTGGAGGCCATTTTTTATTGCAGACTGGAAGAGCTATTATTCGCTGCCTCCGTGCAGCTCCGTGTCCAATCCCACTTCTCAGGCTTCTCCAGTGTCTCAGGCCCTGAATGCCTTCAGCTCAAGCCACTTATAAGGGGGAGGGGTCCGGAAAAATGCATGTGGGGATGCGCCTGGAGAGGGATTGGTGCTACCCACACTAGGTGGCATTGAGGAACCATGCCATTGGTATTTTGATAGAGATTGCATTGAATCTATAGATTGCTTTGGATAGTTTAAACATTTTAATGATATTTTTTTTTCTATCCATGAACATGGTATATGCTTCCCTTTATTTGTATCTTCTTATAATTATTTTTCTGAGTACAGGTCTTTTACCTCTTTGGTTAAATTCATTGCATGGTAGTTTATTATTTTTTGATGCAATTGTAAATGGGGTTATTTTCTTAATTTCTCTTCCTAATAGTTTGTTATTGGTATATAAAATGCAACCAATTTCTGAATATTAATTTTGTATTCTGCTACTTTACTGAATACTTGTATTAATTCCAAAAGTTTCTTGGTGCAATCTTTAGGATTCTCTCTATATAGTATCATGTCATCTACAAAAAAATGACAGTTTTACTTCTTCCTTTTCAATTTGGATGGATACCTTTTTTTTTCTTTATTTTATTGCTGTGACTAAGACTTTGAGTGCTATGTTGAATAAAAGTTGTGAAAGTAGACAACTTGTCTTTTTCTTGACCATTTTTTTTTTTCATCATCATTTATCCCCACTGTACCTTTCTCCTACTTCCACCCACCTCTCTCCACCCTGCAGCCATCACATGGTTGTCTATGTCCATGAGTTCTTCTTTTCTTCTCTTTTTTTTACTCAATCCCTTAAGAAAATCACTTTTAGTTGTTCCCTGTTTAATGTGATGTTACTGCAGCTTTGTTATATATATCCCTCATTATGTGGAGGTATGTTTCCTATATTCCTACTTTGTTGAGAATTTTTATCATAAATAATTGCTGATATTGTCAAATGCATCATTTAGACCTGTGGATGTGATTGTATGACATCTTTTATTCATTTTTTAATGTAATTTGTTATATTAATTATTTGTATATATTGAACCAACTTTATATCTCAGGAATAAATCCTACTTGGAAATGGTAGATGATCTTTTAAATGTTGGGATAGGGAAGTTTTCAGTTATTAGTTCTTCAAATAGTTTCTCAGTCCCTTGTTCTCTCTCTTCTCTTCTGGTATTACTTATGATGTAAATGTTGTTCTGCTTGATGTTGTCTCAGAGGTCCCTTAAAGTATTCTTATTTTAAAAATTCCTTTTTTCTTTTGCTGCCCTGATTGAATATTTTTTGGTAACTTGTCTTCCAAATCACTGAATTCATCTTCTGTTTCATCTAATCTGCTATTGATTTTTTTCCAGTGTATTTTAAAAACTTTTTTTTATTAATTTCAGAGAGGAAGGGAAAGAGAGAGATACAAACATCAGTTATGAGAAAGAATCATTGATCAGCTGCTTCCTGCATGCACCACACTGGGGATTGAGCCCACAACCCTGGGATGTGTCTTGACTGGGAAATGAACCATGACCTGGTTTATAACTTGACACTCAACCACTGAATCATGCCAGCTGAGCACTTCAATGTGTTTTTATTTCAGTTATTGTAGTCTTCATTTCTGACTGGTTCTTTCTATGTCCTTTTTTTAATGCATACTATTTCTTTGTTGAAGTTCTCACTAAGTTCCTTGAGCATTCTTGTAACCATTGTCTTGAATTCTGTATCTGATAGACTGCCTCCCTCCATATTATTTTGTTATTTACCTGTATATTTCATTTGTTGTTTCATTGACTCCTCATTTTGGTTTCCTCTCTGTATTTACTTTTTTCTGTATTATTTAGATATGCTAAGTGTTCTCACCTTGGCAGGGTGGTTTTATGTTGTAGGTGTCCTTTTTTTGCCTAGTGATATAGACTCCCTGATCACCTGACCTGGGTGTTTCAGAAGTCTCTTGTGTGGGTTGTGTGTGTCTTTCTGTTGTAGGTAAGCCTTGATTACTATTAGCACATCAATGGGTGGGATTGATCTTCAGGCTGACTCACTGTGAATGTTGGCCATTACCACAGCGTATGAACTGCTGTGTAGGTGTTTACCCAAAGAGCAGGATTTGCCTCTGTAGGTCTGGTGCTTGCTTAGACCACCTTTTGGATGCTAATCAAGTGGTTCTCTGCTGTGGTCTGAAATTGGCCAATGTGAGTGTTGTTTCTGAGGCCTCTTGGGAGAGTCTCTGGTGTAGGCCAATGCCAGATGCTGCCTCTGACTGGCCTGGGTATATTGTTATGAGCCACTAAGTGATATGTCTTGGTAGCTTCCTCTGCTGGATCTGGATGTGCATGGGAAAATGCACACTGAAGCCAGCTTCCACCAGTACTGGGCTCAGGGCAGGTCAGTATAGGTCACAAGGTACCTTGAGATATGCTGCTGCCTGCCTGTTGCCTGTAAGGCTCACCTTTGGAAAGGCCTAGAGTGTGATGGAAGTTGGATGAAACAGGGTCTCTGGGAGTCATAAAAGTAGGATGAATCATGATTACCAGGTTCATCTAGATTCAGATTTGGTGCTAGTGCTGAGCTTGAGGCCACTCATCAAATGTCACAGTGTACATGAGGCCAGTCACCTACTCCCTGAGGCCTATAGACCTTTGTGGTGGGTTGGAGACCCAGGGATTCATCAGGTTGGAGCAAGTGGAGTTCACCATATTCAGAATCATGTGTGGGGAGGGCTCAACACAATGAAAATGGTGGCCCTCACCCTAAAGCCACACAGCTCAGTTTTCTCTCTGTATGTCTCTGGTACCCTCTGAGCTTGACTGGAACTCCTGGAGAATTGTGTGTGTGTGTGTGTGTGTGTGTGTGTGTGTGTGTGTGTGTTTTAAAATTATGTTTTTATTGATTTCAGAGAGGAAGGGAGAGAGAGAGAGAACTAGAAACATCAATGATGAGAGAGAATCATTGATCAGCTGCCTTCTGCACGCCCCATAATGGGGATTGAACACAACCTGGGCATGTGCCCTGATAGGGAATCGTACTGTGACCTCCCGGTTCATAGGATGACCCTCAATTACTGAGCAACCCTGTTCTGGGCAATTGCAGTAATTTTAAAAGTAGTTTCCCAGCAGCCACCTTGTCCTCTGTTTATTTTCCAACATAGCAGAGTGATTCCATTAAATTTAAAGCAAAGCATGTCAGGCTTCTATGAAAACTCTCTGATTTCTCATATATCTCAGAGTGAAAAAAATAAAAAGTAAAAAACCCTTTAAATTGTCTATAAGACAATTACTGTGGCCTACTTTATTCTTTTGAGTCAATCTATTCTTCCTAAACTCATTCCATTTAGGACACTGATTTTTCTATTGTTTCTCAACTAGAGCTGGCATGCTTTCCCTCATACCTTTTCAGCTCCCTGTTCTCTTTACCTGACTGATTTTTTACCCTAGAAATGTCCAGGCTTACCCTTACATCTCTTTTAAGTCTGCAAAAAATATCACTTTCTTAATGTGGTTGAGACTCTTTCATTTAAAATTAGCAACCCTCCTTCCTGTATATTCCTGATCTCCCTTATCCTCCATATGTTTTTCATAACTCTTATCTGAATCTAGTAAACTCTATAAATTTAGTTATTATTTTCTAGTATATCATCTGCTTTTCTCCATAGGATGTAGGCTCTAAAAGGAAAGAGAATTTTATTTTATACTGATATGTCTCAGATAATAGTACCTGCATTCAAAGAATGTTTTTGTCATTGTTGAAAAAAATAATTTAAAGGCAAATAGTAAAATGCTAATGTAGATAGTTTGGCAAAAATTGCCAAAGATCTATGTGAATAACTGAAGTTTGGAAAATAATTTTCATTGATGTTTCATTAGAATCATAATTATCAGCATCTCCTTATTTTTCAGGCCCCTGTTTTTATTTCTAATATTCCATCTTTCTGCTTCATTCTCATATGTGCTTCACTTACCATTTCCTTCAATTTTTTATTGCCTTCTCTTCTATAACCTTTTCTAATACATCAACCCAATGAAAATTACCAAATAATTTCTGATTTCCTGCTTTTTACAAGACATTATGCAAGAGAAAGTCTCTTTACATTTGCTGTATTTAGAATAACCCAGTAAACAATGCATAGGTTGAGATGCATGATGAATCCACAATATATAATTTCTGACTCATCCCTCACAGGGGTTGGTGGTCCTAATCCAAACCATCTTCTACACTCTATATTTAGTGTGCTTGATTTAGCTAAGCTATAGCCCCCAAATATCGAAATATATTAGTAGAATACAGTGGTACCTCGAGATATGAGTTTAATTCGTTCCGTAACCTTGAGGCGTGGGAAACTATGAGATGCTCGAGTCTCAGTAAACTGGTGGTTCATGTGCAGCCGCCCGATCCGCACGATTACTTCTATCTCAAATGTTGCTCGTATTTCAAAGCAAAAATAGCTCGTATCTCAAAAATCTTGTATGTTAGGGCACTCGTATCTCGAGGTACCACTGTAATATAATTCTACTAGTGGCCTGGTGGATGAAATCCATGCACGGGGGGCAAGGGGGAGGTGGGTGTCCCTCAGCCCAACCCGTACCCTCTCTAATCTGGGACCCCTTTGGGGATGTCCAACTGTTGGTTTAGGGATTGGGTCTAAACCGGCAGTTGGATATCCCTCTCGCAATCCAGGACCACTGGCTTCTAACGGCTCACCTGCCTGCCTGCTTGATAGCCCCAACCACACTGCCTGCCATCCTGATTGTCCCCAACTGCCCCCTTTCCAGTCTGATCACCCTTAACTGTCCCCCCACTGCTGGTTTGCTAGACTCCAATGCCCCCCTCTGCTGGCCTGCTCACTCCTAACGGCCTCTGCCTCAGCCCCACCACCATGGCTTTGTCTAGAAGGATGTCCGGAAGGTCTCCTGGAAGGTGTCCCAGTCGAATTAGCATATTACCTTCTTATTAGTATAGATTACACTGATTTGGGGAGAATTTTTGGACATTATCTAAAATAAACTTCTCATTTTCTTCTCAGCTTAGGAAATGTAGGCACAAATTGTTACTAGCTTCCTAAAGTCACAGGTAATTAGTAATAATTCTAAAAGTCTTTATTTCCAGGAAATTGTGTTCATTACCATGATGTACCATGTGATATAAAATGTTAAATTGAGTCTTCATACCGTAAGAAGAAAGATTATTGAATTGAACTGACATCCAGAAAGTGCTTCTTTTTCCCTCCCTTGGAGAAAGGAAGAGGCTGAAGTGTAAAGCATCATATACTGTAGTCTCTTCTGTTTTCTCAAAGGCACAGAGAGGTTAAATTTCCTAGAAGTGCCTCAGCGAGTGCAGGATGGGTAAGAAAGTAGGTAATATATCCCTGTGACTTATTATTGTTTTGCAGAGTCCGAAAATCATAATGGACTCTCTGCAATTGTAAGGTCTTGCTTTCTTTACACAGTTAAACAGGAAGTACAAACAGATGAACAAAAGAGATCTGAGAAGCACCACCGCTTCGGTAATTGTTCAGACAGAGACCGCCCAAACAGAAAACACATGCTATTTCCCCTTTGCCTGAGCAATTTGGCATTCAGAGTACAAGTTTACAGGCGAGGGGTTGGGCCTCTCCAGGCAGGAACTGGAGTCAGACGCTTCCCTGCCACTTGCTGGGAGAGAAGAACATTAGGAATGCCTTTCGGTGCCTGCGTTCCTGAGCTGTCCCATAGAAGCCAGGCAGCTCGCAGAAATCCAGCCACAGCTCGCCCTCCACCTTGCAGGAATCCTGATGCAGGCCAAATACTTCAGCACGAACAACATGCTGGATGATGAATGGGGCACCACCTTGAGCCTGCATTCTCAAACCTCTACTCCATCCCAGCGCCCAAAGCATGGGCACACAGGTACTCTGTCCTCTGGAGTCCAAATGGACCAGACCCTTGAGAAAATGCAGGAGATCAGCTACCTCTCTGAGGAAAGTACAAATTAGGGGAAAGACTGGTGAATGTTTTCATGACTTACAATCATGTGAACTGTTCACTTTCCACCACCTGTGTTCCACTTCCTTGAAGAATATCTGAAAAAAAAATTAAACTCAGTATATGCGCAGACACTTGTTTTTCTAAGATTCTCTTGCTGGCAGAGGGCTTTGCAGTGGAGGGTGTGTTGTTTTGACCAGTTAGGTATGTCATACAAAGTTGAGATGGTGTGTATGAGTAAAGCATTGTCCCTTCTCCTTCCCGGCATCCCATGAGGATCAAATCCAATGCTGTTTTATTTACCATCTGTGATCTGCTCTGGAAAGTTAGATTTCTAAAGGCTACCTTTTGGTTAGTTTTGAACTCATGGCTTTGGAGGGAGTTTTCCAAGCAGATACATCTAACCTGGTATTTTGCTATAATTGTTCTGCATTGTGAAGTTATGAGGCCTTTGGAGAGTCATATCAACATCAACTGTTGGCTCTATCATCTATGGAATGCGGGGACATTAAAGCAAATGCCTTTTAAGGCCCCTTCAACTCTGACATTCTGTGTTTCAGGGATTTAAACGGTGCCCTCAGGTGCAATTAGATCCTATTTCTTCCTACCCTTTATTCTATTGAGTTCCAGAATATTATTGAAATGATTGTATTGAATTATAAAAATATTTGATTTTGTTACATTTAGCTTCCATCTTATGCTTTTATTTCCAATAATTCACCCTGTGAGGTGTTAATTAAATATTTATAATACAGTGGTACCTCGAGATACGAGTGCCCTAACATACGAGATTTTTGAGATAGAGCCTTCCAGCGAGCAATTTTTGCTTTGAAATACGAGCAACATTTGAGATAGGAGTAATCGCGAGGATAGGCCGACTGCACAGGACCCACCAGTTTACCTTGACTTGAGCGTTTCATAGTTTCCCACGCCTCAAGGTTATGGAATGAATTAAAACTCGTATCCCGAGGTACCACTGTATATATTTTTAATGTTAAAATATATTTTTTCAGTCCAAGGAAGAGATAATTCATATATGTAGAGAAGGATCGTTTTTGTTATTGTTGTTAATCTTCACCTGAGTTATTTTTCCATTTATTTTTAGAGAGAGTAGAAGGGAGAGGGAGAGACAGAGGGAGAGAAACAACGATGTGAGAGAAACACATCAATTGGTTGTCTCCCACACTCAGGATGGCTAGGGCTAGAGAAGGATCTTATTTCCCAGGCAACTCAGCTAATCTAAGGCAGAAATGTGTCTTGAGGTCTAGTGAAAAGGCCTCATACTATCATGTGGACAGGACTAGATTCTAATGCCTGAAAAGTCACTTACTAACTGTGTGATATTGGACATGATTCTTAAGTATTCTAGGCTTCAGTTTCTTCATTTATAAAGTACTAGTGATGATAAGTATGTACACACACACACACACACACACACACACACACACACACACTGGTTATTATGTGCCTGGCATTGGTTTAAGTGCTTTATACCTATTATTTCCTATGAACTTATAACCAGGGTACATAGAATTAACCTCTCTAGAAGGTGACTATTAGTACTAAGGCTATGCACTGTCCTTGGTACACTGCAGGCATACCAAAAATATTAGGGTTTTTTTTTTTTCACTATTCCATTCCTGGAGAATTCCTAAAGTGTTTTGTGTAACATTCTTGTGTCAGTCTGTAACAGAGAGATCCTCACTCAAAATCTGGATCTGAACATGTCCTTCCTCTCTTGACCATATCCAGGTTTTCTTCCCTTTGGTGAATCTGGTTGCACACCTTTCCCCTGTTCTCTTCCATTTCTCTTTATCTAGGTTTTATTCCTTTTCCCTCTAACATTTTCCATTCACCTTCTATTTATTGAATGATCTGCCTCCTGAGACTCACTGATGTGGCTTCCCGTAATCTGTGAGGGGAGACTGGGGGATTTCCAGCCTCCTTGATGAAAAACAAAAGGACAACTTTGGGATGTGAGTTTCTGCAGCCCCTAGATATGTGCAATAGGATATGATATGTTTTCCTCCAACAAATACTGTGAAGAGATGGCCTTTAGGGCTGTGGTTTTTAAGTGGCTTGTGTATAACTTAATTTTTCACCATTAACAAGAGCCAGGAACTCTCACAGGATTAGTGATCAGCATAATCAGGAACAGGGTGTACAGATAAGTTCTCTTGAGCTTGAAGGGTGGAGAGGGATAAAACACTACTGAAACATCTGGCAACTTTTTTGTGAGAAGTGGAAATTAAAACACTAGGACTAGAGGCTAAAAGCAGTGTCTTCCAGGAAAACATCTGAAAATAGTTACTTTACCCTACATATTTGATGTCTTGTTTTCACCTTGTGATAATGCAAATATTTAGAGCAATATCCCAATAGAAGTCTAATTATTTCTTAAGAAAATAGGTCTGAAATATTTTTACTTTTTTTAAAAATATATTTTATTGATTTTTCACAGAGAGGAAGGGAGAGGGAGAGAGAGTTAGAAACATCGATGAGAGAGAAACATCGATCAGCTGCCTCTTGCACACCCCCCACTGGGGATATGCCTGCAACCAAGGTACATGCCCTTGACCGGAATCAAACCTGGGACCTTTCAGTCCACAGGCCGACGCTCTATCCACTGAGCCAAACCAGTTTTGGCTATTTTTGCTCTTAAAAAAAATCACTTTGGGATTTTTTTTTTTTTGCAATGCAGATGATTCAGATCCCACATAATTTATGGCAGAATTATAACTGGAACATTTTAGAATTAACAAAAATAAACAATATACATTTCTTTTCTAAATGTTCATCTTTTCAATATAAAGTTATGTATATATATATTTTTTTTCCCTAAACAATTAGAAAGATAGAAAGCAGAGATATAAGGTAATTCCCTCATGCCTTCTTCCCATAAATTGTATTGGGGGTTATGCTATCCTATGCCAGTTGCGAAGTATAGGATATATGTAATGCCAAATATGATATGATCTCTGTTTATGAGGAAACTTAAAGTCTAATACAGTTCTCAACTCAGCAATACGTGTGATAAGTGCCATGATGAAAGCATGCACATGGTACAATGGGGACCTTGGTTACTTCTATCTGGTAAGGGTCAAAGGGATCAGGAAAGATTTGAGAGAGGGAGTGACCACTGAGTTGGGTTGACTTTAAGATGTTCCTCATGATATGGAAGCAGAAGTGGGAAGGTTTAAGAGGCTGGGGGCCTTACAGGCAGACAGACACATGAGAGAAAAGACAAGGAGGTCTTCAATAACTTTGTTTTTCAGAGAACTATAAGCAATATATTATGGCTCAGATGTAAAGTTGGAGTGGGGGGAGCTTAATCAGAGGTTAAGTCTGGAAAGATAAAGAGGACCTATTGTGTCATATAGAAGTATATTGATTCCATTCAGTAGGTAAAATGACTTAACTAACGGATCTAAACAGGTAGTAACATCATCAATTGTGTGTTTTTAGAAGACCATCTAAGCTACACTGAGGATGGTAGATTGAAGGAGTATGAACCTGGATGAGCTGACAGAGTTTGCAGTGTATGAGTATAGGATTTGAGAACCTGAACTGAGATAGTATGGGAATGAGGAGGCAGAATCAGATATGAAGGGTGTTAAGGAAGTAGAATTTAAATAATTGGTGACAGGTTACAAATGGGAAGACAAAGGGAGAGCATAGGTTGACTAGGTTCCATCTGATAGTATGTTGATGCTGCTGCCATTAACTGAGATGGAAACTACAGAAAGAATAGGAAAGATAATGAATTCAGTTTGAGTTTGAGATGCCTATTTTAGAAGGGACATGCAGTTGGTGTTGCCCAAAGATACTTGTACTAGTATCTAGACTAATAAAAGGGTAATATTATAATTACACAAGGAGACCTTCCAGACATCCTTCTGGACAAAACCATGGTGGTGGGATTGAGGCAGAGGTGGTTAGAGGCAATTGGGCCAGAAGGGAAGGGCAGTTGTAGGTGATCAGGCTCGCTGGGGGTTGGGGGGCAGGGGGAAAAGTTGGGGATGAACAGGCCAGTGTGTGTGGGGGCAATTAGGGGTGAGCAGGCCAGCAGTGGGGGGCAGTTGGAGGCAATCAGGTCAGCAGTGGGAAGGGGGGGGAGTTGGGGGCAAGCAGGCTGGCAGGCAGAGTAGATAGGGGAGATTAGGCAGGTAGGCAGGTGAGCTGTTAGGAGCCAGTGGTCCTGGTTTGTGAGAGGGATGTCTGACTGCCAGTTTAGACACGATCCCTGAGGGGATTCCGAGGGGTCCCAGATTGGAGAAGGTGCAGGCCTTCTCTTTTCCCATCCCCCATGCATGAATTTTGTGCACTGGACCACTAGTATATGGCATGTAGATTAGAAGTAAGGATTCTGAGCTACATATTTATGTGAAAATTATCAACATTTAGGTAGGAATTACTAGCAAACTTTCTGAAAATAAGTGATATCACTGAGGAAAAGAATGTTAAATGAAAAGACGAAAAGAAAGTGAGAAGAATGCCAATGAGAGAATTTTAGGGAATACAATATTGAGGGGAAAGATGAGCAAGAAATTTCAATAAAAACTACCAACAATGAATGATAGACAGTGATAGAAGCAGACCAGGAGAAAGAGTCATCTAGGAAACCAAGAGATAGTACCTTCAAAAGAAATGAAAACTCAACAGTAGTGAATAGTGAATTTTAAAAATAATAATAAATGCTGCCAAGAACTCAAATAAGAGGAATGCTAAAAACAATATATTGTTTTAACAAAAGAAGGAAACTAGATTATTGCTAATTTTTAATAGCATGGGTATGAAAGCAACTAATAGTTAAGTAGGAAAATAAATATTTGTCATTTTCTTATTTTTAATTTTTCTCTCTTCTTTTATGAGGAAGCTAGGTGTAAAGAGAAAAATTAAAGTGTTAAAGCTGAGTATTATGACGTTGCATGAATAACTTTAAAAATTATTCTTAGGGTATAGGAGATTCTCACTCAATAGTAGCTTGAAAGAAATTCAGTTGGAACACTTCACAGTAATAATACACTGGAGAGAAAGCAAATGAAATAACAGATAATCCAAAATTCCTGTTGAAGATTAAATATAATGCAACAAAAGACTCTAAAAACCTATTTGGATTTAAGAAAAAAATTATTGATAAATTCAAGTTTTACTTTTCCTTACTCATATTAATTACAATATTTTACAGTTTTTCTTAGATTTTTAGCTTTATTTTCTTATCTCCAACATAACCCCTTCCTTGAAGAGTCATGACATAAGTCACATCTAATCAATTCAATAAATCTTTAATGCATACCTACTCGATATGAAGCCTTATTCATGGGGTCCCTGGGCCTGGCCTGGGGGACCAGCCTGAAATCAGCAATATGACATCTCCTGAGGGGTCCCAGAGTGTGAGAGGACACTCTGCAAAGTTGCTGTCACTTGGCAGCTCTTCTCTAGTCAGTATGAGTCATACTACTGGGTGGTCAGGTGTTCTGGCAGTTGGCCTGTCGCTTAGGCTTTTTTTAAATACATTTTATTGATTTTTTTTTACAGAGAAAAAGGGAGAGGGACAGAGAGCTAGAAACATTGATGAGAGAGAAACATCGATCAGCTGCCTCCTGCACACACCCCCACTGGGGATGTGTTCACAACCAAGGTACATGCCCTTGACCAGAATTGAACCTGGGACATTTCAGTTTGCAGGCTGATGCTTTTTCCACTGAGCCAAACTGGTTTTGGCAAGATATATATATATATATATATATATATATATATATATATATATACACACACACACACGTATATGTTATGTAGTGCTATGGAATATACGTAGGAGACCACAAAAGCAAATAGGCATGAATAACTTACTGTGTTTATTCATGAACATATTTTTGAAGGAGGTGACATTTGATCTGACCTGTAAGATTGAATCCAAGTTTTACAGGTAGAGCAAGATAAGGCACTGGGTAGCTTTTCCATTGTGAATACCACATGTGCGAAGATTACAACAGAGAGGTAAGGAACTAGCTTGGTGCAGTGTGTTAAGGGTTAAAATTAAGAATGACAAGAGTTGAGAGGGAAAAGCTAAAGTGTTCAGTTTTGGATTGGAATTTAGATTAGGAAAAGATAATTTTGGAAGTTATCAACAGTATGAAACATGATGACAAGATAGACTATGGGGAATGTTATTCCTTGAAGGGAGGGGTGTATGAGGGAGATCTGGGCTGATAAGGCAAAATGTAGGTGTTTATAGAGCATACTAAGAAACATTGTTTCTTAAGGAAGATATTACATTTATATTTTATAAAGTTCACTTTGGAGATAGAGTGAAAAATGTCTTATTTAAAGTGCCTCTTATTGAGATATTTCACAATAAGAAGTGGAAATTTACAAATGATAGAACTCTGGAGTCTTTCTATGATTCCATATGGAACTTCCATATAAGGCAAATATTAATGTGAGGTTTGTTGGGAGAATAAGAAAATGATTTAAAACATTCAGCTCTGGCCCTAGCCAGTTTGGCTCAGTAGATAGAGCATCAGCCCATAGACTGAAGGGTCAAGGGTTCAATTCAGCTCAAGGGCATGTACCTCAGTTGCAGGCTCAAACCCTGGCCTTTCGTGCAAGAGGCAACCAATTGATGTGTCTCTCACATTGATGTTTCTCTCTCACTGTCTCTCTCCCTCCCTTCCACTCTCTTTAAAATAATCAATGGAAAAATATCCTAAGTGAGGATTCACTAAAAAACAATAAAAAAAAACAATAAAAAAACAAAGCAATGGAAAAACATTCAACTCTAGAACAAGAGTTCTTAGAGTATACTTCTGGCTCTATCACTTACTAGCTGTTAACTACAAGCAATGCAGTAACTCCTTAGGTTTCTTATGCAAATAAAGGAAACATACATTCTTATGAATCCTGAAAAGTGCTCTCAGCTCACAGAGCCTCTAGTGCTCTCCTATGAGGGGCTTACTGCGTGCAACATGTGAGGATTAAGGAAACAAGAAGTTGCTAAAAAATACCATTTAAAATTTAAAAATTTTAAAACTACAATCCAGGATCAGGTGTGAGCTAGCAATTACTGAAAAATTTTAAAAAGAACAGTGACCTAAAGGATAAGAAATTTATTTCCTGAAATATTCAGGGTCACCAGTTTAGCCTGTTTCTCTGTGAGTCCTGGTTCACAGGGACATATACAGTGTGGTGTTAGGCATAACAATATAATCCTGGCTCTCCTACGAGTTTGCAATGTGGCTTTGCACACATTTTTGAATTCTCTTGGTCTCTTCCAGCTTTTATGATCCCTTTCATTTTGGAAGCATTACTAAGAGATTAATTTAGTAATGCCTGTGTCATTTTTTTTATAAGCCCAAGCAATGGAGGTATAAAATTTCCCCCTTCTGTTGCCTGTTGAAGAGTAACTTGCTTGGTGTTACAACTCTCTTCATCCACAAAGTTTCTTATAACTACAAAGGAATTTGTGTTCAAAATTTGACTTTAGCACTGTAGCCTTTTATAGTATAGTTATAGTAAGAGGATACAGGAAGGGCTGTTTTTTTTCTATATATATCTTATTATTCCTGGGGATGTTTATATCATTCTTTGGCCTGTCCACACCTTTTTCTAAACATGCCTCAGGAGACAGCATCAGAGTTCTCTTCCAAAAAACAGAGATACAATGAAGCCAAGCCAAACCAAAGCAACTCCCAAGCAGCTTGTTTTTCTTATTTTTAGGGTGGGAGTGGTCCCTAGAGAGAGATCATATTATAAGCAACACACTTGGATTAAAACTCAGGAATATTAAAACCAGAGTTAGGAAAAAAATACCTACAGGGGGGAAAAAGAAAAAGTGAAACTTGCAACTTCATAGTCTCTCCATCATGAAGGTCTGGTTTCTTAGAAGTCACCATACCTGGTATAGAAACCCCCTAGGTTTTTGTTTCTCTGGATCTTTAGATAGAACGGGAAGATATTTTAAGTACCGAGGGAAAAAAAGTAGAAAGGAAGAGGGAAAGAAGAGGGAGGAAGGGAGAGAATGGGTGAGGGAGAGAGAGAAAGAGAGAAGAGTCAGAGTAGAAAAATTTCCAAATGATCAGGGGAATATGAATCCTTTGGAATGAAATTTAATATCCTATCTAATAAAGAGGGAATATGCTAATTGACTGCCATGCCCTCAAAGATGGTGGCGCTCAGTCCCCTCAGTCCCACCAGGGCAGCAGGGGCATAGCACGGCCAGGCCTGCCCCCAGGAAGGTCCAGCCACTCTGTGTGCCTGCTTCCAGAGTCCCCCAGTCCCCTCAGCCCCACAGCTGCCCAGGGAAGGCCTGAGGAACAACCAAATGACTGAACAAGCAGGCTGCATGGGATGACCAGGTTGGCAGGGGGGTTAGTGAAGGACAACCCAACGACTAAATAGCAGGCTGCATGGGGCAACCAGGCCTGCAGGGGGACTGTGAGGGATGACCAGGCTGGCAGAGGGGACAGTTAGGGGCAACCAGGCTGGCAGGCAGGCTGTGAGGGGTGAGCAGACCAGCAGGGGGTGCAGTTGAGGGCAATCAGGCTGGCAGGGGCACAGTAAGAGGCAACCAGGCCAGTGGAAGGAACAGTTGGGGACAACCAGGCTGGTAGAGGGGGTGCAGTTGAGGACAACCAGGCTGGTTGGCGGGGGGGTGGGGGGGGAGATAGTTGGGGCAATTAGGCTGGCAAAGGAGGCAGTGAGGGGTGACTTGGCTGGCTGGAGGGAGGGGGCAGCTGGGGGAGACCAAGCCAGCAGGGAGGGCAGTTAGGGGCAACCAAGTCAGCAGAGGGGAATAGTTGGGGGTGACCAGGCTGGCAGGAGGGGGGTAGTGGTGATCAGACCAGCAGGTGGGCAGTTAGGAGTGACCAGGCTTGCAGGAAGGAGTTGTTGAGTGTTACATGGCCTGATGCAAAGTGTGTGAAGGGCAATCAGGTCAGCAATAGGGCGCAGTTAGGAGCGACAAGGCAGGCAAGCAAGAGTGTTATTAGGAGCCAGTGGTCCAGGATTGTGAGAGGGATGTTTGTCTAGACTGGCAGTCAGCCGTCCCCCGAGGGGTCCCAGATTGGAGAGGGTGGCTGAGGGGAACCCCCCTTTGTGAATGAATTTCATGCATCAGGCCTCTAGTATATATACTGAGTGGCCAGATTATTATGATTTCTGAATGCATAATAATGTGGCCACTCATTATGTTGCATATATCAGTGGTCCGCAAACTCATTAGTCAACAGAACCAAATATTAACAGTGCAACAATTGAAATTTCTTTTGAGAGCCAAATTTTTTAAATCTAAACTTCTTCTAATGCCACTTCTTCAAAATAGACTCGCTCAGGCCATGGCATTTTGTGAAGAGCCGCACTCAAGGGGCCAAAAAGCCACATGTGGCTCATGAACTGCAGTTTGCCAATGATTGTCCTATGTAATAAAAGGCTAATATGCAAATTGTCCCCTTGACCAGGAGTTTGACCAGCAGGTGTGTATACACACACACACGCAGACACTGAGTGGCCGGATTATTATGCATTCAGAGATCATAACAATCTGGCCACTCGGTGTATATGTGACAGTAATTGCGCTTATTTCAACTGATGTCTATGTGCTAAAAGAACAATCATCTTGTCCAAAAAGGAGCTTACTTTCTATGAGGGTTTGACAGATATAAAGCAAAGGAAATAAAATATGTAATATATCTGGTGGTAATAAGAGATGTAAAGAAAAATAAAGCCAACATGGTGGTTGGTCCACATATGCACATGTATCTCTGGAATCTAGAAACACCCACCTGGTTGATGTTCTTTGGCAATATAGAACTTTAAAAAGACAAGGTTTTGGAGAATTTGTTTAGACTTGTTTTTTTATGCTCTGCTGCTCTGAGATACTTTTAATGACAATGCCTTGAGAAACCAGCAATTTCCAGGAAAACTTAGATCACAGCACACAGGCCAGATCTCTCAGATCTGTTCATGATTCAGAATCTCACATGTCAATGGATAGAAGCCCGTACAGCTAGGAGATGAATTTAGCTGAGTATGCCCTCTGCTGACAGAAAGGTTCCTGAAAAGTCAGTTGATTTTAAAAAGTCAACCTGTAAGGTTTAACTTTAGATCATCTTCCGTGGCTTTGTAAAAATTAGGTAGTTTAAGAAATATTAATTTTTTTTTAATAATTTCACTCTTCATTCATTTACTCATTAAATATGTACCAGCCCTAATGTGCCAGGCATTATTTTCAGTACTAGAAATACACTGGTGAACAAGATAGACAAGATCATTTTTTAAATGAAGTACACATGTAAGGGGAAGGTGATATAGAAAAACAAACAAATCCATGAAAATAACACCTAATAATCTTGGTTTTGAAAATCAGACACAATGGGTTAATCTGCTAGAGATGGATGTATGGCCATCTGTTAAGGAAGTGCCATTTAAACTGAAAGCTGAATACCAGGAAGTAGACTACCAATAAACCCATCTGAGGATTAATGACTGCTGGGGTAGAGGCAAAGCTTAACACAAAGCACCTTGACAAGCTTGTTTGTTTCAAGGATAAACAGAGGCCACTGGAGTAGAGCATTTGCCTGAGGGCTGAGAAGTGCCAAAATGATGAGTCATGTAGGGTCTAGATGAAAAAGGCTCTCAGAGAATTTTATTCTAAGTGCAATAAAGATATTGGAAATACCATATCTTTTAAGTCTGGAAGTATCATAATCTAATTCCCCCCCTCTTTTTTTTAAAAAAAGAAAGCAACCTGAGTCTTTATGAAAAGTGATTTGGATTTTATTCAAATTGTAATACAAACTATTGAAAGGTTTTTATGAAGGAGATGATTACTAAGAGAAAATAAGATTCACATTTTAAAATATATTAATGTCTGCTCCTTTATTTTTACTTAATTTCTCTATTAGATTGTAAGTTCCAAAGGATAGTGATGGAAATAATGTTTGGTACAAATCTCTGTATATAGAATAAATTCTGAAGAGGACTCTTCTAAAGAGGAATTGAAATTATGTTTCTTGAATCTTTTTGTTTGAGAACCTGACTTGAATACCTGATGAAGTGAAACTCACAAGCCAAAAAGAGATGAATTTGTTTTAGGATTTCTCTCTCCCTTTGTTTCATTTTAATCCCAATGCTAGATGCTACCTGCACCTTATCGGGGAGTCTTCCTTTTCAGATTCATAGATTCATTAGGTGACAGGTTTACTTCCCATAAGGAGAGCCCCTAAAATTACCACATGGTATTCCTGACTGGTTTGGCTCAATGGATAGAGCTTCAGCCTGCAGACTGAAGGGTCCAAAGTTCGATTCCAGTCAGAGGCATGTATCTTGGTTGCAGGCACATCACCAGTAGGGGGTGTGCAGGAGGCAGCTGATTGATGTTTCTCTCTTATCAGTGTTTCTGGCTTTCTATTCCTCTCCCTTCCTGTCTGTAAAAAAATAAAAATTACCACATGGTAAACTTGTAGGGGTGTTTGACAAGGGATGTTGTCTATAAGCTTTTTTTAATACTTAACTAGAGGCCTAGTACACGAAATTCATACATGGATGGGGTCCCTAGGCTTGGCTGGCGATCAGGGCCAATTGGAGCCAGGCCAATTGGGGCCAGACCAGAGAGGAGGCAATGGTCACCAGGCTGGGTGTGAAAGGAATGGATATCGGACTCCAATGCCACCATCATCACCTCACCACTGTGCGGTTCCCCACCTCCTACCCCTTCTTCCCTCACCACCACGCTAACACCATGGCGGGCTTGCAGCAGGCCAATCAGGGCCTGCCAGTCAGGGGAAGAGATGGGGGATGGGAGGTTAGTCACTGGCCCCCAAGAAGAAACTAGCCTTCAGCCCCCCTGAGAAAGGGGCTGTGTCTGCCACAACCCACCCCTAGTTCCCTGTCACAGCCTAGGGGCCAGGGGATTGGCTGTGGAAGCACACTGACCACCAGGGGGGAAGCTCCTGCATGGAACATCTGCCCCCTGGTGGTCAGTGCACATCATAGCAGTGCAGTCATTCCAGTCTTTCCGGCAGCTTAGACTTTTATATATATATATACAGACTAGTGGCCTGATGCATGAAATTTGTGCAAGGGGCTCAACCCTTGCAGCCCCTTGCAGCCCCAGCTTCGTTTGGAAGGTCGTCCAGATCGTCATTCTGCTGTTTGGTCTAATCAGCATATTAGCTCTTTATTATAAAAGATTGGCTCAAAATTGAGATAGCTTAGATCTTAATGATCATGTTCCTTTTTTCTTTTCTCTTTTTAAAAAAATGTTTTTGATTTTTACAGAGAAAGGAGGTAGAGGGAGGGAGAGAGACATCAATGAGAGAAAAACATGATCAGCTGACTCCTGTACATGCCCTACTGGGAACTGGCCACAACCTGGGCACGTGACCCATCCAGAAATCTAACTGGCGACCCAACTGGCAACTTTTTGGTGCATTGTCTGATACTCAACTAACTGACCCACACTGGCCAGGGCAATGATTTGTTTCTCTATAACCTATTTTTGGAGAGCTATACATTGAAAGAACAAAACAAAATCTTTACAAAAGAGGAACTTTCAACAAAGAAATCCCTAAAAGAAACAGTAAAATAATTTCTCATTACTGATATGCAGTTTGCTTTTCGGAAGAAGCATATGAAAATTGGGAGGGATGATATTTGCAGAAGTGACAAAAAATTAATTTCATCTCTTCTTTGATGATGTATAAAATTGTTCCTCTTTAAGGCATTTACATGAGATTCTTCTGTAACTCAAATTTTGATAAAAAATAAAGTTATACAGAGAAACCAATGGAAGGGAGGTAAGGGCAGAGGGTGGAGTGGGAACCAGGTCGGGGGGAGCTATGGAGGAGTGGGAAAGAGGAACAATCTGTAATAATCTGAACAATAAAGATTTATTAAATAAAATAAAGTTATACAAACAAAAACATATAAAGATAATAGTAATGCATAACTTGACTCACTGCCAAGTAAGACTGGGTGGGTGTGGGGGATAGAAATGGATGGGGATTGTAAATAGAATCTAGCCAGGGAAAGGAAGGCTTGGCTGTGAGCATTATGATAATGTTTCTGAGGGCAGAAGAATGTTATCTAGTCCCTGACTACTCTGCAGGATTTGTTCTTTCTAGAACCAACTCCTCTCACTTGCAGCTGACATACATCCAAGAGAAAACACACAAAAAAACCTGTCTTTTTTGTTGTTGTTGTTTCCTGTAGAGCAGCCACCTCCCCCTTCAGCATGGCGTCCAGTGGCCTTGATCCTGATCATTTTGTGCCTGGTGCTGCTGATTGGCCTGGCAATCCTGGGGTTTGTGTGTAAGTCTGCACTCTGACTTGGGGGAGGACGATCCTGGCTCCAAGGTTTGTCTAGGATGAGAAATACTTGTTATGATTTTTTTTTTCACTTCTAGAGTCTGTGGATAATAAATTCAATGTACCCTGTTCTAAAGTACCACTTAAGGTAGAGGAAGAAACATTAAAATACAGAAATCAATTGCTAGCTAGATTTTTATGTTCTGTTTGAGATAAAAAGTAGTTTAAATATGCCAATATTTAAAACCAACTATTATTAATAAATGCGTGCTTCAGCTTCCTCCATTTCACAAAAAGATTTGAGGCAGTTGTTTTGGCTGTTAGCATGCCTGGCTCAGTGGGCTAATACAGAGGGAAGAGATTTCATTTACATCCCACCCCACAATATAAGGTGAAAGACCAGGTCTTTAATCACTATAATATTTTTCAGAAGGTCCAGGAAGTCATACTATCATTTTGTGAAAGTCTATGACAGTCAATAAAGGAAAAATGCATGCACAAAATTCTTTAAATTTCAAACTTATAAGGACAACTTCAAAAACTTAAAAAAGGAAGTAGACACATTTGCTCATCAGATCATTACAGCAATGTTCCCTGAAACAGTTGAAGAAGGTGGTTCAAAATAAACGGTTACATTGAGCAGGTTTTAATGTAAAAAAAAAAATTTTTTTTACAGGAAATTTGCAAACCTTTGCCATCTTAAATCTTAAAATAAAATAAAAAAGTAGTTTCTACCTTGATCCCAAAATTTCTACTTTATTTTGTTATAACTATTGTTTTGCAACCACTATTCTGGATATAAAACAACTTTCATGATTCATAAATGGTTTTATTTTCATAAAGGATTTTTGCATTTAGATTTATAGTAGAAACCTGGAGTTTAAATCTGAGTATTGAACATTTTTAATCAAATGATAGTAACTTATTCTTACTGAGTCAAACTACAAATATATAAAAACATAGAAATGATAATTGACCATTTTAATGACTGAATGAGATAATCTATGGTACAATGTCAATGCTCAATATAACAGAGACAGAATAAATGGCTTTGTGGGTTTAGATTGAGTAATGATATTAGAATACACAAAAATTTTATTAAACAGTAAATATGGTTAAGGAATTTATTCCTGAAGTTAGAAATTGCTACTATGACTCTATATTTTCAGATAGGGAAACAGACTTGGAGAAATTAACTTGCTCACAAAAATACAATTTATTATGTACCACAGTCCAAAATTGAATGTAGGTAATAAGAAATCTCAGGGCCTGCGATCATGAATAAGATACTGTTTTATCTTCCCCATATGTAGAAAATAGACATGGAAATAAATAAACTGTCCAGTCTAACTTGGTAACTTGGCTTAGTTTTTCAGTTCTACCAGCTGTCCAATACTCAGAAAGACAGCATTCATAACCTGGAAGAAAGATCAGGGAATCTCTCCCAACAACTGCAATCTCTCCAAGCCCAGAACAGGAAGCTTGAAGAAACTCTGCAGCAGGTGGCTGAAAAATACTGTCGTGAGCTTTATAACAAAACTGGAGGTGAGTCCTGATCACTAAGCTCCTCTTACCCTCAGGATATCTGTCAATATCATGCATCTGGGAACCAATCTATTGATTAATTGGTTGAATTATTTCACTAGTTGTCTGGCAAACTTAATAGTTTGGGCATCCAGATCGTGTCCAATTATTGGAATCATTTAGCTCAAATGCATCTGTGTTGCAACACATGAGGAGATTCTTGAAATTCAGATATTTTAGACAAAGCAAGTGGCCTAAGATGTGAATATAACTGCATATTTAAGGAATAATAAGGAGCTTGTGTACCTGGACCAGAATGAGTGAGTAGAAGACTAATAAAAGATGAGGTCAAGACTATTATGGTTTAGGGAACATTGTAAGGAATTTGGCTTCCATTTGGAGCAAAAAGAGAATTCATTACAGGATCTTGAGCATAGGAAATACATGTCTGACATGAATTTGAAAAGGCTCATTCTGCAACTCTGTTGAATGCACGGTGGAAGAGGGAAGGATAGAAACAGAGAAATCATGTAAGAGATGGCTATTGCAGTAATCCAGGTAAAAGGATAATAATGGCTCAAACTAGGATATGATCAGTGGACATGAATGCATGATGTAATAAATGGCTTTGAGAGAAATAAAGGAGTCAAAGATATCTCCAGAGTTTTTGAGCAAAGCAACTAGAAGCATAGAAATGTGAGCAAGTGAAATGGAGAAGAATTCTGTGGTATAAAAGGGAAGGTTAGAAACCAGGAATGTCGTTTTGGGCAAGTTGAATTTGAAATATAATTTAGATATCCAAGTGGAGATATGGATAGTGAGTTTGGTATATAAGAGATAAGGTTTAGGCCAGAAATACAAACTGACTTACAAAGAAATATACATTATTTATTTGTTTAAAACTTTGTTTTACCTTATGAAATATTTCTAATATACAGAAAAATACGAACAATAATACAATATAATATAATATCTATTTGTATTGACCACTCAAATTTCAATGTTTACATTTTGACACTGGATTGTCCTGAAAAATAAAGACATTTTTATGGAATTATTGAGTTTACATCATACCATATACCAACAAGGGACTTGGTTACAGGTCCCCAACCCTCAAAGGCCAAGGCCATGTTCCCACGTAGATATGACTGTCAGGGCTTAGTTCCTATGTTTACAACCACTACCCACAGTAGTCCATCTCACCCTTAACCTCTGTACTTAAATCTCTAACTTGGATGCCCATCTTAATTTCTGATACATGGATATTTACCATTCTAATTCATACTTGGCTAAGTATTTTTTTTCTAAAAGTTTATTTATTTGTGTTTAGAATGAGAAAAGAGTTCATACCCTATTGGTATATATTGCATTAAAAAACCCTATTTGCTATTATATAAGAGGATTTTGAAGAAGAAAATTATTAAAACTTCAATTGTTTCTTAAGTACAATGTATGTTGAGTTTCTGATCATATGTAAAGTTCTGTATGTATTGGACATCCTCTCTGTGTGCTGAATTACACAGGGCAAGGAACAAGGAAGTCCCAATCATTCACTGTTAGATTCTATATTCATGAAAGCAGGTAGTGTCTGTTTTAATTTCCACCGTATACTCAGGACCAATTATAATTCTTGGTATCTAGTGGGTGCTAGGTAAACATTTGTAGTTATCATTGCTTCGGCAAATAATATCTAAGAGAAAGGGTGTTCATTCTTTCTTGGGTCATCAAATACTGTATAATTTCAAGAAAGGCAAGAAAACAGATCTATGTAAAAAAATGACTTATTAAAATTGATTTCTTTGCAAGAGCATAGATGTAGCCCTTGCCCAGAAAATTGGAAATGGCATGGGGACAAATGCTACCAGTTCTATAAAAAGAGCAAGAGTTGGCAGGACTGCGACTCTTTCTGTACTGCTGAAAACTCAACCATGCTGAAGATAAACACTCAGGAAGTGCTGGTAAGGTCCTGAGTTTTGGTCAATGTTTGAAGTATTCTCAAAAAGATGTCTTAAAAGGAGAATAATCTAAGGAGTCAAGGTCCACAGACTCTTATTTCAATTAGGTATTTATATCAATTTATACATATAGATGTGCATGTATTTAAAAGTATATGTATGATCCCTGGCTGAGTGACTTAGGTGGTTAGAACATCATCCCTTCACCTAAAGGTTTTGTGTTTGATTCTTAGTCAGGACAAATTCCTAGGTTGCATGCTTGATCCCTATTCAGAAAGCATATGGAAAGCAACAGCTCAATGTTCCTCTCTTACATCAATCTTTATCTTTCAATAAAATCAATAAAAAAATCCTCATGTGAGGATTAAATATATATGTATACATATGTGTGTGTGTGTGTGTGTGTATGTGTGTTTGTGTGTGTGTGTATACCGTATTTTCCAGTGTAGAAGATGACTGGGTGTATAAGACGACCCCCAACTTTTCCAGTTACAATATAGAGTTTGGGATATACCCACCCTATAAGACTACACCTAGTGTATAAGATGACTTCCAACTTTTGAGAAGATTTTCCTGGGTTAAAAAGTCATCTTATATGCCAGAAAATACTGTATATATATATATATATATATATATAGATATATATATATATATATATATATATATTAGTAGCCCTGTGCACAAATTGTGTGCCAGTAGCTCACTGCTGCCCTCCTGTAGTTCTCTGCCCACTGCTCCACCCTCCTGTAGATCCTTCTGCCCCCACAATAGCTTGCTTCTTTTCCCCTCCTGTAACTCTCGCCACCCACTTGTAGCTCACTGCCCCACCCTTCTGCTATTTCATGATCTGGTCCTTATATGGTCAGTTGTTATGCCTCATGGCATAATGGATAATTAGCATATTCCTCTCTTATTATATAGGATTATATAGGATATCTACATAAAAAGGAGCCAGGGTTGTAACAACCATTACGACCAAAGGCTCGCTCAGACCGGAAATCAGTAATGGGTTGCCGTGGTGACCCAGCACTGACTGGGGTTGCTGCCAGTGCTCCAACCCAGCTCTGACTGCGTAGAGGGCTGTAGATAAGGCCCAAAGAGCGGCCAGCAGAGAGAAAAGCCAGGTCTGATCTGTAGCCTCTGTGGCAGCCATTGATCAGAACTTGCCTCTTTCTCTCCTGCCTGGCCAACAGCCAGGCCTCCATTTCTCTACAGGCCTCCACCAAGGCTGCTGATCAGCCCCTCCTTTCTGATCAGGCGCCATAGATAGGCCCAGAGATGCCGACTGGTGTAGAAACTGACCAATCAAAACCAAAAATAGGTGAATGTAAGGAGCCAATGTCTGCCTATGAGGCGGAGATTTTGACACTGACTGGCATAGAAACTGACCAATCAGAACCAAATTAGCTGGAAGATGAGAGCAATTGGGGGCGAGATCAGGCCAGCAGGGGAGGGCAGTTAGGAGAGATCAGGTAGGCAGGTAGAGAGGTTAGGGGCAATCAGGAAGGCAGGCAGGTAAGTAGTTAGGAGCCAGAGGTCCCAGATTGTGAGAGGTGTGTCTGACCACCAATTTAGGCCTGAAATGGTGGTTGGACATCCCCTGAGGGGTCCCTGATTGGAATGGGTGCAGGCTGGGCTGAGGGAAACCCCCCTCAATGCACAAATTTCATGCACTGAGCCTCGTGTGTGTGTGTGTGTGTGTGTGTGTATGTGTGTGTGTGTGTATGTGTGTGTGTGTGTGTATGAAAATTTCTCTTTCTCCCCTTCCTAGTCTGAGACATAAATCATTCTTTTAAATTATTCTTTTATCTATTTTAACATTAAATCTTTTCATATTCTTTCTCCTTTTGGTTAGTTCCTTCATGTATTTCTAAAAGTTACTTCCCATTCCTGCATTTTTTCTTCCATTTCCCAGAATCACTTCACATCTCTTTGTAAATCTGCCTCCTGTATTTTTTTATATGTGTCTTAGTGTTTACCCTATGTCTTGAAAATAATAGATCACTTTTAAATCTTGATTGATGTGCTTCTTTGTTTCAAAATATCAATATATCTCCCATACATGAACAAATGAACTGACCTTAGCATAGATGTTTTCGCTTAAATGATTTCTTATCTATTAGAGGCCTGGTACATGAAATTTGTCCACTCAGAGGTGGAAGTGGTCCCTCAGCCTGCCCTGCACCCTCTCGCAGTCCAGGAGCCCTTGGGGGCTGTTCTACAGATGTGCTAGGCCCACACCCCAAGGGAAGTGGGTCTAAGCCATCAGTCAGACATCATAAGCACTGCCAAAGAGCCGGGAGAGGCTGCTGCAGCCCTCCTCCACCACTGCGCTCACCAGCCATGAGCCCAGCTTCTGGCTGAGCAGTACTCCCCCTGCAGAAGTGCACTGACCACCAGGGGGCAGCTCCTGCAATGCATGTCTTCCCCCTGGCGGTCAGTGCATGTCATAGCAACCGACCATTCCACCATCAGGTCGAAACTGGCTCTCCAACATCTCCATAGGGATCCTAGATTGCAAGAGGGCTCAAGCCAAGCCGAGGGACCCCACTGGTGCATGGTTGGAGCCAGGGAGGGATGTAGGAGATTGGCCAGCAGAGGAGGAACCATGGAAGAGCTCCAGGGTATGTCCGGCCAAACAGGGACTGAGTGAGACAGATTGGACCTCAGCAGCAAGCTAACTACCAGTTGGAGCATCTGCCCCCTGATTGTCAGTGCATGTAATAGCAACTGGTGGATCAGACGACTATCTGCCCTCTGGTAATCAGTGCACATTACAGCGAGCAGTTGAGCGGCCTTAGCATATCATTAGCATATTATGCTTTGATTGGTTGAATGGACAGATGACTGGAATGGATGACCAGACACTTAGCATATTAGGCCTTTATTATATAGGATGTGTGGTAGGCGTCATATCTTGTTCTCATATTAAAAGTGTTGGCTGACATGGCACATCTCTGTATATTTATGTGTGTGTATCATAATATCTCTAAAAGCTAAACATTTTTTTGTGTGCCTTTGCAGCAGTTTGCCATGCCTCAGAGCTACTCTGAATTTTTCTACTCTTACTGGATAGGGCTATCCCGCAACGACAGTGACAAGGCCTGGCTGTGGGTGGATGGAGCTCCTTACACTTCTGAACTGTAAGCCTTCAGAATATTTTGTGGGAAAGGCATGTAATAGAAAGTGACAGACCAATAATTTGGTTCAATAAGCACTAACTGAATATCTGCTTTGTATGGGATACTATGTCTGTAGGAGGATGTCCTGAGGCAAACAGATAAAAGTGTTAATAAAATTGTAGGAAATAGGAAATATACAACTTAATCATTTTTATTTATTTATTTTAAATATGTTTTATTGATTTTTTTTACAGAGAGGAAGGGAGAGGGATAGAGAGTTAGAAACATTGATGACAGAGGAACATCAATCAGCTGCCTCCTGCACACCCCCTACTGGGGATGTGCCTGAAACCAAGGTACATGCCCTTGACCGGAATCGAACCTAGGACCTTTCAGTCCTCAGGCCGACGCCCTATCCACTGAGCCAAACCAGTCAGAGCAATCATTTTTATCCTACAGTTAAATAAACTGAGTCACAGAGAAGGCAACTTCTCAGATAGCTATAAAAGTACATGTTAATGTTAGATGATAATATGTACCATAGTTTTAGATAGAAATAGTTTTTGTTGTTTTGTTTGATTTGAGGCTTCAAAGAATGACCATGGAAATTGAGGGGCTGAAAAGAAAGTGGTTGTTGACTTCATCTTTCCAATAAACTCATTCTGGGTATCTATTCTATAATTGTGTCAAGCTAGGAATATTTTCTATGTACTTTCTGAGTGCTTTGTATTTCTTTCTATATATAAAATATGATTAAGTTAATTTTTTTTCTTTTTTAAGGTTTAAGATTAAAATAGATTTCACCAGTTTAGGAGACGGAGACTGTGTAACCATTCTCAGTGGAATGTTTTTCTCGAAGAATTGCCAAGAGTTGAGGCGGTGTGCATGTGAAACAGTGGCGACCCCGGTCAAGTTAGAGAAACTCCCTTAGCGTCTGTGAATTATTCATTACGTGAGGTGACTGACTCTCCAGCTATGACTACAACTGTGTGCTTCCTCCTTTCAGAGAAACTGAAGATCAGAACAAAAGTCATTATCTTTATGTGCACCTGTAATAGTTTGGTTTCAAACTATTCTCTTTCATTTTGATCCATGTTTATGCAACAATTCAACAAAAAGCTTGAGCCACGCAAAGTCAATCCAAAGGATATTTGAGACGTAGGGAAATGGAAAAAAATCTGGAAAGGCAATTGCTCTGACCGGCACAAGAAGGATTTTCGTATTTCCTGTTCAAGATCATCAGTACTTCTGAGCTTGGCAGTTCATGCACATATTCACCAGTCACAAAGAAGTCCCGATTACATATCACCAATTGGCCCCTGAAATCCATAAGGTTGTTGTAATCTACCTTCTTGATTTTAAGATAACTTTCTATTGCTTATTCTCTCTCAGCATCTAATATCATTTTTTTGTTTTGTTTCTATGTTGTCCTTAATACTTGGAGTGAAAACTTAAACAGAGGAACTAAATGCATGTAAGATCCTTTGCTCCAAGAGTCAATTAGTCCATGAGGAATGAGCAACCATTTCTTACACTGAGCTAAAAAATACTGAGCTAATTCATTGGGTTTGCTTAAATTCATTTTTTTTTCCTTTTCAGTTTCTCGATAGAGCCCCCATCTGCTCTGGCTAATTCTCTTTATGAGAATCTTAACTTATTACAAACATATCTGTCCATATCTATTTAAGATTCCAATGATTGTCTCCTAGGACATTCTTCTAGGATAGAAATAGTCTCAACTTGGTTCCATATCAGAATTACTATCCCTGATACTCCTTTCAGAGAGATTGACAACCAGAACAAAAATCAGTGTGCTTATGTGCATCTGGAATAGTTTTGTTTCAGTTCCTATTTTCTTCCATTTGATCCATGTTAATACCTTTCAGGTACTGGAAATTTAATAATAATAAACAATGTGAAGTGTGTGTGATTTCAGAATCAATTTGTGATTTGGGGGGAAAATCAGAGTGAAAATGTTTTTCAAAACATGATAGAAGTGCTTTGATAGTGCCTTATGAGACATTGTATGGACTCTAAAGAGTACTGATTCTTTGATTATTTGAGGAAAATAAGAAGTCTTTGAGATGCCTTCTGTCTTCAAAGGATGGTTTTAAGACTTTTTAAAAAATACATATTTTATTGATTTTCTACAGAGAGAAAGGGAGAAGGATAGAGAGCTAGAAACATCGATGAGAGAGAGTCATCAATCAGCCGCCTCCTGCACACCCCATACTGAGGATGTGCCCTCAACCAAGATACATGCCCCTGACTGGAATCAAACCTGGGACCTTTCAGTCCGCAGGCCGATGCTCTATCCATTGAGCCAAACCGGTTTTGGCAGTTTTAAGACTTTTTAAAAATGAAATTCTTTTAAGCAAATTTATCATCAACACGTGGCTCTAGATGAGTAAACCAAATTGTAGTAGGGCAAGTTATCTAATCAGGTCATGGAAAGTGAGAGACTGTGACATACGTAGTTGGCTTTTTATGGAGGTGTCCCTTTCTCCGGATGACAATAGGCACAGCCATACAGGGGTCATTGCAAAGAACACCATCATGAACACTGACTTCATTTGTTTATAGATAAATCCATCTTAGGGCATTCACACTATAAAGGACAATTTATTATAAATCTTTATTTTTCAACAGTGGAAACTAGAATTTTTTAGTTTTTTTTTCAGTAAACATCTATCTTATGGTGAAATGACATGAAGTTTGCAAATATATGAAAAAGAGAACATTTTTTGTGTTAATTTTCATAAGACTATTTCACCTATCTAATTACAGATTTCTCCTTTAAGATTTTTCCTTTCAAGTTTCAGAACATTGGCTAGGAAATACTTCAGTGTTAAACAAATTTTGTGTTGATTTATTATTTTGTATAAGAACTGCACTTGTGATCATAAAATGAGAATTTTAGATCCCTGTTTTATAATTACAAAATCACTTTATTTCAAGAAGTTTATTTCATTAAGTATAAAGTGAAAAATATTTATAATTTCTTTACAATATTATTATTAGTTGAAATGAGATAACTGTGAAGTCAGTTCTGTAATCTCAATTGTAATATAAAATTTAAGGGACTAACTTATAAAATATGCCAAAAGAGGGGAAAGAGATTTAGTGGCTATCTATACTAATAAAAGGGTAATATGCTAATTAGACTGGGAGACCTTCCGGACATCCTTCCAGACAAAGCCATAGTGGTGTGGCACAGGCAGAGGCGGTTAGGGGTGATCAGGTCTGCAGGGGAAGGTAGTTGGGAGTGAGCAGGCCAGAAGGAGGGACAATTGGGGGTGAGCAGGCCGGAGGGGGGGAAGTTGGCAGCAAGCAGGCTGGTGGGGAGGTATTTGGGGGTGGGCAGGCTGGCAGGGTGGCAGGTGGGGGCAATCAGGCTGGTGGATGGGGCAGCTGGGGGTGAGCAGGCTGGAAGGGGAGTAGTTGGGGGTGATTAGGCCAGTGGGGGGGGTGTTGGAGGCAATCAGTCCAGCAGGGGTGGGCAGTTAGGGGTGATCAGGCTAGCAGGCAGAACGGATAGGGACAATCAGGCAGGCAAGCAGGTAAGCAGTTAGGAGCCAGCAGTCCAGGATTGCAAGAGGGATATCCAACTGCTGGTTTAGGAACTAAACATGCAGCCAGACATCCCACGAGGGGCCCCAGATTGGATAGGGCCCAGGCTGGGCTGAGGAACACCCTCCTTACCCCCGATGCATAAATTTTGTGCACTGGCACACTAGTTTTAAAATAAAGGGAAGCACAAGCAAGCATAAGCAACCTTCTCTGGAGACCTGCATAAATGAACAAATTGTAGAAAGGCACCTACATTGGGAGCTATGGATATTACCAAGTATTTTCCATGATGAGTGCAGATATTTAATGCACGCAGTTAATATAGTAAGCACATAATATGAAATGTGGATTAGATCTTTAGTTAAGCAGTTAAGTGTTATTTAAATCTTTCTACTACAGCAAGAAAATACAGTTAATATGAGAAAATCAAATAACTTTGTGGACTAACTTGTAAAATATAGACAGGGCACACAGAATTGACCCGTGTTCAGGGTTGGATGACAAAGGTTTTTTTAGATGACATTGCTTTAAAAAGTTTACCTGCCTGTAAGGGGTTGTTGAATAGTATTCTATCTCCACTTCTGCAACCTAAGGGAAAGTATCACTTTACACAATGAAGGGAAAGTATCACTTTACACAATGAAAAACACATTTGTTTGACATTTTTGGCTGTTTTGGCTGTTCTTGAGCTATTTCTCTTTGTCTTTGCCCTCAATAACCCCCTCATCTGTACAATAAAGCCCACAATACTGATGACAATATGAGCAAATATTAAAAAAAAAACACAGAGAAAAGAAATATGGTGCAACATTCTCTCCACAATTTAAAACAATTTTAAAAATAGCCCAGGCCAGGTAGCTTAATTGGTTACAGCATCATCCTGATATATCAAGGTTGAGAGTTCAATATCTGACCAGGGCACACACAAGAAGCAACCAGTGAATGCATAAATAAAATGGAACAGCAAATCGATGTTTGTTTTTTCTCTCAAAAAATCAATAAATTAAAAATATATATATAAAAATTAAGAATAGAAAATAATTAAAACATTAATTGGAAAATATGATTTGCTGAGGTCAATTTTCTATTGAGAATCAGAGAGGGCAGTGCCCCCCCCCCTGAATTGGTTTTTCTGCCAGGGAAGACCTCTTCTAGGCTCTTGGGTGTTTAGGTAATTCTGAAGCAATTGCAGGAAAAGTCAAATGAGGAACATGGCCTTTCCTGGTAGACCCAGTTCCCCAGGGTACAAAATGAGCTCTTTCTTTTCCTGAGGATATTGAACCGGCTCTTAAAACTTATCAACAGGAAACAGGTCTTGAGCCCTATAACAGCAGGAAGTGTGAGCAGTGTAACGGGAGCTTTTTCTTTGGGGATATAAACAAATTATTAAATAAATAGACTATTAGGTTGCCTCAGGGCTGGCCTTAATATTTGGGAGTCAAATACTTGGTGAAGGGATTCTTATCAATTTTGAAGAAGAGGAAAAGCGTCATAATTCAAGTTAAATTGTACATAATTTTTTTACAAGGTTCATTGTATGAGTAGACTAACTAATAGACTAACAGTTATTAGTCTTTCAATCTTATTACTCTAATTTTTTTTCTTTTTACTTAGTTAATGTACTTTAACCATACCACATTACAAAGCCTCTTTACTTTTGCAGGATGGATTTTCATGATTTCTTTTCTTTACCATTTTACAAAATACATATTTTTATTGATTTCAGAAGGAAGGAAGAAGAGAGAGTTAGAAACATCAATGACGGGAAAGAATCATTGATTGGCTGCCTCCTGCATGCTTCCACACTGGGGACTGAGCCCGAAACCTGGGCATGTGCTCTGATCAGGAGTTGAATAGTGGCCTCCTGGTTCATAGGTCAATGTCACAGCCACTGAGCCACGCTGGTCAGTTTCTGTCCCATTTTTAAGAGCTAACTCGGAATTCATTGAGATGAGTCAAGATACTCAGTTTGTTACTGGTGGGGCCAGGTAGGGTATAAAACTGATTATCCCAGTGCTAAGGCCCAGTCTCTTATCACACTGCCTTGAAAAAGACCTTGACGTTCTGGGCCAAAACCAACCTGCAGGACAACATCTTCCACCTGTAGTACCTGAGTGGAAAGCAGTATCTCCACTGAGGGAGTTTAAAGGAGCTCTGCCAGCTGCACTGTAGATATCATTGTGACTTGTAAATACGGCATCACATACAGGCGGGATGACATCAGCTGAAGGATGTTTGCCTTTGGCTGCATTGTACTTTTACCTAGAAGAATTATTAAACACTTCCTACGCTTTTTCTAAACATAGCCCATGACAATACTTTGAAAGATCTTGAAGACAAACAGCCTTCACTACTAAAAGTGGCTATTGTTCCTCCTTTATTCCAGGTTATTATATCCAGCTGCCAGCTGCCGGCTGTGAAAACCAAGCACATGCTTTTCTCTTGGCTTGTCTTCTTTTCTAGGTTTCAGCAGAAAGCTAGAGGAAATCCCTCATGTTGAAATCCCCACCATTTAAACTGAAGGTTATAAGGGTAAATAAAGGAAAACCCATAAAAACATGCAATTCTCTTCCTTAAAGGACCTCACTCTTCAGAGGCCACCTTTTACAATAGACTTACAGGTTTGCTTAAATGATTGGAACCATTTCAGTGAGTTAGGTTTTATTTTACTTTATTTATTTAAGTGCTGTCTTTATTATAAAGAAAGGTGAGAATCTAGTGTAGCTCAGCTACTCCTTGTGAAAAATGAAAGATTTAGTAAAATTATATTGCATTTAGCAAATATTTGATGAGGATCTACTGTGTAGTAAGTTATTATAATGATGTAAGGGATAGCAGAGTAATCCTATATAATAAAGATGTAATATGCAAATTGACCCTCATACCCTCATGTCACAAGATGTCTGCCCCATGTCATCACAGATGGCTGCCACAGATGGCTGCCACAAGATGGCTGTCACAAGATGGATGCCAAAAAATGGCTACCCCCACATCATCACAAGATGGCTGGCAGTGGACGACAGTTAGGGGTGACCAGCCTTCAGGGGATGGCAGTTAGGGGCAATGGGGCCTGCAGGGGAGCAGTTAGGCACCAATCAGGCTGGCAGGAAAGTGGTTAGGTGATGATCAGGCTGGCAGGCAGAAGTGGTTAGGGGCAATCAGGCAGAGCCATTGGGAGCCAGAAGTCCTGGGTTGTGAGAGGGATGTATGACTTCCCATTTGGACATCCCCTGAGGGGTCCCAGATTGGAGAGGGTGCAGGTTGAGTTGAGTGACAGCCCCTTCTCTCTCCTCCCCCAACCCCAGTACTTCTAGTATAATAATGACAAGTGAATTTTTCCTTCCCATAGATCATAAGATACTTTCATACCTACTGTCTCTTGAGAACAAGCTAATCCAGGTTCAAGGAGCCTACAGAGCTAAGACACAAATTGTCTACAAATGTACTTGAAGAAATTTATTCACTTTAAAAGAGAAATTCTCTTCAGACAGTTGCTGGCATTTTACATATAAACTTTATCCTTTCAATATTCCTGGTACATGAGCAGGAAAAGGGATAACTTTTACCTGGAATATAACATAAAGTAGATGCCTAGAGATGATTGGTGATTTACTACAAATAATAATAATAGCAAGCACAGATACAATGTTAAATGCTACCCAAGGCACTGTTATTAGCAATTTACATATATTAATGATCTAAACCTCAAAAGTATTTTGAAATAAGTTCTCTTATTATTTTAAAGTAGATAAACTAAGGCACAGAGGGATACAGTTAGAAGTGCTGGAGAGCTAACCTTTGAGAGTCCTTTGATTTGTGAGTTGGAGGATGGTCAGTGAGAGGGAGAAGGGAAGCACACAGCTCACCAGAGACAGGCTGGTATTGGCAGCCTCACTATCCTTTCCACTTATGTGAGTGCTGGTAGTTCATCCCTCTAGTAGAAATCCATAATTCTAAACAGGGTATTGTCTTATAGGCAGCATATATCAGCATCTCTTCCTTCCAATTTGATAATCCATATCCCAGGACTCCTATCCTACCAGTCTGATAAAGATGCTTGGGAAACCTAGCAAATGCATAAAAGATCTGGCAGCCCTAACTGGTTTAGCTCAGTGGATAGAGTGTCAACCTGTGGACTAAAGGATCCCAGATTTGATTCTGGTCAAGGGCATGTACCTTGGTTGTGGGCACATCCCCACTGGGGAGTGTGCAGGAGACAGCTGATTGATGTTTCTCTCTCATCGATGTTTCTAACTCTCTATCCTTCTCCCATCCTCTGTAAAAAAACTAAAAATAAAAAAATATATCAACTAATGACATTTAAAAAAAGATCAGGCAGACAGTGAGTTTTAAAGACAGCATTTATTTATTTTAAAAAATTATTCAGCTAGAACTGCATCATCTCCCCAGTGACATAGATTTCTGTGTAGAGTTCATAGTCAATCTAGACTAAAAACAAAACAAAAACGACAAATGAAAGTGATTTTCTTCAGTTTGTTTTCAACCTTCCAGGGTTTTATCTTCTGTAGTCTTAAATCAATTTATTCTTGGCCATTTGAACACTGTCAAAAGTATGTCTGTGAAATACAAAAGAATATTACCCACACTACATGAAAAAATAAGTTTTGAGTCCCAAGTAGCTAGTTTAGTTCACATAGAAGTTCACTTCTGCACTTTCTCATTGGCATTTCTTCAAACTCAGCTTCTTTCAGGCAGGGCATCTTAATGTGAACTTCTCACAGATAAAGTATTTCCAAACCGTACAGTTAGTGGAAAAAAGGACCTTGTCTCTCAAATATCCACAGAGCTGGTGAGTTGTTTGGGATCTCTTTATTGGTAACCTGGAGAGATGAATCAGTATACCTGAGGTTAGATATGGAGGTATTTTTGTGGGTAACTTATGAGAGGTGTGTAACTCTTTATTTTGTCTTAATATGGCACCCTCCTATAGTAGTTTTGTCCTCCTTCTTCAAGAACAGAGCTGTTTTCTCCCAATAAAAGTATGTTAGCACAATGTGAAAAAACTGCATATGTAAGCACATAGGCTCAACAGTAGAATATCTTCCCTAACTCTTAATTCTCAGAATACTAAGGCACGTGATTCTGTTCACCAGTTTCCCTATGGTCTATCTGAAAAGCTTAATATGGAAATTCTTTAATAATTACTATAATCTCTTTCCCTTAGCTCTCTCTATTTATTAAAGTATACAAAGGAAAAATACATTTGATGAGTAAATAATATTGTTCAGACCCTCAGATGTTGATGTAAATGTCCTAGAGTGAGGCAGTGAAGCTGAGAAGACGGTTGAGAAGAAGGAATGAGGAAGATTTAGAAGCCATGAAGCTACTCTTAAATTACTCAACTTCGATTCCAATCAGAAGTCTATGAAATGACAATGATGGTTGTGTTTTCTGGAGGACATCTAAGGTATAAAATAAAATAAACATTTGAATTTCCTTATGGATTTTCTTCTTGAAACGTAATTTTTCCCTTAGACACTTACAGGTCAGGAAACAGGGTGGAGCCATCTTGCCAAAACCAAGGTTGGCTAGGTCCATCCTGAGAAAGCCCCACCCAGTAATCATGGCCACCTCTGATCTTCCTCAGGCTGCCAGCAATGAAGTCCTATAAGAAACAAGACCTGGCTGGTGAACGGAGGGTGTGGGGAGAACAACAACAAAATACTGTGAAATCTAAAGTGTGTCATCTTTCCTAGACAGAAATGAATGGAACTTTAAAGCTGGAGAAAGGAGGAGGTGTATTTAAAAGAAGAAATGCATTTCATAGATTTTATTTCCTATTGCCTGCATCTAGTATTAAAATTGTTTTAACAGATTCAGAGTTTGGCAGAGCTATATGTCAAACAAGGTAAGTGTTATACTGAAGCCTCATTATCAGAAGAAGTCAAGTATCCTTGACATCATAGACCATGTAGATCATTCTTTCACAGTATACCGCAAAATGAAAAATAGTTTGGAAGATTCCAGAAGCAACTTAACTGTAGGTATATTTTTTTGTTAGAGGAAATATTACTAATGTTGTCACCAAATTTGCACAGAAAACATAGTGAAAACCCGTCTTGTAGTAAATTAGTTCAAGTCGCCTTGCTTTACTGCATATAGTTAACACATGTTCTCCCATTATTCTTGTAAAAATGAACTTCGATTCATTACTGAATATAACTGCATATGCTTAATAAAGTTAGAAGTGTGTAACCATGAATTCTACTTCACGCATATATACGGATGGACTTGTCTCAGGAAAACTTCATTATTTGCTTAAGATATTAGTAAACTGGGTTTAATATTCATAAAACAATTTATTTAGCAAATGCTTATTTTCATACACCTTTCCATTTCATGACTGCACCTCAATTTTTATATCTTTGATTTTCTTGGATAATTGAAAAAATGTATAGTTTATTATTCTTTCCCACAGCATTAAAAATAATAAACTTAGGACATATATACAATGCTAATGTATGTATATTTTAGAGTTGATTAGAATGTCACAGGATGGTATTTCTTTTACTCATTCTCATCTTTGATTAACAAAGGACATAGAACTGTCGTCTGCTAAATGATTTCAGGATAACCATTCTGTTTCTTGTTTTGCTTCTCCAATTAAAAGGAACACAAATCATACTAATTCTTACTTTATCCCTTTTAAACATTTACTACAACAAATACATTGCTGTCATAAAATATTAAGGAATTCTATCTTATTTACTATTAGTCCTTTCTTTTAATGGGTAACATGGTATTTTCAGAATGATTTGAAGCCATAAAACAGTGTTTACCATTTCTTCTTTGCTGTCTATTTGTAGAAGAGTAGAGCCCTCCTTCAAACAATCCTCTTTACTGGTTTTCCAAATGTTCCAATTTTCAAAGACACGGTAACAACTATTTCCATTCTGAATCCAGTTGTCTGGACAAGAAGCTTTGAATAAAACATTTTACTTTATTAAAGTTATTGTAAAAATATTAGAAAAACATCTCTCAAAAGAACACCTTGAATCACCTCCAGTGAAGCTGAACACTCTAATTGAATGGGTCATATGTTGTAGTACTTACCAATTTCAGCTTCTCCGAGGCTCACTACAGTAAGATTTATACAATAACTTTCAAGTACAACAGGTCTCTAAATTAATTTAAAATAAAATTAACTTGGGAATATCTTTTTTTTTCAAATTGTTCCTCTTCTATAATAATTGATATGATTATTCTATTTTTATAAATAGATTAAGTTTACCTCATTTATAGTCCTCATTTGTTTGCTTATCATTTCCTATCTGTTAATCCTACTGGCCCAGTCTAGTTGGAAATGTACTGGACCATTAGGCAAGTTGAGTTATAAATCTCAAGTTAATGCTTAAATTATGAGAGTTAAACATGAAAATTTTGCCATGCTAGTGTTGCTCAGTGGTTAAGAGCAGACCTATGAACCAGGAGGACTTGATGGTTTGATTCCCAGTCAGGGCACATGCCCGGGTTTTGGGTTTAATCCCCAGTAGGGAGCATGCAAGAGGCAACCAGCCAATGATTCCATTTCATCATTGATGTTTCTTTATCTTTTCTTTCCTATCTGAAATCAATAGAGAATCATAAAAATGACCATCACGCCACTATGCTACCAGCCAATCAAGAGTGAGTATGGAAATTAACCCAACAAAGTTGGCAAAGCCCATAGTAGCCAGGTAACGCTGGAGCTGCTGGGGGCGAGATCAGAGACACAAACACACAGGGAGGCCGACACCCGGCAGCCCCAAGCCCTGCCATGGTGGTGCTGGGGTTGCTGGGGGCAAGATTGGAGACAAACCTGCAGTCCTGGCAGGCAGCAGCCCCAAGCCCCGCGGTTGAGCACAAACCTGCAAGAAACCTGTGGAAAGGAAGATAAACTATCATAACTTTTATCTCCTTTTCCACAAGATGAGAAAACTGACCCTGGTTGATTTAGTGATGTGGCCCACACCTTTCTACAAACACAGGGTAATGTTATGACCACTCCCAGGAAGGTCTGGTCAGAATACCGTCTCCAGGGAAAAACACTACTGTGGCAAATCATCTAAGAGAGGAAACAAGCTCCGAAGGTCAGAGAACATGCCATCCCAACGTATGCTGTGTTTGTTAATTGATGATCTTGAGCTGAGATGTTTGAAAAACAGCAAATGCCTGCAGAGGCTTTCACTGAAGTCTCCTGATCTGCCTAAAATTGGACCCCCCCAAAAGGAGCTCAAATGTCATAGGTCCCCTTGACGGGAGAAGTGTCATCAGGTAAAGAAGACTGACTCCTGTCATAGGACAGGAGAGTAGAAGTTGACATCACACCCAAACTTTGTTACAAAGTATTTCTCCCCACCCCCATTCATCTTTCCTAAAAATCATTTACTCTCCTCTAAGAGGCCTACGTCTCCCGTCCACTTTCCCTAGGAAGAAGTTATTTAAATCTGCATTCTAAACCACCTTGGGGAGTTATTCATTTTTCCCTGGGATCTCCCACATATACACGAGGTACACATGTTAATGAACTTTTGGTTTTCTCTTGGTGATCTATCTTTCATTACAAGGGCCTCCACTATGAACTCAGAAAGATAGAGGAAAACTATTTTTCCTCCTCCATAATTCTATCTTGGGAAATCAAGTCCCCAGCTGAACAATGAGGTTGGCTCAAGTACCAAGCAGTCCTGGCTGATGGGAGGGAAGCTTCTAGGGAGAAATCAATGACATTGGCATCAAAGCGGGATGGAGTACACATGTATGGTTGCTGGTTGGAGTTTAAAGTGATTCAACATTTTTGGAGGATGATTTGGCAAATTCAATAGAAATGTTCAAGGTACATTTAAGAGTCTTCTACTAGGAATCACATCTCCTGAGATAAAGCACAAGTGCATAGTCCTGGTCAGAACCCAGGATGCTACTGCAGAATCCCCTTCCATGATAGGAAAACCTGGGAACAACCTGCATTTTTAGGACAAGGTGGCATCTATGCTAATAAAAGGGTAATATGCTAATTAGACTGAACATCTTCCGGATGACCTTCTGGATGTCCTTCCAGACAAAGCCGTATTGGCAGGGAGGTTAGAGGTGATCAGGCAGGAAGGGGAGAGAAGTTATGGGGATCAGGCCAAAAGGGGAGAACAGTTAGGGTGTACAGGCAGTCAGAGGAGAGAAGTTAGGGGGATCAGGCCAGCAGGGGAGAGCAGTTAGGGGATCACATTGGCAGGCAGGTAAGCATTTAAGATCCAGAAGTCTTGAGGGGTCCCAGATTGGAAAGAGTGCAGGCTGAGCTGTGGGGACCCTCTTCCCATACAAGAATTTCATGCACTGGGCCCCTAGTTATATATATAAAACTAGGGCCCAGTGTACAAATTTGTGCACCAGTGGAATCCCTTAGTCTGGCCTGTGGGATTAAGCCAAAACCAGCTCTTCACCATCCCCTGAGGGATCCTGGATTGCAAGAGGGCTCAAGCCAGGCCAAGGACCTCACTGGTGCATGATCAGGGCTGGGGAGGGATGTGGGGGGTTGGCCAGCCAGGGAGCAGTCGCAGGAGGGTTCCAGGGTTTGTCCAGCCAAACTTGCTCAGCTCCGATTGGTTGGACCCCAGCAGCAAACTAACCTACAGGTCAAAGTGTCTGTCCCCTGGTGGTCAGTGCCATCATAGCTAGTGGTTGAATGGCCTTAGCATATCATTAGCATATTACACTTTGATTGGTTGAATGGACAACCAGATGACCATACATTTAGCATATTAGGCTTTTATTATATAGGATGTTTTTATATATAATGGAGAGCACAAGCAATGCATTTTCAAGAATAATTTGAAAACATGTAGGTAAGAAAACTTAAAAAACAAACAAACATGTAACCAATATGCTTAATTTAAAACTTTGATATGACTAAGGAATAAGCCATAATGTAAAATCAGTTTTATGGAATCTGCCTTAAGAAATAATATATTCACAAAAGAAGGATGCTCAAATGTACAAAAGGAGAATCAAACAGCAAGATTTTGACCAAGTGTGTCTGGCAGTTTTTTACAGGAAAAGAAACTGAAATTTGCAGCACTCAAGTTTTTAGACAAAGTCACAAATAGTTTTTTATCAGTTTCCATAGCCCACATTCCTAACTTTTTAAGGTTCATCAATATCCTTTGTTTTGAATTCATGCCAATCAAGATCCTGAATATTGTTATAGTTATAACACAGTGTAAACAATGGCAACTAAAAGGTTAAAGAACATCCTAGATATGTTGGTCTACAAATGGATATTGTCATCAACTCAAGGTTGATGGTCAGTGGTGGTTCTACCATATGATTGCAATAGCTCATTATATTTGAAAACATTGTTGGGAACACAATGACTAAAATTTAATCATGAGGAGCTGATTAAATTTAATGGTAGGTTTTTGACCTTTCTCATTGGTGATTACTTAAGTGGTATCCACTACAGGGAAGTCAATTCTCTGAATTATAATCATTATTAAATGTAAATTAAGTAATCATAGACTACCTTAGAAACTATATAACAAGTAGAAATAGGTGAGGATAAAAAAAGAAAGAAATGTCATATCCTATGAAAGACACATTTTGAAAATGCCTAAAGAAAGTTGTCATTTTTTCATGGTGAAGGGACTGGAGTCCATGTTGATGAAAATACCTTGGCAGCTCTGGTGACTGGCAGTGGCTGCAGCAGCGGGATGATGGGGTTGGTGCCTCCCCTGATCATCCCAGTCACCTCCCACAAAGGGAGGCCAGACTTTGGCTTAGGTCTGCTCCCCAGGGGAACGGGCCTAAGCCATCACTAGGATATCCCCTGAGGGCTCCCAGTATGTGAGAGGGGGCAGGCTTAGGTGAGGGACCCCTTCCCTCCCCAGTACATGAATTTCATGCACTGGGCCCTTAGTACAGAATTAAGATTGAACTGGTGAGTGGATCAAATGATATCTCTTCTATTATAAAATGTTTACTACTATTTTGCAGAGAATAAAATGAATGTCACTGATTTTGGGTGCAGGTTTGGTGCATACATTCATATCTGCAAAGTGAAACTTATTTTTATATCAGTTACCTGATCTGAAAAAGTTTTGCATCAAGGCTTGGCAATATCTTATCTGGAAGTCATGGCTTGTCTTCCACTGTGTGAAGTTCAATAGCTCTCTGTCTTGTTGCATGAGTTTTTCTTGCTGCTTCTTTGCAACAGCTGATACCTGGAACACTACAAACAATAACAATCATTTCTACTAAATTCCTGACAACTTATAATAGAGTCATCCTTCAATACAGACTTAAACACAACTACCAATTACTGATGATTTTTGTGACATTAGTTTACATTATTTTGTTTTTGTTTAAAAATTTACATTGTTCAAGAATTGTCTACTATTCTATGCCATACACCTAAAACTAATAAAAATAATATTGAATTTAAACTGTAATTGAAAAATAAAATTAAAAAATATATAGCTAAAGGAAATGTGGAGAAAAACTTTATTAATAAAATTAATACTGCCGAAACCGTTTTGGCTCAGATGATAGACCGTTGGCCTGCAGACTGAAAGGTCCCAGGTTCGGTTCCTGTCAAGGGCATGTACTTGGTTGCAGGCACATCCCCAGTAGGGGGCGTGCGGAAGGCAGCTGATAGATATTTCTAACTCTCTCTCTCTCTCTCCCTTCCTCTCTGTAAAATAGCAATAAAAATATATTAAAAAAAAATTAATACTGATTGAAAACAAAAACAATTTGTATTGTTCAAGAATACAAACTAAAAGGAATACACAGCAAAAAGCTCCTTAGCTACCCTTGTCTCTGTATTTACCCAGTTCTATTCCTCTAAAGCAGTGGTTCTCAACCTTCCTAATGCCACGACCCTTTAAGACAGCTCCTCATGTGGTGGTGACCCCCAACCATAAAATTATTTCCGTTGCTACTTCATAACTGTAATTTTGCTACTGTTATGAACTGTAATGTAAATATCTGATATGCAGGATGTATTTTCATTGTTACAAATTGAACATAATTAAAGCATAGTGATTAATCACAAAAACAATATGTAATTATATATTGTGAAATATTTATTTCTAATTATAAATAAATGAAATTTTGTCTTGAATCGTGGTGTAGCATGGGTAACAGTCTTAATATGACAACAGTAAACTACATTGCTACATTTTGCTACACCCAGGAGCGGTGTGTTGGTTCCTAAGACCATGGGAAATAGGTGTTTTACAATATAGTCTTAGGCGACCCCTGTGAAAGGGTCGTTCGACCCCCAAAGGGGTCGTGACCCACAGGTTGAGAACCACTGCTCTAAAGCAATTAGGCTTATCAATTTTTTTTTTTATCCTTCTAGAGGTAATTTGAATCTTACAAGCAAATGAACATAAGCTGCCCTTTTTTACCTTTACACAAATGATAACAACTTGTTTACATGGTTTTGCAACCTTTTAGTACTTAAAATATATTTTGGACAAAATTTTATGTCAGTCCATAAAAAACTTTCTCATTATTTTATTATAATTATATAGGAGTTCATTGTATGGATGTATCATAATGTTAAAATTTTTCTATTGACTTTTAGACTATTTATTACCTTTTGCCATTACAGAAATTACTACTGTAACAAAGAACCTTAGTCATATGTAATTTCATGCATGTGCAAGTATACTTTTAAGATAAGTTGTTAGATCAGTTTATGTGCATTTATTTAAACCAAATTACCCTCCACATGTGCAAATGACATCTTAATATCATTTGAACTTACACTTCTCTTTTTATGTTTGATGTTGAAACTCTTTTGCATACATATAAATAAAAGTCAGTTGTATTTCTTTTCTTAATAAAGTGTATAATCCTTTGAATTTTTTCATTGGGTTTCTAGTTTTCTTTTTCCTTTTTGTTTCTATGAGTTCCTTATTGTCCTAACTGAGAAAGCCTGGAATCAGCCTAAGCAGCGCTTCTAAAGTTCCTGCATGGAGCTGATCCCTGCACAAGGCATCAAACACTAATTAAAGAGTGTAGTTTTGTAGCCATCAGTATGAGAATTTTCTTTGGTGAGATTATACTAGCTGGTCAGTCTTGTATCTTTTTTTTTAATATATTTTATTGATTTTTTTTTTACAGAGAGGAAGGGAGAGGTATAGAGAGTTAGAAACATCGATGAGAGAGAAACATTGATCAGCTGCCTCCTGCACGCCCCTACTGGGGATGTGCCCGCAACCAAGGTACATGCCCTTGACCAGAATGGAACCTGAGACCCTTCAGTTCGCAGGTTGATGCTCTATCCACTTAGGCAAACTGGTTAGGGCAGTCTTGTTTTTTAATGACAAATGATTGATGATTCACCCCTGGTTACAAAGAGACCCTGAAAAGTTCCTGCTGTTGAGGCTGGTTACCATGAAGGAATGTTTCAGCAAAATATCAAAATTTCCAGCAAGATTTGAGGCTCCCTGGTACCAAGGTGTTCTGTGTACACATTAGTAGCTCCTGATTCAAAAGAGAAATTGTGTCCCGAAAAGACTTGGCAAGGCAAGAAAAGGCTGTCTGTCTGCATCTGGCCTCCCCAGACCTCTTATTGTAACACATATCCTTATGTTAATACTGTTGTTAAATTATATCCTCTTCTTGTAATAAACTGTCAATCTGCAAATGCTTTAACTTTGGGGATCACTGTTTACAAGTCTTCTGTAGCAACACCCAGATGGCTTGTAGTTGTCTCATATCATTTATTGACTCTTTCCTCTCCATACTCTTTATTTGCCATCTTTCACTTACTGCATATTTTCAGTGAAGTACTTGATTATGCATTATTTCTATTGTTTTGAGGATATTCAAGTTATCTACTTAGCTTTTCAAATATCAGCACCACATGATTTCAGTTACTTTAGATTTTTACTTTATTTTAATATCTCATAGGGCCACCCTTCTCTTATTTTCAGGTTCCTTTTATATTAATTTCTGCTTATTCTCTTCTTATAACTCTGGCTAGCTTATTAAGCCAGTTCCTTTTCAAAAACACGTTATAAAATACCTATATATCCCTATTTAATTAAATGTTTATCTAAGTATGAATATTGATTTTCTTAATCCTGTTTGATTTTTTTATAGAATTTCTTGAACCAGTGGCTTACTATTTTTAATCAATTATGGAAAACACTTATCCAATAGATCTTATAATTATACTACTCTTGCCCAAATCTCTTTCTTCTACTTTTGGGTTTATCATTGCACATACATTAGTTAGTTCTGCCTCAAAAAGGGAGGCTGAGCTTTCATTTTGCTGTGTTCCTAATAGTAGATATTGTCATGAAGGGGAGGTTTGTGTATAAAAAAAAAGCAATTTGCATTTTCATGTTGTTTATCTCCCAATTAACTGGTCAACATCCATAATAAACTATTTAATTGCATACCTGCATATTCTGACCTGTCTTAGTCATCAACATTGCTACTGAGAAGAAAATGCTAAAAACCAAGAACCATGGACTAGAGAAATCAAATGCTCCTGTCCTATCTATCTCTGGATAGTACAAATAACTCAGCTGTCAGTGGCTTATTTATTTTCCTTCTTCACAAAAGGCTGGACCTCGTGAGTAGCGAGTAGGATAGTGGTGTTATTTACTTTATGCTATTAATAACCTGGCACAATTAAACAATGAAAAGTAATAAACTTCCTTTCGGGACTTTGAAGTATTAATCTAAAGTGTTTAATTTTGATGACTATCTTAGATTAAGTATATTTTGGAGGTTTTTGTTGCTTTGCTTTATTACTACTTGAAGAGCTTGTACCACATAAAACTGTAATAAAACTGAGAAAAGGAAATGAGACTTTTCTTTAGTTTCACCCCAAGTGGGAAGGAATATACTGCACCTTTATTAGTGTTGAGATTATAATCAATTTGGAACCAGTAAGGAATAAAAGATTTAAACAAAATAGTTATCTGGGGAAATATGGAACATATTTTTAGAAGGAAATAAAAATATTTGTTATAGGCCTGGCCAGTGTTGTTTAGTCGTGAGGGTAAAAAAAAGTATTTGTTATAAGATGTTATATGTTTTACTTAACTGATGAATCAGAAAAATGAAAAAAAAAAGAGTAGAAACAAATGAAAAATCTGATTTCTTAGAAAATGTTTTGCACTCTGGAGTTTTTAAAATAGCAAGTCAATTAATATAAGTAATATGGTAGAGAAAACCAGAAAAATACAAAATAGTAACAAGGAAACAAGAAATTACTTCTACTTATTTTTAAATTTACCACTTCTTTAATTCCTCCTCCTTCTCTGCCATGCTTTATGGTATTCCATAGTGTGGAATTAATTTAATTTAATTAATTTAAATGTTCCCTTAATCATAGGCATTTGAGTTTTGTCTAATATATTGTAATCCCTATTGCTACACATGCAGGTTTATCTACAGGAAAATTTTTCAAAAGTGAGATTTATGTGTCAAAACCAACCAATACAGAGTTTGTTAGGAACATGACTGTCTTTGTTACCTAAACAGATTTCATGAACTATGTGAGAAGAAAAAGTTAAGTATTCATTGGACAGCAAGTTTTTGAGGCAATGTACAGTATGCTTTCATTAACATACTTAGTATGTACTACATGCTTTTCAGTGATATAAGAATTGCTGATTGCAGATGATAAATTATTTTTATGATAAATTATCCTGTATAATAAAGATAATTTATCCTATATAATAAAAGTCTAATATACAAATTGTCTGCTCAGGAGTTTGACCAGATGTTCGATGCTCGCTATGACATACATTGACCACAAGAGGGTGGCTCGGAACATAATGGGCGTTGGCAATGCAGTGTTGGCTGCGGATGGCAGTGGAGGCACTGCCGGCCCCGATGGGCCATGAGGAGAGGGGGGCCGTGGAGGGATGGCAGAGCAGGTGAGCAAGCAGTGCTGGGCCAAGGCAGATGTGAGTGGGAGGCACAACTGCCCTGCTGGTCTCCCTGCAGATGGAACCAGCTGAGGTGGCAGGGGATGGTGCAGCTGCTTGATTCCCAGGCACTGAGGGAGCGGGGGGGGGGGCAAGCCCCCATTGATCGCCCTGCAGGTGGGATGGTGGAGGAGGTGAGGGGGCAGTGCCAAGCCATGGCTGGGTGCCAGGCACGGCTGCAGGGCTGTTAGGCTGGGAGTGCTAGCTAGGGCCCAATCCCTGCGGACCATCCCAAGGGACCCCACCCATGCATGAATTCATGCACCGGGCCTCTAGTTTTTATATAAAAAACAAATTCTATATCCTGTTCACTTTAAAATGTTGCATCTTCATTTAATATTTTTTTAATTGAAAGTGTTCTTTGTAGTTTCTTTCATTTTCTCACCCCAAGTACTTTATAATATATCATTGACATTTATTATCTAGAATTGACACTTAAACTATAGCTGTTGATATTTGCAATGTCAATTAAATATGGCCTATTGTTTAAAAATGTGGATTCTTATAATTAGAAAACTTGGCCATATTCCAAAGTTTCCAGTTTTCACAAAAGAAACTAGATTAGTATGTTAATTAACTTAACTGTTAGTTGTCTTTCAACTCTGCAAATCTGCTTTCAGTATATCCACTAGATAAACAAATATTTAAATGTGAACTTCTTAAAAAAAGAAGAAGACTGGTATTTTATTTAAATATATTTATATATATATGTATATGTATATATATATATGTATATATATATACACACTAAAGTATATATATATATATATTTAATAATGCACAGAGAGAGGATGGGATGAGATAAAAGCTTTCTGGAAGTTCTAATATTTATGGTAGGCTGTGAAGTTTTATTTGAGCCCAAACCGGTTTGGCTCAGTGTATAGAACGTCTGTCTGCGAACTGAAAGGTCCCAGCTTTGATTCTGGTCAAGGGCATGTACCTTGGTTGAGGGCATATCCCCAGTAGGGGGCATGCAAGAGGCAGCTGATCAATGTCTCTCTCTCATCGATGTTTCTAACTCTCTATCCCTCTCCTTTCCTCTCTGTAAAAAAATCAATAAAATACATTTATATATATTACAGAGAGAGAGAGAGAGAGAGAGAGAGAGAGAGAGAGAGAGAGAAATTTTATTTGAGGAGATAGACACAGTAACAGTTAATTTTTGAGCTCCTAGTAATTATTAAAGCCTTCTTCTCAAAACCACCAGGAAAATAAATTCATAGCTAACAAGATGATTCAGGTCAAGTTTCCAGTACTTTGTAGAAGCAAATCTGAGCCCTTCTCTGTCTCATTTCAGAACTCATAATTCTCAGTTCCTCAGCTAATGCCTCCTAGAGAGAGAAATGGTTTGCCAAAGCATTCAAGAGAGAAAAATTATCTCGACAATAACCTTTATCTCTGTCTCAGCATATTTCTTGGAGGTAGCATCAGTGATAATAAATTTTCTTAGACATTTTTGTGGAACTTGAAGCTCTGTAATTATTATATTTCATAAAAATTTCAATTGCTAAAGGTGGAAACATCTCAAATTTGGAATAAATAAATGTGATTAAATATGGCCCAAATAAAGTTCCCAAGCTTGTGTTAAACATTAAATTGCTCCTTGTCTAAAATAGAGTGAAAATTCTTATTAAAATAATCTGTGCAAGTTTAGAATAAATGCGAATTAGAATATACAGAGCATTTACTGAAATAGTTCTAACATGATTCACAAAGTAATTATTTTTATTATTTTCCCCAAAGGGACTCATAGCGTTATATTTGAGTTAAACACCATACCATTGAACCTTAAAAATTATAGCAGCCTCCAAGGGCTTAGAATGTTATATTAAATCAATGTTCCATAAATTACCTTAGGAAGTTATTATTTTTGTCATTTATATGTTTGTAATTGATTTATTTATCCATTTGTAATCTATGAAGTTTTAGTCATTATAATATACATATGTAATTGCATGTTAAATGACATGTCATATATATTACATACAGATTTTTTTAAAGATATCCTTTTGTACTTACATTTAATACCCAAGAAAATGGAGGCAGTTAGTGAGCCCACGCAGAAAATACAGGCTACCACCATCATAAAACACCATGTTCCTAAACAAGGAGTAAGGACAATAAAATTGAGTTAGAAAAAGTAGGTGAAAGGCGTGGGCCAGGAGAAGACTAGACTGAGTGAAAGAAGGAATTAACCTAAGGCATTTCAACCACAGAATTGTTGACATCATGTAACTGTAACAGTAAAAAGAGAACTCAAACTCTTTGAAATGCAAGTTATAACTTGGAATACATTTGATTGTAAAAATGTCAGGTTAAACGGGCATTTTTAATAACATACGTCTTCTACCTTTATATGTATATGTGATGCCACAAACTGACTAACTAGATACATTCTTTTCCAAAGTATTTTTGAGATTGTCGCAAATCAAGCAGCAACCTTTTATTTTTAGAAGCAAAAATACTACTGGTATGGCACATCTCCTCATCTCTTTTTAGTGTCACTTGAACATGATTGGTTCAAAGACATTTCTTTTTAAAAATATATATATATATTTTTATTGATTTCAGAGAGGAAGGGAGAGGGAGAGAGAGATAGAAACATCAATGATAAGAGAGAAACATTGATCAGCTGCCCACCGGGGATCAGGCCCTCAACCTGGGCATGTGCCCTTGGCGGGAATTGAACTCAGGACCCTTCCGTCAGCAGGACTCTCTCCATGAGCCAAAACCAGCCAGGGCCAAAGACATTTCTTTCTAAAACATATAGTTTTTGAATGAGGAACATTTTTCCCAGAGGTAATTTTGCAACTATTAAGGAAGAGAAAAAGAAAGATTTTGTAATTGGTTGTATTCTCTATACTAATCAGAGAAAAATAGATAAAATTTATCTTTGGGTAAGCTCAATAATATCCCAGCCCAAGATTCCTGTGTTCTAATCCCTGGAACCTGTAAATGTTACCTAATGTGGCAAAAGAGACTGAAGATATAATTAAGTACACAAATTTAGGGTAGAGATCTTATTCTGTTCTTCCATCCGGGATCTTGTACATGAGAGGTAGGGTTTCAAAGGGACAGAGGGCAGTGTGATGATGGAAGCAGACATGATGCTGCTGGCTTTGAAGAGTGAGGAAGAAGCCGTGAGCCATGGAAAGGCAGCTCTCAAACTGGGAAAGAACAAGGGAATGGATTGTCCCCTGGGTCCCCCAGATCCCAGAGTCCAGAGGGAATGCAGCCCAGGAAGGCCCGTTCAGACTTCTGGTCTCTAGTCCTGTAAGTTAACAAGTTTGTGTTGTTCTAAGCCCCTGGGTCTGTGGTAATTTTTTATCTCAATAACAGGAAACTAATATAAATATTAAACAATAAAGACAGAACTGATTACTATAGCAGACAGCTCTAGGCTGATGAGAGTTGACCAGTTTTTCAATGTCCTTTTCCCCTTTATTTCTTAATATTTGTCAGACAATTTGCAAAGGAGTATTCATGCAGAAACTGAAATAATAGAAAAATATGATTTTTCTTATTTATTTTCCTAATCCAGTAATTCTTCGGAGAGAGAGAAAGAGAGAGAGAGCGAGAGAGCAGAGAGAGCAGAGAGAGAGAGAGAACAACACATTTGTCAAGTCTTTTTCATTTCATCTTTACTTACTACTCCTATTTTTTATTTCATTTTAAAAAATTTTATTGATCTCAGAGAGGAAGGGAGAGGGAGGAGAGATAGAAACAACAATGATGAGAGAGACTCACTGATCAACTGGCTCCTGCACACCCCACACTGGGGATAGAGTGGCATATGCCCTGACCGGGGATCTAACCATGAGCTTCTGAATCATAGGTCAATGCTCAACCACTGAGCCACTCCGGCCAGGCTATTTCATTTTTTAATATTAGCGTAACCTGCACATTATCATATTCTAAAATGGGTTACCTCATTAGAAAATTCACCTGGGCTCATTATGTAAGGGGAAACAAAACATACACTGCAAAGCCTTGGACCAAATAATTAGAACTGGTTACCTGAACATTTGGTGGAAGACTGATGTTTCTGGGAAGGGTTTGTTGTTGGAGTGTCCCACTGAAGGGAGGTATAGAGTTCTTCATCCTGCATGTCTGAGGGGCTTTGACGGGTGAGGCAGTCCGCACGAGAAGCTAAGACAAATAACGCCTTTTGTCGTCGGGAGCGGATTGGCGAAAGAACTGAAATTGGCTATTTTTACACACCAGTGGGAAAATATGTTGGGGTTTAAGGAATAGAATAAAGCATCTTCATCCAGAAAGTAGAAGTTTATGAAATTTAAGCCAAAGCACAACTTGCTAAAGAAGGAAACGAGAGAGGAACTGAACTCGAGTGGCCCATGATAGAACCTGCGATTGGTCTGCTTTGTGAGATGCGGCAGGTATTGAAGGTGATAGCACCGAATCACTGTTAAAATGAACAGAAGTGCAAAAAAATGTGCTGATATTTGTTTTAGGCCACAAAGCATGGGAATGACCTAGACAGCAAAGATATAAAGGTAGCTCACTTGGGGCAATCCGGGATGTAAGGAGTCGTCATCTGTCATTCTGTATCCTTAAATACGAAAGCCAGGAAAGGATTACATCCCTAAAACAAATTCGCACACTGTTTTAGGCTAATGCAGTTGGTGTGAGAAGTCAATCTCAAAATACCAGTTTAACACAAGGAACGTTTATTTCTTGCTCACATAACATTCTAGCTCCAAGAATCCTGGTTACTGGGTAGTTTTCACTGAAATGGAACCCCGACGCCTTCTGTCTTGTGAAGCATTAAGTCTTCTACTTCTAGCCACTGGAAAGGAGACGAGAAGATGGCAAATCCACATTTTGAAAGCCATAACCTACAAATAACATATCACCTCCACATGCACTAAGGTAACAACTGTGTTTGGGTCTAAGGCTGGGCCTCATAAATGTAACTTTTGCCTGGCTGGCAAACTTTCTATGACAACTTCACTCTAGCAGAAAAGCATGAATTATTTAGTAGATAGATGGCTGTTTCTGCCACATCCTGTGCCTATTTCACTGATTTTGAGAAATGTGATACTTTATCATTGGTCATTTGTCCTTCTGGCTAAAGGTCATCTCTCAGTAATTTACCGTCTGCAAACTCCAACAGTCTGCAGAATTGCAATGTTCCCTTTTGTTTCAGTGTTCCACTGGATAAATCATTGATCTCTGCTACAGAAGGAAACAAATGGGTCTCCAGGGTGTTCTAATTCATAAAGATGCTGTTTATGAAGTTTTGATAAGGAAGCCACAGGCCAAGTCTACCCTGATTATGCTGTTCATTTGAGTTCTGCCTCCCAAGACACAGAGTGGGGATAGGAAGAACTCAAGAGGCAAATGAAGAATATCCAAAAAATTCTCCAAGTATTTTATATGATTTTCATGTGACCCAAGATTCTGATGTGAAAAAATCATGTGACTTAATCAATGAAAATATTTCTATCTTCAGGAGAAATAAAAAGGTAGAAACAATAAACATACCAAATGTACATTAAGACTAACGTCAGGAACATAGTTCAAAGTGTTGCCATTAATTTCTAGATTCTCTTAAATTTCATCAGCACTTCATTTGCATTCTCTAATACCATTGGGCTCTCATAATTGAAGATTAATATGTTACCTGTTTTATATTTGATGTTTTTAATCATACTTATTTACTATTCATTATTTTCCAAGTACTGTTTCAGAGGACTTGGACATGTATTATTGTGATTGTCACAACTCTATGATATAGGTGCTACTATTAACTTATTTGTAAATAAGTTAATATCACAACTCTATGATATAGGTGCTACTATTAACTTATTTGTAAATTGAGGCACAGAGAAGTCAAGTTATTTATCGGTTTACTTATGTAGTAAGTAGAAGAGTTAGTATCGGAAACTAAGTGGTCTGATCACAGTACTTGTGCTATTAAAATCTGTGATATTCTGAGTTCATGTACAAAATGCTTTAGATATGAGTACCAAAACAAAAACAAAAAACAAAAAACAAAGCATCTCTGTAAGCATAGTTTTATTGATCACATTTGTAATTAATTACATTTTTACCATGCACTGAGATATTAGTCTTTGAAATTTTGTTATGCCATAGTGATTTCACTTGGGGGACATAAAACATTAAAGTCCAGAGATATGATTGATTTCTGGAATTATTAGTTTCTATTTGGTTTGTCTAAATAAAAAGTTAAAATAGAAAAATAATAATACTAACCAGAAAATGCCAAGATCTTGAGACATTTTACGTGGAGGCAGAATCTGAGGTATTTCTGTTATTCTTCCCTCTGCCCCCCAACCCCCTCAAAAAAAAATCCTGTTCACTTATGGATAGCATAAAACAAGATAAAAACTTAAATATCTTTCAATGCTAGTGTACAAAGCTGTAAAAGTAATACACATTTATTGAGTGCTCATCACATGCTTGGTACTCTGCTTGATGCTTTATATAATCACAATAATCCTCACAATTAGCTCATGAGTAAGGTAATAATATTAAACTAATTGTATAGACACAAAAAAGCTGAGTTTGAAAGAGACTAAGTAACTTACAAAAGCCACATAGGGATTGAGTTCTAAAGTAATATTAGTTGAAATCTATTGAAGTTGGCATATCAGAATCAATTAAGGGAGCTTATTAAAAACATAGGACAGTCTCGTTAGTCTTTTAACATAACTATTTGTATTTGAACATCTAGTGTTTTCACAAATACCTCAGTTGAGAAGTTTGACAATCATGTTTATAAATTTTATTAGCACTAATTTAAGACGAAAGTGACCCTTCAGGGAAACTGTGGCAGGAAAATGCAATTTTTGCCTGTTATCCTGTTAAAGGGTGCCTCTCCACATGTCTATAAATATTTCACGAGTTACTCAGCAAAAAAAAACACAAGCATAGAACTGTCAGGAAAAGAACTAGATAAAGTATTTTTACTTGCTGATCTGTCTCCTAGCCTATGGCCTTGATAAGAAGCGTTTACTCATTTTTAAACTCCATCAGGTTTCGTGCAAACTTTATTTCCCTTCTTTGCACAGAAAATTACTGCTATTGAGTTTTACAAGAGGTAGATTTAGAATAGAAATTATATTTGCATAGTGTTTTATTAAATTGGTGCTTTGTAATGAACTATATACAATGAGAAGTCAGTATTTTTTTTCTGTTTCTTGTGAGGCAGAAACTGTGCAAACAGGAAATCCAAGGTGTCTGCCTTCATGGAGTTTCTGATATATTTAATACTCTGAAGTTTTACGCTATGTTGTAGAACTGTGAGGTATATAAGATAAGCATTATCCTATTTTAAATATGCGAAAATGGAAGTTAAAGAGACTACATAATTGGCCCATGGTTGTACTTTAGATAATCACACCATCTAAATTATTCCCTGATTCCAGGATTCATATTTTTCCCACTACCTCATGCTGTCTTTCAAACTTGGATATTTTATATGGTTTTCAAACTTAAATATTCTGCACGGCTTAAGTCATCTAAGTTCAAACCTTTCTTTTTTTAATTAAGGTATTAAATATGTGTTTTTATCCCCTCATTTCCCCCATCCCCCCAGCTCATGTCCTCACCTCCCCCAGCCCCGTGTCTATGTCCATTGTTTAGGCTTATATGCATGTATACAAGTCCTTTGGTTGACCTCTCCCCTTTACTCCTGCGGTCCCCTGCCTTTCCTCTGAGGTTTGACAGTCTGATCGATGCTTCTCTGTCTCTGGATTTGTTTTGTTCCAATTGAAAATATATCTTAGGTCTGAAGATACAGTGAATAATATAATGTTGACGTCATTAGGAATGGAAGACAAGCAAAAGGGAAATTAATAGAAAAAGCACAATTGGGAACAAAAGATCAACTCACAGACTAGCTTCTGGATGTATAAAGAAGAGACCAAGTTACCCCTTCATATAAAGAGATATATAAAGAGGGGACTATGTGGTGCTGGTAGGAAACATAATGCTAAGGTGAATCCAAGGGGGAATAAAGGAGGAAATAAGTAATTTTATGGCCAGTGATTCTTTCATCCACATCTTTTACTATACAATCAAGCATTTGTCTGTGACAACCTTCCCATCTCTTTGCATTAAAGTAGTTTGTCCACCTTTGCCCTACCTGCCTTTCTCTCACACATTAAGTAATGTTTGTTCTTGCAGAAGCTAGGGTGAATTTTCCCATTATGAAAATAAGCACAATTCATATTTTCTCTTGCATTTTCAGAAAGCTCAAACCTGCGAATGAAAAAGGGTAGACATGAGTTCCTTTGAAAGTCAAACCATCAGCAATAAAACTCTGTGTACAATTTTGTTACATAAAGTAGAGATAAAATTATGGGAAAAGAAAGTTACAAACAACATTCAGATCACTGAGAGACTGCCAATCTGCTTGGGAGTATAAAGTATGTCCATTTGAATAGGTCAATAATAACGTAAAACAGAATAAGATTGAACCGCAAGTGAACGGTAGGTAAATGGTAGTCCAGAAGAAGAGATGGGTGGGAATCTGAAGTAATTGGTAAGGCTTTATCTTTTCATCTTTTATAGAAGATAATACCTTAGTTTTTATCCTGAAGGAAGGGTAGGATTTAGATGAGCTTCAGATGGAAAGTAGTTGCACAGAGTGGGAATTAGCTCATGGAAAAGTAAGTTGATAAAATATTTTTGAAATAAAGGTTTATGTTATAAAATAGCAGATATAAAACAGCACACTATATTGTATTGCCTGTTAGCTTGTTTATATTCTCTGCTACACTGCTTATGAGAAGAGGACAAAAGTGTATATTTATTAATTCATTTGCTAAATATCTATGGGATGCCTACTACATGCCAAAGTTTTTTTTCTGTGTCAATGATAGATTGGTTTAAAAAGACAAGATCCTTTCTATTTGCATAATAGTTGGGGGATACTGATTTGCTATAAGAACAGAGGGAACACCAATTTGCTTGCAGTATTGTGAATGAGACAGCAAGTTATTAGAGATCAAGGTCTATGAAAAGATTTGCTTGTAGTTGAAGTATCCTTGTCTCCTATTCATGGTAAATACTTAATAAATATTTGTAGCTAAACTAATAAAAAATGTGACTAATAATCAGATTGTATAAATTTTGGTTGATGAGCTTAACTTTTAAGGAGAGAGACATTGCAGTTTTGATATACAAGATAAACAAAAGGTGTTGAGGCTGAAGATCAGAAAGCCACCTTAAGTAACTCAATGCAATTGGCTCCTTTGCCTGGATTATTTTCAGAGAGATGGAGCCTTATGACAAGGACATCAGAACCTTGTGAACGATGAGTCTGATTCCTGGAGACCCCTAAGGTGGAAGAGCAGGTAGATGCTACAGAAAAAGTCAAAAGAATCCATGAATAACTTTCAACCAAAAATAATAATTTTCTTTTAAAAATACATGAAGAAAATTAGATTAAGCTAAAAAAAGACATAAACTGTTCCATTAGTAAAGCAGTGAGTAGAAATGAATGAGAAAAAAATATTGGGAAGAGAGGTGGATTGTGACTTAGATACAGAACAGAGGAATGGGATAATACAAGTAGAATTGTCTTACTTCCAGTGTCCTCTTGTTAGGATTAGGGTGTATGTTACTCAGCTTCTGCTTATATAGCCTAGAGTTGGGTTCAGAACTACCTCCCAACTTATAAACAACTTGTACTCAAGTGGGTAGAGTATCTCAGGAATAAAAATTACTATCTTCTGAGTGCCTAGTGACTCACATATTTTTGGAGGGAACTGAGCCATCTTCCCACTTCCAGACTTTATTGGAGTTCTGGCGGGACAGTCCTACCCAACGAATTAATCCAGTCCTGGATTTGATATATTCCTATGGCAAGCACAGATTAAAAATAATGGTCAGAAATCTCATAGTTTGTTTTTTCCCCATCATCATTATCTTTATTTTCTTATTACAGCTTCCTGAATTCAGGTATGTGTGCCAATTTATGAAAACCTAAACTGAGCCAAATTCTTCACCATAGAATCACCTTGTTAAAAAAAAAAGCGGGCGGGGGGGGCAAAACCGGTTTGGCTCAGTGAATAGAGCATCAGCCTGTGGACTGAAAGGTCCCAGGTTCAATTCTGGTCAAGGGCATGTATCTTGGTTGCAGGCACACCCCCAGTAGGAGGTGTGTAGGAGGCAGCTGATCGATGTTTCTCTCTCATCTCTCTCATTGATGTTTCTAACTCTCTATCCCTCTCCCTTCCTATCTGTAAAAAAATCAATAAAATATATATATATTTTTTTTAAAAAAGGCAAGAAAACAAACAAAAATTTTAAAAGTTCCAGTAATCACTAGCCAAACTTTGCCCCTATTAACCTTCTGTTGAGGGTTTTCTTCATGCATGTTGGCTCCGTCAGCAGCACTCCAGCACCTGCTGTGGAGGCTTATAAACCCTGGCCCACTGTGCTGTGACTCCGGCACCAGGAGGGGACCCATGCTCTCAAAACTCCATCAGACCGACTCACTTGAGGCCAGTTCTAGGCAGCTCAGTGCACAGAGCTCAGAGGGGCCCCGGGTGGCAGAAGGTTCCTTGACCTGGAGCTCTGGAATGGGGCCCTAAGCATCTAGGACAGTGTTCTCAACCTTCCTAAGGCCGTGACCCTTGCATACAGTTCCTCATGTGGTGGTGACCCCCAACCATGAAATTTTGCTACTGTTACGCATTATGATGTAAATATCTGCATTTTCCCATGGTCTCAGGCGACCCCTATGAAGGGTCGCGACCCACAGGTTGAGAACCGCTGATCTAGGAGTTCACTTCACTATGAGGCAGAGGGCATGGAATGGCAGAGGGAACAGCTCTGCAGAGCTGCAGAGGTGGAGAGGACCCATTAAGTGAAGCAGGGGATGGGGCGGGGGGCTGAGGCACTAGTGGGGCCTGGAAGGCAGGCTAGAAGGGTGTCTTAGCTAGAGACAAGCGTGGTCAGTGATAAAAGCTGCCACACTTGCAGGGCCTTGAATACCAACCCAAGTATCTTTTTATTAAATATGAAACTTTCTGGGCCTCCCGAAAGGGCAAATAAACAAAAAGCTTCAAACAAACAAAATTAGAGGAAATAATATAATGAACACTCATATACCATCACCGACATTTAATAATCGTTAACATTTTCCCATACTTCCTTCACGTCTGTTTTATCGCTGTCGCGGTATTTTAAAGTAAATTGCAGATATGAACAAAGTTCACTCCCAAAGCGTGACTTCAGTATGACTCTAATAAAGCAGGACGTTTTGCTATCTAGCTACAACTAAAGTTTCAAAGACACTAAGTTAACACTCACCTCATAGGTGATCATCAGTCCACATGTAATTTCCCCCAAAATGTGTCTTTGTTAAAACGGAGAGGGAATCCAGGACCACAAGCTGCAAGTGTGCTGTCCGTCTAACTTTCACCTCGGACTCGCCCCTTCTTTTTATGACATTGACCTGTGAAGGGACCCGTTGTCCTGCAGAACATTCCTCCTTCCAGATGTGTCTGCTGCTTCCTTGTGGTGTTGCTGGACTTGTTCCTCCATCCTCTGAATTCCCTGTAGCTGAAGTACATTCTCACAAATGTCCTTACTTGTTAGAGTCATACTGAAGTCAGGGCACATGCCCAGGTTGCAGGTTCTAGGCCTGGTCTCCGTGTCTATAGGAGGCAACTAACTCCACAGTTCTTTAAAGGCACAAAGACAAAGCTTCGTTATAACGCCCTGCACCACACAAAAGTTAGGTTCTATGTCTATGTTAATATCATAGATCTTCAGAGGAAGCCTTTTGGACAAGGATACCAAATAGGTGAGGCTCTCAAGGGTTTTTAAAACCAGGCAGGATGGGCAGATGGGCAGCACCAGGCTTTAAGGGCACAGGAATCTCCCCAGAATCTTTCTAAAAAGCTGCTTCTGATTCAGCAGATCTGACTGGGGAGTGAGGCCTGGCTGGGCTGCTGGCCGGAGGCCCACCCTGGGGAGCTCAGAGAGGCAGGAGCCCAGGAAGGGAGAGGAAGGATGGGGAAGAGGGGACACCTCTAAGGTCCCCATGTGCCCATCCCCTACCAGTGGGCTGAGAGTTGGGTGTGGTGTCAGAGCCAGGACAGTCTTCATGTCTCCAGAGACACTCCAGGAAATGGCTTTTCCCAAGGTGCCAGAGGGATGGCCCAGCACCCCTGAAACCTCAAGGTCCCGGAGAGAGAGCATGCTCCTCAGTAGGCCCTCTGGGGTGGTGGCCTCAGCTGCCCCCACTGGACTGTGCTCCTAAGCCTTGACCTTGAGGACCCCGAGGGCCTGACCGGAGGTGCTGAAGTGGGAGAGGAAGGAAGCTGGGAGCAGAAGAGGCCAAGGCTGTGGCCTCCCAACCTCAGGGGGGCCTCGAGTAAACAGGAAGGCCTGGTGGCTCCATGGTGGGGGGTTCCATGGAGGGGGGCTCTGGAGGAGTGAGTCCTCGAGTACCCAGCTTCCTTGCTGGGGCAGCAGACTCAGAGAGGTGGTCTGGCTTGTCCCAAGTCACACAGCAGGGTGGGGGATCAGGGCCAGAACCTCGCCTGCCTCTCCTGCTCCTGCCCACTTCCTGGGGTTCTGGTGCGGGGTCTCCTGCTCGTGCTGGCCACTAACTCCACAGTTCTTTAAAGGCACAAAGACAAAGCTTCATTATAACACCCTGGACCGCACAAAAGTTAGATTCTCTGTCTACGTTAATATCAATTAATCATATTTGATATTTAGAATTGTACCAAGTTCACTCATTAGAGAATAAAAAGTAAAAAAAAAAACACATGTTGATATTTACTGAGCTTGATAATGTTCTCAGATTTTCACAAACCAGAAGGCATGAGAAAAAAATTATGTGTGTTTGTGTGTGTGTGTTTTAAGTCAAATTTTTCACTTCAAATTTTTCTCCTTATGATTTCAAAATATTTGGCATGGGAATCTCCTCACCAGAATGTTCTGGCTGGCAATCTTCAGTAGAGTGGCATTCATGCTGGTACAGTACTGCTTACTCTCTTCCCAAGTCAGGTTGTGCCTGAAGAATCCATAGCAATTGCCTTCATAATGTCTCCAGTTTTTGTCACATGAGCTGTCCTTATGGCCTTAAGGAGAAATTAAACATAGGAATCTTTTTTATTTTAAGTAGGGATTACTTTTCCTCTAAATTCAATGTTTCCTATGGAGAGCATTACAGAAATATTCTAGGGGAGGAGAGATACGGTTACCAAATCATACTTACTGAAACTGTCTTTTTGTTCTGATGGTTTCATTAAATCTTGGCAGAACTGGTTTGCTAATAATTGTTGCAGAATTCCTGAGAGGTTTTTATTCTCAACTTGTAGATAGTGTTGCTGCGTGACAGCTAGATGCGAAAGTTAGTTAATAATTTGTAGTAAGGATAATAAGGGATAATGCCAGGATCTTTCAATAAACAAATTTCAGTAGGGTTATCCATCCATGAAGTGTTTACTAGCTCAGTGGTTTTTGAGCTTTTTCATCTCATGGCACACATAAACTAATTACTAAAAACTGAGGCACACAAAAATAGGTTTTTGGTAATCTGACACATAAAAACGGTATCATTTTGATTCATTCACACTGGATGGTTATTGTGTGATGTTGTCATTTTTTTCAATTTGACCATCTAAGGGAAAAGGACTCAGTGCCCCTGACTAAGTCGTCAGGTACTGCATGTTTTAAACATGCTTGTAGCACACCAGTTGAAAATCACGGTATTAGATACACGTGAATAAATGAGTGCTGGAAAGGAATCAAGGCAAAGGGGAGGGGGCATAAAGAACACATTAAGAACTAAGAAAAACTGACAGGGGTATCCCAAATAAGAAGTGAACTATTTGAAGGAAATAATAACAAATAAGAAAATGCCATGATCAAATCGCATTTCCACAGCAGTTATTTTGAAAGTTTAGATTTCTAAGCGGATTTTATGTAGTTGAATAAGCTCTGTTGTTTTGTTTTCCATGCATTACCAAAATATCCATTTATTTAAAAATGTAGATTAACTTATTTTGTGCGAACAGTACTGTGATATTCACATACATAAAAACGTTGAATGGAAGATTCTAAAATATTTTATGAAAAAATACACAGGAACACAACTAACCACTAAACAGATGATAATACGACATTGGAGGGCTTTTAGGTTTATAGGGAAAATAGGGGGAATAGAATGAACAAAATCTCAGACAAGGGACAGGATGTATTTGTAAAGTGGAGACAATTCCTTGTTGGCAGGATCTTAAGACAGGCAGGAGAGTGAAAAAAGAGTTTCAAAAGATAGCGTGGAAATATACTGAGGAGAAACTTCAGAACCAGTCTAAAATTCTTGAAAATAATTTTTAATAAGAAATCTAAAAGATGATTTTAATCAGGAGGAAAAATTCAGAATTCCCCTTTAATGAGAATGTCATGGCAGCTATGGGTAGAATAAATACTGTAGTGACACACAAATACAGTTAGCTCAGTGGTGTACACCAGGAACCTTAGGTATTGCCTTCCTCACATGCAATCATCGAATGAGTCAACACTTACACATAATCCCCAGAGCCACGAGTCCAACAACCATCCCAACGCACAAGACCAGCAGAATCAAAGCCATTACCCGCCACAATGACGAGGGAGCAGGATCCACTGTGGACATACAATAAAGAGGTCAGGGAGCAGGTGTGGGCATAGTTATGGGGCAGCGACACTCCTGGCCCTGCCCTCTTCGGATTGTTTTCCGTGATGTACACAGCATCATGGGCAGACCTTGCCATGTTCCCTTGGTGATCATTAACAGTAGGCACAACCCACCCCCACTCCATACATTCATTCCCATTCTCAGAGCACGTCTCCCTGAGTCCAAATATCACTTGCACCACATGTGTTTGTCTTGGTTTTGTTTTGTGATCATCTCCCATAAGTAACTGCTTTAATGAGCAAGATCTAGAGAATCAAACCCATTTGCTAACATGTTAAAAAATGGGGCTTTCAAACCTTCTCTCCCTTTGCCCTCTAGTCGCTCTGGCATTAAACTCTATAACCTTAAAGTAGTGTCCCTTGCTTGTATTTTTTCTTGTTTGCTGCCTAAACAAGTTTATCTGAATGCTAGAGGAAAATAAGTCCATTTAAAAAATAAAACTATACATGCTATACTAGTTTAAAAAAGAAAAAGAAAACTAGAGTTGACCTGTTTATATAATTAATTTTCAAATGGCTTGCTCTGGGCATTCTTACCTGAGGTGAGAGCTGGTTTGCGAGTTTTAATATTTAAGGTGATGTATCCGTCTTCATCCTGCATGGTTTCCTTTGCACTCTGCAAGTGAGCTCAGGGTCCAATGACTTTGCAAAATATAGTGTCCACTTTTATTATTTCAGTGTCTGTCAGTCTGTGATCCTCCTCTCTCTCATAAGGTGGAGCCATGAGTTGGGGATGTGTGGGTTTTGGGTGTGTTTTTTTTCTTTCCATTTTTTGTTTTGTTTTTGTGTGTTTTTTTTTTCTTTCCAGGAAGCCCTTTCATAGCTGCTTAGAGATATGTGAACCTTGAACATAAAAACACAAAAATAATAATAACTTGTTGAAAGGAGTGGATAACAACATTTGTTTCTCATTTCCTTATCTTCAACTCTAAATGGAGGGATATCCCATCGTGTGTATCCTTTCACAGAACAAAAGCCCATGCTTGATCTTACCCCTAACAGAGTCTGGATCACATTGTTAAAATAAACTACTTTCTGATGAGAATTCAGGGGCAAAACACCAGTAAATACATAGTCTATTCTATTGTGAGGAGAAAAAGCTAATATCACTTGATCAAATATGGGCTTACTTAGATATTTCATGGTCTTATGTTAGAAGGAGCCATTTCTAATGATGATCTAGAATTCAACCAAACACTTGCATCTTTCTCAAATGAAATTCTTCAGAAAGTCATGGTCTCCACATGAGGCAGGCATCATATTTCTTAGGTTTAGGCACTAAAGGACAACATCAACTACAGTGAAATAACGCAGAGTTAGTGACTTGATGTGTTATTACCTTTCAATAATGTTTGCACTTTCAAGTGAATTTCCAGGTATGGAAAAATCCTAATTCAATGAAATAATGTAATATTAATCATAGTGGTACTATACTTGAAGAGATTTTTTTTTTTTTGGAAAAGAAATGTTTTTTTTTCTAGTCCTTTACACCATAATATATTATTTATTCCACACATTTAACCTTTATCATAACAAAATTTTAATGTTAATTATTTTTCAGAAAAACAATTTGATTTAAATGTATTAAAGTGTTATAATGTCTAGCATACGAGCAACTTACTTAATTTGTCCCATTCTTTAGTTATTTTGGGAATAAGAAGTAGAATCCTATATAATAAAAGCCCAGTGCCCAAAACAGCAGAAAGGCCAGAATGAACAGAGACCAGAATGACCATGGCCCCTCACCCTGGCCGGCCCTGCTCTTCAATGGGGACCCCCACTCCATTCAGGGACATGGCCAGCCTGCAAACCACCTCCAGTCCCTCACTCCCCAGCAGGGACCTCCACTCTGATCAGGATCATGTATAGCCCCTCTCCCCTGCTGGCCCTGTCCCTTAACAGGGATCCCCACTCCGATCTGGGACCCCATCAGGGCAGGCTGCCAGACCCCACCCACGCATTGAGCCTCTATCCTATATAATAAAAAGGTAATATGCAAATTGACCCTAATGGTGAAAAGACCAGAACAACCACTCAGCCAGTCACTATGATGCACACTGACCACCTCTAGATCCTTTTCCCCAGCTAGCAGGCTTCAATCACCTGATGGCAAATGGGAAGCCAGGGTGGGTGGTGTTGGGGGGTGGGGCCGGCTGCAGGTACCTGGGGAAGATGGCCCTGATTACAGGCTGGGCCTAGGGACCGTGCCTGTTCATGAATTCCATGCACTGGGCCTCTAGTTAAATTTAAAAAAAAGTAAAAACTTACCTGTCTGCTCACACTGATGATACAGATAAGAAAAGTTGCTGCTGCCTCCGTGTGACATCCAGATCTCCCACACATTTACCTTTATGAAATGGATTTTTAATTGTCCTTTTAGCTTAATTGAAAGTATTTATAAGAACAACCATAGAAAGCTAGCTGCTGTGCTTACCAGAAAAATATTGGTGAGAGTGCTATCTACTTTGTTACTCTGGTAGTTCTTATATATTTTTGTTAAAATCTCAGGGCCAGCCCTAGTTGGTTTGCCTCCATGGATAAGAGTGTTTGTTGTCCTGTGGACTGAAGGGTTCCAGGTTCAATTCCAGTTAAGGGCACTTGCCTGGGTTTCAGGCTTGACCCCCAGTAGAGGGCATGCAAGAGGCAACCGATCAAGGATTCTCTCTCATCATTCATATTTCTATCTCTCTCTCTTTCTCCCTTTCTTTCTGAAATCAATAAAAATATATTTTAAAAATTATTTAAAAAATAAGAAACTTCAGGGCCAGAAAAGCTACTCTTCTTCTGAAACTATTAGGTACTTGTCTTCTTAATTATCTTATTTCTACCCTTTCTTCAGTTAATAGTGTTAGACTTTACTATTCAATATAGTAATTACATAGAATCTCATGGCAGATATTTTGTTTATTCATTTTCTCATTAGCATATCTTATATACATATATTTTTCTTCTTGTTATCTCCTTCACTCTGAATTCATATAAAATAATCTTTTATTTTAAAATTTCTTTCCATACACACCTCAAACTATTTTGAGGGGTATAAAGAATAAACAAAACAAGCATGAAAGGCATTACTGATTTTAAAAACTCAAACTTAGCATGATTTGAGTATTTTCACCAAAAACCAATCTTTAATAAAATATCATACTTTAAATAAAAATCAAATTCAATAATGTACTAAAAATTAAGTAATCACATTTTTAGAATTCCCAGATCCATATTTGTCACTGAGTTTCTTATCTCAGCTATAATATTCAGTGATTCCCAATCATAAGCAGCTAATTTCAGATTATTCTGCCATTTATCTACTTCTGTTTCTGTTCGAATAACTTATTTCAGCCAAAGTGGACTCTTCAGTCTTCCTAACATTGATCACCCCAATCTGCCACCACAGTCTGAGAATGTTTAACTTTCCCTTTCTTGTATTGCCCACATCTAGTCACCTACCAAGTCATGGGATTTTCTTCTCATCTATCTCCTCTCTTTTTCAGTTTTTTTTTCCAACATTGCCTTATTATAGTGTTGTTTTTTTCCCCCTAAAATGTACTAAAACACTAAAAAATAATTGTGCCCTAGTGACAGAAAGAAGAGTGTGGAGGTTATGGTTCAAATGACATCTTTTCAATAAAGCATGACTCTGTTCCCTTAATAACCAGATAGGTAACTTCTGAAAATTTACAGTTCAATTCAATCAAATAGGTAAATGAAGATGGATGGACATTTGAAAGCACTTATAATTCTTGTAAACATTTTCTTGTTCAATTAACAAACACTTTAAGAAGGTAAGAAACATAACAATTAGCTTGCTTTGCCAGGGTTACTATATTCTCTAGGTCTTGGCTAATTGGCTTAATTATAAAAATATTCTATATATTCTTTTTGTAAAGCACCAGGAATATGTTGGTCTTGAGTTTGATCCATGAGTCCTTAAAACTGTACATTTAACATCAGAAGTAGGTAAAGCTGAACTAGGGTAACAGTAAGCCTCAGAGGATATTTATTAGCTTCTGGGTTGTAATTCATATTGTTTTTTGGAACTTCAATTACTCTAGCCACAGACTAAGGGTCTTATATTTAGATTTGTGTTTCATTAAAATATATTTGCCTTTATTTTTTTTCCCCAAGCATGGCTTTGTGGTGTTAAGTATATACTAGCTGAGTATAGAGATTCTCAGGTTCAAAGGAACTCCTGATAACATTTAGTATTAATTCTGCTTTCTTGCTATACATATCCTATAAATACAAGCTGAGTTACTCAGCAACAGTTAATCAGAGAACTGCAGGAAAAAACAAGTAGATATAATAACTTCCTCTCCCCTTTTCCAAAATCCAAAGGCTTTGCTAGAAATCTCTTAATCGCACTACAAGGCATGTTATTACCATATTTTATTTTTTTGCATATTTTATTATTCCTTCTTTTCATAGCTCAGGAAACTGGAAGAAAACACCACCCTGAAAAAATAGTTCTTTAGTCCAAACAGCCTTATGAGCTTCAATTTGGAATAAAAACCCTTATTTGTTTAATATTTTAGAGATTAAGAGGCACTTTTACATAAATTTCTCTCTTTTAATTTAAAGCAAATACTTAAGTAATGTTCATTTTGTTTCAAACACTGACATTGGTGAATATTCATAGAAAAGGTCATGGTAATAGTCCTTATGGAGCATAAAATCTTAGATTTTTGCTACCTAACCTTTATTTTTCAGTATTTAGAGCAACTTCCCTCATCACCCCACATACCAGCCCACATTCTTGTCCCTACAGAAAAGCTTCTCTTCTTTCTGTAGCACTTATAACTATCTGACTCACAGAGTCTCCCTAGATATTTCAATTTTTGTAATTATCCCCTCAAGAGTGCATTCCATGACTCTAAAATAGTGACTGACATACAGCAATCATCCAATAGATATGGTGAATGAAAAAATGAACACATACATACATGTACAATGGGCATTTTCATTCTACATGTAAAAAGAGAAGTTTAAGGAATCTTGGGACTTTTCTATTTTTACACTTCTTATAAAAAGTAGTGCCATCCACCTCCACATTCTTTCCACTACAGTATGATATATTTTAAACTTAGTCCAGACTCCATTATCTATGTTGATATCTGAAGAATGAGTACAAGACACTAGGATCGTAAGGACAAGTTATAGATGCAATAAGAAAGAAAATTAGCCGAATGCATAACATTGTGGATAAGACTGATCAATATATAATGATGGTTAGTAGATATGTAAAAGAAAAAAAACAAAAGAAAATAATGTTGACTACTATGAATGCTATAACAGTGTCTCTAAACAGAAAATATAAAGAAACTGAGCATTTTACAATTGGTGACAAATTTTTATGGTCTTTTAAATGTGTATAACCTTTAAGCTAATCCTTCAGTGCATTGATTGGTGATATCCTATTCCTTTTCAGTTTTCTGCATTAAAATGGTTGGTTCAACTTTTACTTACTAACCTCCTACACAAATGAAATACTGTTTATTTTTTAATTTTGGAAAAATTATATTATCCTTATTGGATGAATACACATTTCAAAATAAATTCCATCCTATACTCATCCTCTGGCTCCTCCTTGTGGCCAGGTTTTTTCTTTGTGTTTTTCTCTACTTTCTTTATGTCTTTGATGCCTTCAAATTTAAGTTTTACTTTTCTTCATCCCTTCTTGTAAATATTTTTGTGAAGATGAATTTTAAAAATCAGTTATGATAAATCTTTTGTAGGCTAAGATGAGTCCTCAGAAATAGCCTTTGGATGTGTTACTGCAGAGGTTAACGGTGACTTGGAAAAAAGTATTTTTATAGAAAGTGAGAGGAAAAGATTAATTAGTGTAGGAAAAATAGGAAAGAAAGAGCAGAAATAGACAGATTTTGAACACTTTTATTGTTAAGATAATTAGAGAAATGAGGTGATGTTGTGTAGAGTATGTGAGGGGGATGAACAAGAGATTTTCTGCTTATTTTTAAAATAGAAGATATCTCATACTTGTAAGTTAAGATGAATCAGCCAGCAGAAAAAAAAATAATAATCCCAGAGACCAAAAATTATAAGTTAAAAATCTTTGAGTAGGTAGATGGAATGGATTTCAATGCATAGATGGAGTTGAACATAGATAAGAGTTTGTACAATTTAACCATGAATACAGAAGTAAATGTTTTTCTATATTTGGTCAGTGAAACAGAGAAAATGTTCTTCTGATTGTTTTTATTTTTTCAAGATAATCTTCTTCTGAATATTAGTGGCTTTTTAAAAAATATATTTTATTGAGTTTTTACAGAGAGGAGAGGCGAGGGATAGAAAGTTAGAAACATCGATCAGCTGCCTCCTGCACAATCCCTACTGGGGATGTGCCCACAGCCAAGGTATATGCCCTTGACTGGAATCGAACCTGGTATCCTTCAGTCTACAGGCCGATGCTCTATCCATTGAGCCAAACTAGTTAGGGCGATTAATTGCTTTTTTGCAGGAAGATTATTCCATAGGAAGTTAGCCATGCCAGAAGGGAACTCTATTCATATCATTTTTAATAGCTATCCATTTCTTCTCCATTCCCCATTGGCCAACTCTCTCTCTCTCTCTCTCTCTCTCTCTCTCTCTCTCTCTCTCTCTCTCTCCCATTTCTCCCTCTCTTTCCTACACACACATATGCTTAAATTTCTTAAAACATCAGCCAAATATGGGTGGTATTTAACTATACAGATCTCAGTACATGTGACTACACACTCCATCTTGTTTTAGTATGTGTATCTGCTTGATACCTAATATGTATAGGTGAATATAAACCACATCCAAAGTGTCCATGCAGAATTAGCTTACCTTACCTTTAACACATGCAAACAGGACAACCTGACCCTCTATTGAAACCTTGAGAATCATAGCATTTCCTGCATAAAACCACCACTCCTGCACTGATTCCAAGCACCACTTCTTTGCTTCATAGTATGAACAATAATGAAAGAGCAGTTTGGAATCCACAATCTTCTGATTTCTAAGGAGACTATATGACTTCACTCACATTCTCTGCAGAAAAACAGAGTATCATTCTGTCCCTGCGGAGATTGCAGTGGGATGTGTCTTGGGCCGGTTGAGTGTCTGTAGAAAAGCTCCAAGCCTCGGAAAGAACATCTTGTTTCAGGCCTGAAGACACTGAAACATTAATTACACAATTTACAGTGGTGCTTTCCTCTACCATGTCTGAAGAAGTGACCTATGCGACACTTTCATTTCAGGATTCCGTTGGAGCAGGAAATAACCACAATAGAAATAACCTAAGGAAAAAAGGTAAGGACTCAGGGAAGGTGAGACTTGACCTTGGGGGATGGACAGGTGTTCAAGCTCTGAGGTACTGGCTTTGATACCTATGCTAAAGAGCAGGGTGCTGTGAAAGCTTCGAAACAGAGACAAAATTGTGGAATATGCTAGTAGAATAAATGTTCCCTATACTGAGGAAAAAAATAGCATGTTATCACTATGCTTCATGAAGCTATGTTTTGTAGTAAAAAATGTTGATTAGACATGCCAGAGATTGAGGACTAAAAGTTATTTTTTATAAATGTAGTTCTTTTATAAATATAGTCCCTGTGAGATATGTCAAAGGAATTTTTTAGGAAGCAGATTGGAAGCTTCTAAAACATAGAAGGTAGAGGAAATTTTTCTTTTCAAAGATATAAAAAAACTGAACAGGATAATTGGAGAATGGGTGAGTCAGAAACAGATGATAGTTTCAGTTTTATAGTATTTTTAAAAATTAAGAAATTGGAATTCCCAGAATAATTAGTAGTGTTGAATCTATGGCAACAGTATTTTTATTACTTGCTGTGCATCACATCTTTATTAAAATATAGTTGCGAAGTGAATGAAGTAATATTAGTGCTTTTGACCATGGGTTGAGAAAACTGAGGCTAAAAAATATTAAATGATTTAACCAAGTTTCTGTGGTGGAGTCCAGACTCAGTTCTAGCCTTTCACTCATCCCCTTATATTCAACTGAAAGAAAGAAAGAGTGGTCTTTGTGGTCAAGAATCCAATTTGATATATCAAACTACGTTCCTCACTTTCAAAAAAGCCATTGACAGTTCAGGTTGCTGTCCTGAATCATCATCTAAAATATTTAAATTATGTTCTTTCTTTAAATTTATTTTAATTTAAGAGTGTGTGTGTGTATGCGTATGTGGTTTGAGAAGGGGTGATATAAAAAAAGAAGATGAGAATAGACTTTGCATTTGTCTCATAAAGATGGTTATACATTATTTTTTAGAAAAGCTTAACTCTAATCCTCGAGAAAGTGGGAGTAGTGGAAATGTTATATGTAATAGTGCACCAGCAGATTACATTAATCATTCTCAAATATTGGGCTAGATGCATTAGATCCTGAATTGAGGAATAGGGAAGTGAGGTAAGTAAGAGAACTATTTGTGATATATACAGGGCAGGGCAAAAGTAGGTTTTCAGTTGTGAGTACATGAAACACAAAGTTCATTCCTGTTTTATTATTTACTATTGTATTATTTTCCATGCAGACTATTTTAAGCCTCTTTTTGCCCCACCTTGTATATGCAATGTCAAATTTTGAAGAATTATTCACTGGATTTCTGGTCTTTTCTGTGGTTTATAAGTTAGATTGTACATCCATTCCTTCTTTTATTCAGTACCATTCATTATCTAATAGGTGATAAATAAAATGGGTAATTGATAAAAATAAAACCCATAATAAAACTTGTGTTGTGGAGGTTTGTAGTTTTAAAAACTTGGGATCTCTCTTATTGTTAGGGTCATCCAGAAAACCACTTTCTACAACATCTTATTCACGAATTTAATAAACTTGAAGAAGAACGGTGTGTTGCGATGAAAACAAAAACCTAATGCTTAGCAGACCCTCATAAAGGAAAGGAGAAGGGAAAGGGGAGGAAGGGAGGAGAACTGGTGGTGGGGCCGTACAGCACCTTGTTTCAGGTGTTTTCTGGATTGGGGCATTAAAGAAACTGAGGAAGCGTCCTCGGTGGGAAAAGTAAACGGCCACATGCAACTCCTCCAAGGGACTTCTGCTTGTTCATTCCTCTGCTGGCTTTCTTCATTGTTTCCAGGTCTATCCCACACATGGCGTTGGGCAGCCCTGAGTCTGCTGACCCTTTGTCTGTTGCTGCTGATTGGGCTTGTGACCTTGGGGGTTATGTGTAAGTATATTTGCATCAAACCCAAGAAAGAGGATGAGGAAGCACCAGTGTAAACTATGTGAATTCAGGTTTGATATATGATAAGTGCTACATCCTAAAAAATTCCAATACTGTCTGTTACTTTCTATCTCTCTCATTCTCCCTGACTTCAAGGTAAACCAATGAGGAAAATTATTATTATGAGGATTTTTCCTTAAGTCCATTGCTTTCTCTTGATAAGCTAGACTGGACTACGAAGCCAAATTTTATTTTTCTAGTCATTGGTTGGAATAAGGATTCTCTTTTCTGCATAATCACACATCTTATTATTCCAATGGTGAGAAACACAAAACCAAGGAAAAGGTTGGTTCAAGGAAAAGCATACCATTTTATTTACCTCTAAGACTTTGTACAAGACTTGCTTAATCTGCTCATGTAAGACCTTTCTAGAGTAGAGAAACATCTAAACAGCAGAAATAGCCTGACTACTATAAATGAAAAAGAATTACAAACAAGGAGGAAAGTTGACTGATATTCCTCAGCCAGTTGAGAGGAAGTTGAACCCGCCAGGCAGGCGTGGCTCAGTGTTTGAGTGTTGACCTATGAACCAGAAAGTTACAGCTGGATTCTGGGACAGGGCACATTCCCTAGTTGATCCCCAGTGTGAGACATGCAGGAGCCTGTTTATCAATAATTCTCTCTCATTATTGATGTTTCTATCTCTATTTTTCTCTCTCTTCCTCTCTGAAATCAATACAAATATATCCTATCTAATAAAAGAGTAATATGCAAATTAACCATCACTCTGGTATACTCATGAGCCACTCCCACAAGCCATGCCCACCAGCCAATCAGGAGCAAGTATGCAAATTAATCCCAAACAAGATGGCTACAGCCACAGAGCAAGCAGGAAGGAAGCTTGGGTTTCCCTGGGGATGGAGGAAGCCAAGCTTTCCACACACCCTGGTGGGCCCAGGCCTCCACTCAAGGCTACAAAGTTTCAATTATAGAAGATAAATAAATTTCGACAAAAATGGGGTCAGCCACACAGCTGGAGAGAGCAGGAGGCTAGAGTTGCCCTGTCAATGGAGGAAGCCAAGCTTCTGCAGTCCTTGCCTGTCTTGGCCTGCACTTAAGGCTACAAAGTTTCAATTATAGAAGCTAAATAAATCCCAAAGAAATGGCTGCCACCACAGAGTGAGCAGGAAGCTTGGCTCTGCTCTAGGCTGCAAAATTTCAATTGTAGAAGATAAATAAATCCCAGATACCAGGGCCTCCACTTGGGTCTCTGGGGGGCATGGCTGCCTGAAAACCACCATAGGCCCCTCAACCAGGCGACCCCATGCCCCAAGAGAACCCCCACCCTGATCTGGAACACCTTTCAAGGCAAACCAGCTGGCCACCACCCATGCACCAGGCCTCTATCCTATCTCATAAAGGAGTAATATGCATATTGACCTTCACTCCAACACACAAAATGGCTGTCCCATGTGGTCAAAGATCCTGCCCCCATGTGGACACAAGATGGCCACCACAAGATGGCCAGCAGGGGGAGAAGTTGGGAGAGACAAGGCCTGCAAGGGAGGGCAGTTAGGGGTGACCAGACCTGCAGGAGAGGACAGTTAGGGGCAAGTAGGCTGGCAGAGAAACATTTAGGCATCAATCAGGTTGGCAGGGGAGTGGTTAGGGGGTGATCAGTCTGGCAGACAGAAGCAGTTAGGGGCAATCAGGAAAGTAGGCAGGTGAGCAGTTGGGAACCAGCAGCCCTGGATTGTGAGAGGGATGTCTGACTGCCCGATGGGATAGGGCCTAAACAAGCAGTCAAACATTCCTCGAAGGGTCCCAGATTAGAGAGAGTGCAGGGTGGACTGAGGGACACACTCCCCCATGCACGATTTTCATGCATTGGGCCTCTAGTTTTAAAAATAAAGAGAAAAAGAAAGTTGAACCACCTCCAATAATGGAAGCTCCACTTCCAAGCACAGTAGTGAAAAAAGAGTATTCTTTTTAGTCTGACCCATCATTTAGGCAGTCAGGGATATTCAAGGTAGGGAATCCAGAACTAACAAGCACAAAAACATCCTGAGAATGTCCACTTTGTAGGATGTTAAGTATGTGGTGTACAGATAGAATAGTGAATGAGCACAGTATTTAATTTGCAGTCAAGGAAGTTTATTTGCTAACTAATACCAATATTTCCTCTGATATTTTCATTTCTTTTTATATATGTAAAATCTCATGGATAATTAAGATTCAGACATACCTATTTGGACATACAAATAGAAGCCAATGATGTAACTTACTCTTTTGAAAAGAAGTATTATGTTCTAGCAGTAGTAACAACTATTCAGCAGCCAATCATTATGAAGCTTAGTAGTCAAGTCTTCTGCAATGTTGTATGCTTTATTTTTAAATTAGTCTTCTGCAATGTTGTATGCTTTATTTTTAAATTAGTCTTCTACAATGATGTATGCTTTATTTTTAAATTAGTAACATTATTGCAGATGTTCTCCTAAACCCCCTTTAGCCCACCTAATAATGATGTATGTTTTAAAAAAATTAAGATGCACTGTACCTGGTTTGTCTCAGTGGACAGAGCATTGGCCTGTAGACTGAAGGGTCTTGGTTTTGATTCTGTAAAGGGCACATGCCTGGGTTGCAGGCTCAATCCCCAGTAGGGGGCATGCAAGAGGCAGCCAGTCAATGATTCTCTCTCATCATTGATGTTTCTATCTCCCTCTCCCTCTCACTTCCTTTCTGAAATCAATAAAAATATATTAAAAAATAAAATAAAAAAGGAGATGTAATATGTATTCATTGGTTCTCCATAGAAGGAAGAGTTTTTCTCAGTTAAAGTGCAATGGTTCTTAAATTTATTCTGCTAGTGAATAATCTAAAGTGCTTACTAAAAATGAATATTTTTATGGTGTAGGATCAACAGTGTGGCATTAAAATCTGCATTAAAAAAACATACACACACAAATAAACAAATACCCCAAGTGATTCTGACACAAGCTGTCTGCAGACCATACTTTGAGATAGCCATTTCCCCATAAGATTCTGTTTCTATTAAAATGATTATGGGAACCAACTCCAAACAGAAAAAGACAAAATTTCCAAAATGACTGGCACTGCCTTAGGTGAAACGTCAGAGTTACATAATCAGCAATTCGTTATTTTAATATAAGCACAAATAATTGAATATAAATAAAGTTATAAGACCGAGCTTTAAACAGTTTTAAATAAAAAGGCATCTGATGTGCTTCTTCCAGATACCTCCATTATTAGGAGTTGCCAATAAATTTTAAACAATGTAAGAAATATTTCTGTGTTAAGAGAATTATCCATGGCTAACGTGAGAATGGGAGGCTGTATGAACTTATTTATTATTGTGTCTTGGAGTTTTGCAGACCTTTAATGAAATTAACTCAGATTCAGAGAATTTGAGTCAACCTCAAAAAACGGTCCACCACCAGCAAGATAACTTATCCCAGCAGCTGAGCAACCACAGGAACTTTCCCACGGAGGAGGAACTTCTCAAATCACAGATCTCCAATCTATTGAAGAAGCAGGGACAGATGGCCACCAAACTCTGTCAAGAGCTAGTCATTCACACTTCAGGTAATCGGGATCTGATGACCTTTCAGATCAAAACTGTTGTCCCAGTTTAGGTTAATGATGTGCATCATCTCTGGGAGTATGAGAATCATGCTGTTCAAAGACCACTAATGATGTCACATAGATTTTACAGAAGACAAGGGAAGATATAAAAGTATTTAATATTTTTGAAACAGCGGCAAATTTGGGGGAGCATTGTGGACTTACATCAATTTGGATACTTCAGTCCCTCACTGTATTGTCTATTTTTAGGGAATTCTGGTGTTGTAAGAAGTTAAAGGTAGAATTGATCTTTCTAAGGCCAGAAGACTGAGCCCTGCAAAGATCATTTTAATCACCATTGCCTCAAACCATAATTGGGGTGATTTCATTTTCAAAGGCTCCTACAACAGTATGTTTTCAGGGTACTGGGTTTCAAACTATATTATCAAATTAAGTAGCTTAGTTTCCAAAACCTTCCCCAATCACTCCAACGTTGTTTAGTTTGTAATTTTAGATAAAATTTCTTTTTCAGACCACAAATGCAATCCTTGCCCTAAGATGTGGCAATGGCACCAAAGCAGCTGCTATTATTTTGCAACAAATGAAGAGAAAACTTGGAGTAACAGTAGAAAAAATTGCATGGACAAGAACTCCACCTTGGTGAAGATAGACAGCTTAGAAGAAAAGGTCAGAATCTCCTTTCTTGTTTACAGAAATCAATGTAAAGCAAATAAATAGAATTTCTGATCCACACAGTAGGGATTTGGTACATTTTGAAGGAGAATTACTAAATGGTTTTAATATATGTTCCCATCTATCTTTCTTCTGCAACCTGAAATGTGGTTCTCACGTAAAATCTTTCCTTTTCTCTTTCTCAGCATTTTCTGAAGTCACAACCATTACCCAAGTTTTCTTTCTTCTGGTTGGGATTATCATGGGATCCATCTGGCAGAAGTTGGCTATGGGAAGATGGTTCTAGCCCCTCTCCATCCTTGTAAGTCTGTATTTGGAAAAATCCAAGCTAATAACACTAAGAAATAGGATATTGACAAAATGATCTGATTTTCATTTCCATAATAATTAGTGATGTTGAACATCTTTTTATTTGCCTGTTGGCCCTCTGTAGGTCTTTCTTGGAGAAATGGCTAATCAGATCCTCTGCTTATTTTTAAATTTTGGTGGTGAGTATGATATAGTATATAGAGATATCAAATTACAATAGTGTATATCTGAAACATGTTATTAATTAATCTATCTCAATAAAAACTTAATTTTAATAATTATAAATTGAGATTTATAGAGTACAACCTACAAAGGAAATAGAGCTTTAGTAACAAATATTGATGCCCTGGCCAGTTTGGCTCAGTGGTTAGAGTATTAGATCACCTACCAAAAGGTCTTTGGTTCAATTCCTGATCAGGGGCACTTTCCTCAGTTTCAGGCTTGATTCTAGGCCCCCAGTTGGGGTGCATGCGAGAAACAACCAATCAATGTGTCTCTCTCACATAGATGTCTCTCTAACTCTCTTTCCACCTCTACTCTCTCTAAAAATCAATAGAAAAAAATATACTTAGGTGAGGATTAAAAAAAAATACTGAAAGGAGGAGTACCTTCCTTTGTGTGGGTGATAAACTCATGTTGAGACATTGACTCTCATCTATTACTTTAAATTTCTTTTTTTTTTAAATATATTTTATTGATTTTTTTTTACAGAGAGGAAGGGAGAGAGATAGAAAGTCAGAAACATCGATGAGAGAGAGACATCAATCAGCTGTCTCCTGCACACCCCACAGTGGAAATGTGCCCGCAAGCAAGGTACATGCCCCCGACCAGAATCGAACCCGGGACCTTTCAGTCCGCAAGCCGACGCTCTATCCACTGAGCCAAACCGGTCTCGGCTATTACTTTGAATTTCTTTAACAAACATAAATCATACTATGTTCGGAATACTTTATAAATATTAGCCCATTTTATAGGTGAAAAAAATTGGCATAGAGAGTTAAATAATTTGCCCATGGTCACTCAGCTTGTAAGTAGCAAAATCAGACCCAATCTTGTGATCATGAGTTTAGCCTCTCAGCTACCTTGGCTCTCTGGTACTTAAAATCCAGAAGGATTATCTATACCAATAAAAGGGTGATATGCTAATATGCTAATTAATCTATTATGCACATAGATTAGATAATCTATATTAATAAATGGGTAATATGCTAATTAGACTGGAGATCCTACTTCCTTTCAGATAAAATTATGATGGTGGGGGCTGAGGCAGAGGCAGTTAGGGGCAATCAGTCCAGCAGGGGAGCAAGCAGTTAGGAGCATGATCAAGCCAGCATGGGAGAACAAGCAATTAGGGGTGTGATCAGGCTAGCATATGGGAGCAAGCAGTTGGGAGTGATCAGGCTGGCAGGGGAGGGCATTTGGGGTGACTAGGCCTGCAGGGGAGCGTTAAGGGGAAATCAGGCCAGCAGGCAGAGGTGGTTAGGGGCAATCAGGCAGGCAGGCAAGTGAGCAGTTAGGAGTCAGCAGTCCTGCATTGTGAGAAGGTTGTTCAATGGGATTGGGCCTAAATGGCAGTCAGACATCGCCCAGGAGGTCCCAGATTGAAGAGGGTACAGGTCAGGCTGAGGGACACCCCATCCCCCATGCACAAATTTCATGTACTGGGCCTCTAGTATTTTCTATAAGAACATACATTAACACACATTTAAATTGAACAATTGTTAGTTATTTTCTAACAAAAAGTAAGTCTACATTGGTTGATTAGTTTAACAATTCATTTTATGATGGGAATCTACACTTAAATTATATAGCAAATGTTTTTCATGAATTAACATGAGCCACTTTATGGTTTTGATAAAAATATTTAAACTATTTATAAGCTATATAGTATTTTGGAAAAAAGGATTTTGGGGAACTATTAAAAGATGTGTGAAAAAATAGGTCAACTTAAAAATATGTCAAGGGGTACATAGTTTTACAAAATTCTTTTAACGGACTGACTACAAAACCAAATATTTTGAGGAACACCTCTCTCATCACAACTATATTCAAATGATACAATCATATTTGTGTTTTTAATATAACATGGCATTTGTATATTATATGAAACATAAAAGCAGTGGCATCTTTTTGGGCATAGTAGGCTTTTTCACTTCCCTACTCTTATCAAATTATTAATCTATTCAATTCCTATTTCACTCTTTAATAATGCATGTTGTCAAATGTTTTTGAATTAAATTGAATTATAATTGCCCATTTTCTGTCAAAGATACTGTGCTTCAGTTGTGACTCGTGGACTTTCTTTAATAACAAGCAATATGTTTATACTTTTCTCCCTGGTTACACTTTATCTTCATTCATTTTCCCAAGTTGTGTCCTGGACTTTTCTACTCAACACCAATCTTCCCACTCTCTAATCTCCACTACTTACATTAAATTGACTAATCTGGGTTCACATAGATAATAATGGGAAAAAGCACATGCAAGAGATACATGAAAACATGATCAAAGTCACTAATTATCCAAGAGATACAAATCAAAACGACAATGTGATACCATCTCACACCAGAATGGCAATCATCAACAAATCAACAAATGACAATTGTTGGCAAGGATGTGGAAAAAAAGGAACCCTCGTGCACTGTTGGTGGGAATGCAGACTGTGCATCAACTGTGGAGAACAGTATGGAGTTTCCTCAAAAAACTAAAAATGGAACTCTCATTTGACCCAGCAATCCCACTCTTAGGAATATATCCTAAGAAACTAGAAACACCAATCAGAAAGGATATATGCACTCCTATGTTCATAGCAGCACAATTTGCAATGGCTACAATTTGGAAACAGCCTAGGTGCCCGTCAGCAGATGAGTGGATCAGAAATCTATGGTACATCTACACAATGGAATTCTATGCTGCCATTAAAAAGAAGGAATTTTTACCATTTACAGCAACCTGGATGGAACTGGAGAGCATTATGCTAAGGGAAATAAGCCAGTCAATGAAAGAGAAACACCACATGATCTCATTCATTTGTGGATAATAAAGAACATTATCAACTGATGAACACAAAGATAGATACAGAGGCAGTAAAGCATCAAACAGACTGTTAAATTATAGCAGGAAGGTTAGGGAGAGGTGGGATAGATAAGAGATCAGTCAAAGGACTTGTATGCATGCATATAAGCATAACCAATGAACATAAGACACTGGGGGGTTAGGGTATGCTTTGGAGGGGAGGGGTAATAGGAAGATTTGTATACATGTAATACATTAATAAAAAAAATTAAAATAAATAAATAAAGTAAAATAGAAAATAAAAAAATACACAAACACACAAAAAATGACAGTTGCTCTTCCAATGGAGCAATACTGGGCATTAAATGATCACAAATTAGTCTGAGAGACTGATGCTAGACTGAGGTTTCACAGGCATACCATGACATCATGCAATCTCCATTTTGGAAATTAAGAAGATATGTTCCTTTTCCCAAAAAGTTTTAATCTTTTCTGCCCATCCTTCCCCCCATTTACACCTAATTGAAGCGTGGAGGAGGGGGCCACCACAGCAAGTTTCAGAGCCCGGGAACACTGGTTCCCTGAGATTGAGCTGTTCGATAAACCAGTGCGGCACACTCAGCATAGTAAGATTGGACTTCAGGATCACACGCTCATTTCCTACTGAGGAAAGGCCAGTCTGAGCAAACACACATACGAGGAATAAAATTTAGTAAGTTCAGCTCTGAAGCAAGAAAAGAACATTGCAGTGTAAGGCAGATCATTTGGCAGGCGTGTGGAGGGGAGGCAGAATTGGTGCACACAGAAAATTTAAATTAGATGAGTATAATTTTCTAATGACATTAAGTTATCACCAATTCCTTGACAGAGGAACTGGGGACTGATACTAGGGCCACATTCATTTCTCTCTTAACTTTGTCTTGTTCTCTTTTCACCTTCCACATATACATATAAATATACAAAAATTATACTTGTGCATAGTAAAATGTAACAACTTTATACACAGAAAGTGATTTCATTTGTTTATTTTTCTTCATAAAGTTCCAAACTAAAGAAAATCTAGTATTTCTAATGTAATCTGCACTAGAGGCCTGGTGCACAGATTCATACACATTGCAAGGAAATTAATTAGAAGGTGGCTGGTGGGGCAGGACTAGGCAAGGTCAGCAGAGTGAGCAGGGTCCCTCTGGCAGGTAGGGTCCCTTGGCCTGGACTGTAGGGATTGGGCCCAAACCGGCAGTCCAACTTCCCCTGAGGGGTCCTGGAGTGCGAGAGAGCACTCTGCAAAGCTGCTGTTGCTCAGCAGCTCTTGTGTTGAATGTCTGCCCCCTGATGGTCAGTGCACTCTCTTAGCCTTTTATATATATAGATTGGGCAGTTTCTACTATTTTAATGGGGGGAATACAAATTCTCAACCCAGAATTGAAGCATCCTTCTTAATCAATTCCACATGTAATTATAATTAACTTGAAATAAAGAACTCACATCTGCCACCTTCAAGAATCTTGTTGTGTTGTGGAAGTGTAAGTCTCTCAACATTCAGGTAGATGATATTTAGTAAAGGAGAAGATTGAATTGTGATCAAATTTAAAATATTTTATGTATAACTTAATTTCTAAAAATATATAATTAATTTTGAATTAACTTTCAGATTTAATCCTAAAGAATATGCCCAGATCAATGGATCCCAAGGATGTGCCTATTTTCAAAAAGGAAATACTTATACTTCCCGCTGCAGTGCTGAAATTTCCTGGATTTGTGAGAAGACAGCTGCGTTAGTGAAGATTGAAGACTTAGTTTAATAGGCTTCTTCCAAATTCACCAAAAAGTGAGTTCATGTGAGGAAGGAGACAGCTACCCTACCAGAACCAAAAACATATTAAAAAGTGACTGCGTATGGAATCTCTCAGGCAAAATAAACTTGCTTTACAGAACATTCTCCACCTTATTGTCTGATGCTTTCTGATCTGATTGAGTCCTTGGGTAATTAGCTGTTCTAGGGCCCTATTGTTCTGTTGCAAATCATTCTACTGACTTTCCTCTCTCAAAGAAAGGACTCTTTTCTAGCTTGGTTGTACTATACCCACAAATGCACTGGGTGCTATGTGAGGATTGAACTGTCAGAACTGACACAGGCCATCGCCCTGGAGCAAGGCCCAGGAGATCTTGCTGTGAGAGTTGCTGGATCATGTAGAAGGTGAGGGATCCTCAAGTAGGGATTCTAGTTTCTGGGCAGCAGCAAATAGAGTGCCTGTACCTCTGTGTACCAGGTCCACATCAGCGGGCAAGTACAAGATAACTCGCCCTCCTCCATTTCCCTATTACACTCTTAATAATCTTTCAAATTTAGATCATTGGTAATCTAGGTGAAGCAGCACATCATTTAGCATTTATATCCTCATTTATTTAAATTAAAGAGTGACTGTGTATGGAATCTCTCAGGCAAATAAACTTACTTTACAGAACATTCTCCACCTCATTGTCCGATGCCTTCTGATGTTGAGGTTATTCGTGTGGTAAAATCGTGTGGGAATTATTATTCCAAGTTCATTCTCTTACGGTTGAGAATTTATTTCATTGAGAAAAGTTCTAAGAAACTAAAGAGATTAAGATATTAGAATTATTCATTTTTATTTTTCAGAAATTTCCCCTGACATAGTTCGCCAGTGTCCTTACAGGATAAACATGGGAAATTTAGAGATCAAGAGTTTTTTTCTGGGACAAAATCGCTGATTTGAGGATATCAATGAAAAATATGGTTCTTATGTCCTCATATAAATGCACAGCTGTGTATAAGCTAAAGAAAATGATAAACTAATTTGTGATATTGATTTTGCTAGAACAAAAATATGAAATTTACCAGGGACACTGATATGATCCAAGTTCAAAGCTAGTTGCATTTCAGAATATTTTGACCTTTTTTTTTTAAAGAATATCCTCATACATACCATCTAGTAACTATTATTCTCTAAAGATTTAAAATTGTGAGCTAATGAGCATTTTATATCTGTATCAACAGCCAGTCTAATAAATGAATTTAGGGAGAATTTCAAATAAAATATATTTAAGCACAACTTGTCAGAGATCATTATTTCATCATTGCTCAAGTAAACAGGCTTTACCAATTTCACACAGGACTGCAATACAAGTTACATATACATGGACTGAAAAACAACTTTGTTTCATTACTCTTTAGTAGCTACTGTCAATGTCATTCTTACAAAAATAACTTTATTTTCTGAAACTTAAAACTGTGTCCTTGACTCCCACACATTTGGGTTTTTCTTGCTTCCCACAGTAAACATAATTTTTTTCTTTTATTCCTCACTTTCTAACCATTGAAATATCTGCTGTTAATAATTAAAATGCCTGTGTTGGTTATTTTTTGTTTCTATAAAGAAGTTACAAATGGCGGGGAAGGGGTGTCAACTGGGGGAAAAGAAGACATATGTAAAACTTTAGACAATAATAATAAAAAAAGAAGTTACAGGTCCTTCCCTCCCTCCCCCCTCCCAGCCCCTAGATATCCTGTATCTTTTAATTCTTATCTCATGTACACTCTGACTTTCACATCCAGTAGAAAAGAACATTTATGTTTCTGACCTCAGAGCGGCTCTGGAATTGGATCAGACCTCATTGCTCGTAGACCTCTTCTGCTGCCCTGCCATTGTCATGCCATCCCTGGCAGCCCCTCTACAGGGAATGAGTAAATCCAAAGCTCTTGTTGGGGAACCTCTTATGTCGCAATAATTTATTCCTATTGCTTACTGATAACTTGGCTTATGAAACATGATACAATATATGCCAGGAATTCCTTTTCTCTCTCTCTCTCTCTCTCTCTCTCTCTCTCTCTCTCTCTCTCCTTCTCCTTCTCTCTCTCCCTTCCTACTCAAAATCCCTGAAAAATATCACACACACACACACACACACACACACACACTCAAATTTCCCGGTTCTTGGTTGTTTTTGTATTTATTTGGGTTAACTTCCTGAGCAAATATGCAGAGAGAGGCATATATATATATTAGAGGCCCAGTGCATGAAAATTGATGCACTGGAGGGGGGTCCCTCATCCCAGTGTGCCCCCTCTCATAGTCCAGGAGCCCTCAGGGACAGGAGGCGACCCAGTGATCAGGGGAAAATGATGCCCCTATCACACCTCTGCTGCTGCCGCTGGCAGCACAAGCCTCGGCCAGCTCTGGTTACTGAGTATCAGGCAGCCCTGGGCAGCTGAGCAGCTGACATCTGAGGCTTGCCTGTGCCTTGGGTTGGCCCTGGGTGGCTAGGGGGCTAAGGGGGTTGGGGGTCTCCAGAGGCAGGCGTGCAGGGTAGGCCTGGTTGCAGCATGCCTGCTGCCCCAGTGGGGGCTAAGGGGACTGGGCACTGCCATCTTGTGCCTGCAGGTGCCACCATTTTTGAGGGCAGGGCAGTCAATTAGCATATTCCCTCTTTATTAGATAGGATACACACACACACACACACACACACACACACACACACACACACGGTCCGGTGCACAAATTTGTGCACAAGTGGGGTCCCTCAGCATGGCCTGTGGGGATCAGCTGAAACCACAGTTCAATGCCGCCTGTTGCTCCTGTCTGTTGCTTCCACTCATCCTGCCCCTCTGCACCTGTCATGCGCTTGCACCCAGTCAGTCCTGACAGGGAGAGGTTCAAGCCACCATAGCGGTGCTCGCCAGCCATGGACCCTGCATCTGGCACCCGTCCCAAGGAAGGTGAGGGGGTGGGATGCCATCAGCCCCCCTGAGTTGGCAGTGGGATGCTCTCGCTGGCCCAGAATCTGGACCCTCCTGGTGACTTTCACACCGGTTATCAGCTATCTGGCAGACGTTTTTATATCATTTCTTCCTTGCAGAGAATCTAGGGAGGGGAAGTGGTCACAGTGCCCAAGGCCAACCTCCAGGAGGCCAGTGGTGCTGTCAGGATCATACCGGCAGCACCAGTCCATCAGAGATTTGACCTGCACCCCTTACCTGAGGGAGTGAGTGACTGCCGGGCTGGTAGATCACCAGGACAGGTCACTCGGCTGAGCAGCTCTCCTGCTGTGTGAGCTCACTGACCACCAGAGGGTAGCACCTGGGTTGAGTGTATTTTGGTGTTCAGTGCACATCATAGCTACCAGTCGTTCTGGTTATTTGGTCGCTTAAGCTTTTATCTTTTATATATAGAGATTTTTTTATTGATTTCAGAGGAGGGAGAGGGAAAGAGAGAAATAGAAATATTGATAATGAGAGAGAATCCATCAACTGACTCCTGCATGCCTTGCCTGGGGATTGAGCCCACAACCTGGGCATATTCCCTGATGGGGAATGGGACCATGAACTCCTAGTTCATAGGTCGATGCTCATCCAGTGAACCACAGAGGCCAGGCTGGGTTTCTCTTATTAATCTCTGTTTAAGAGCTATATAATCTTAAATAGGATTCTTAAGCTCCCAACAGCACAGGGTAACAGAAATAGTAACTATTCCTTGTAAATTTTATGGAGGAAAAATATGTGATTAAAAGCATGTGGTATACTGAGTAGCCAATGATGTAGCCAATTACTGTTTACTCCCCCACCTCCCACTTGAAGAGCAAATTCTTGTGACCCTTTCTGCCCTGTGCACACTGGTGCAGGGAGTTCTCTGATTCTAACCACTAGAGCCTGTTTTTGCATGCAGGTGCTGAATCTCTATTTCTGTACCTGTAAGTTTTGTTTTGTTTTGTTTTTTCTTTTACATAATATGTTTTTATTGATTTTAGAGAGGAAGGGAGAAGAAGACAGAGATAGAAGAATCAATGATGAGAATTATTGATAGGTTTCCTCCTGCCCACCTCCTACTTGGGATTGAACCTGCAATCTGGGCATGTGCCTTGACTGGAATCAAACCTGGGCCCCTTCACTTCACAGGTTGATGCTTTTTTCTACTGAGCAAAACTGGCTAGGGCTACCTTCAAGGTTTTTAAGAAATCAATCTTGGTGTAAACAGAAAGACGACCCTTTTTCTTACAGATATAAAATAAGCTGGTCCCTGCAACCAAACATCAGTTCATTGGAGTAAAAAGAGCTAGAAGCAACAGAAAAAACCATAGGGACTGTTTTTTGTGCTTTATGTGCCTTTTGTGATGTGGGGATCAAGAAGTGAGGTAAGCAAGGGGAGGGTCTAGGCCCTTTCTTTCATATTTTAGAATAATTAACACGGAAATTGTAGAAAACATTTTTTTTATTGTAATAATTACCATCATTTTCAGTTCTCCAACTTTCTTTGACTCTAGACAGAATTTGTTTCTGAGAAAAGTTACTGTCTGTGGGTGATTGTGATGTTGGAAATTCCTTCCAACTCAGGTTTTCTTTTACAAACTTCCTCGCAGAGGGTGGTTACATGACCTGGAGCAGGCCAATCAACATGGTCCATATCCCTGACCACAGTGATTGGCTCAGGGTTGAGCATGTGACCAATCAGCTCCCACAGGGCAGCAGTTAGTGTTAGAATGCTGGGGGAAGAGAAGCTCTATTTCCGTTGGAGTACTGAGGGGATAGGAGATCATATCCTGTTGGCTGTTGGTGGCCATCTTACTTACATAAAAGGAAAGCCCCAATGAGAAGGACAGCAGCAGAGAGGGGAGTAGGCAAAGCCAAGAGGTCAGGAGAGATGATTCCTGCTGAGGTTCCCAAGCATCCAGGTACAGCTTTGCCTGAAGCTATCTGCCTTTAGACTTATTCATGACATAAACTATTCCCTCCTGCTTTGATGGTTTGTTGAAGCCACTGTGGGATTTCTGTAACTGGCTATCCAAAAAATTCTGACTGTTCCTTTTAGCTTGGTAAATACAATACCTTGGAACTGCAATGCTATGGATCTAGGCTATCTTCAAGGAATGCCTTCCAGATAATATCGCAAGGCTCTAGTTCATTCTAGAGATCCAAATGAATTCACACAATATCTGTGGAGGACCAGCGATAGGCCAGGCCACTCATGTTACCCAAATTAATCCTCCTGGGATTAACCTTGATAAGGTAGCAACTGATGTCCTCATTGTAGAGGGCAAAATGGAGGCTCAGAAAAGGGAAGTGACTGGACCAGAGTGAGAAGTGTGGAGCCTAACCACAAACCCAGAGTCTGCTGCTTGCACTCTGGGAAGCCACGTGGTGTGGCTGTCCACGTGATAAGAGCTAAGCCACCCAGCCCCACTCCCAGGGTACGGTGGGCCCCTGAGACTTGGCAAATGCCATTGGCCATTAGGAGACACACAGAAGCAATGTGTACCCTCCTAGCTCCCCAACACTCAGCACCCCTTTCTCATACTTTGCTTGGCAGTTACAGAATCATGCTCAGGTGACCATGTGGGCAAATTCCCCCCTCACAGGCTGGAATCCGGAGCTGCTACAGGATAGGCAAGTAACCTTCACCCCCCCCCCCCCTCACCCCAACATACTATGCCTGGGGACATCTCCTTCATTTGGACCTTGGGAGACCCTCCTTCCCACTTGCACTCTAAAGATCTTTTCCAGAATACACAGAGAATATCCCACTCAGTTTGGAATGGGATGTATTCATCACTGGCCTTTCCATGTCTCCCTTAAAACTCAGCACTCCTCTCCCTGTACTGTGGCCTCCCATGGCTGCTGCAAGAGAGGGATCTGATCAAAAAATCAAAAGCTCAGTACCTGAAGGCATGTTTGAGGTGAGATCTGGCAGCCAGGACCTCGCACTCTAGATGCAGAGGCTGTAGAAACCCCAGGGTTCTGGAAGCAGTGCGTGGGCCAGCTTGAATCTGCAGGGCCTGTGATAACTAGAGACTTCTGGCCTTGCCAGGGCATCCCCAGGTGGTGAGGTTTCGGAGGGCCTGAAAGCCTTCTGTGTGCAGGCTCAGAGTGCACAGAGGAAAAAAGGCAGAGGCCTGCCAAAGCTGGTTTGACTCAGTGGACAGAACGTCGGTCTGCGGACTGAAAGGTCCCACGTTCGATTCCGGTCAAAGGGCAATGTACCTTGGTTGCGGGCACATACCCAGTAGGAGGCATGCAGAAAGCAGCTGATCGATATCTCTCTCATCAATGTTTCTAACTCTCTATCCCTCTCCCTTCCTCTCTGTAAAAAAATCAATAAAATATATTTTTAAAAAAAGAAATATATTTAAAAAAAAGAAAAAAGGCAGAGGCCTGCCCTAGGGGTGTCCACAGATCAAATATGGATCTACCAACCAGCCAGCCAGAGGAGCCTCGCTCATGAACTGCTTTCAAGGGTGAAGGGGTAGGTGAGGGCACAGAAGTCAGAGACCCAACTTTGCTGAAGAACTAGTATCCCCCATCCCCAGGAGATTACAATCAGGTGAGATAAGAACAGAGGGTTGAGTGTACTATGGCAGGAGAAGGAGCACTAGACAGGAGGGTCAGGAGGAGTTAGACATAAGGGACAAAAAGGTGTGACAATGGGTCAGGTTCTGAGCTAGATCCTAGACAAGATGGGGTAGGGGTACCATGGAAAAGGCCTGAGTACATCTAGACATTCATTAACTAGGGTTGTCAGGGTGGACGGAGTGTGATGTTCATTTCACAGCCTGCAGTGCCCAACACTCAATAAATATGTGCCGACTTGACCCAAATTCACCCCTGGGATGGAATGTGCTGCATTAATAGGTTGAAGACCCAGGCTCAGGTAGATTAGCTAGAAAAATAAAACTAAGGTTACAAATGAAAGCAAAATGCAGAATTGAGACAAAACTAAAAATCCGCACTAGTATCTAAGACTCTACCACCTGAGGGCCTTTGCTCTTGTTAGTCTCAGACCGACCGGAACACTGGGCCCTCTACACTGCTTGTTCCCTAAATACCATCAGGAATTTCCTCAGATGTTCTTCCTGACTTTAGTTTTCTTCATGGAACACATTCCTGCCCGAGTTTGTATGTATTTTACGTATTTTTTTTTCTCTGTCTCCTCCACTAGGTAGTCTGCTGCATGAGAACAGAGAACTCAGTCTTCTTCATCCACTGCTGTGTCCCAGTTGTCAGGAATGGGCCCAGCATGTAGTAGGGCTTCAGTGAATGAGTGCTGGGTGAGTTAACACTGCATACCACCGACAAGACTGTTTCCGGTAGTGAGAAGTTCTTCAATCACTATTTACAGAGTCCCGATTAAACGCTGGCACTCACTGAGGTTGCAGGCACAGAAGCGAATGAGAAAAACTCGGATGCTCCTGTGGAGCCGCTATTGTGAAGAGGAGACGGTGAGCACAGCCTGTTAAAAGGGATAGGTGCTGCGGAGTGTGGCACGGCTTGCTTTCGCTTCTGGAACTGTGGGTAATAAGCTATCTTTTCAGTGGCAGTTATCTCCTAATCTGTTGACCTCAATTAACCTCAATTATTCTATTAATGCATTCTATTTTTAAAAGATTTGTATTGATTTCAGAGAGGAAGAGGGAGTGACAGATAGAAACATCAATGATGAGGGAGAATAATTGGTCAGCTGCCTCCTGCACACCCTACACTTACTGGGGACTGAGCTCACAACCTGGGCATGCGCCCTGACCAGGAATTGAACCATGACCTCCTGGTTCATAGATGCACGCTCAACCACTGAGCCACACCAATCAGTCAATGCATTCTATTTTAAACCAGCCATACGAGACATTTTGTAGACACTTAGAGTAAACAAATTAAGGACAAATGCACTCTATACTTTCTGACAATATCCTAATTTAATATACACTGAGTGGCCAGATCATTATGATCTCTGAGAACATATATAATAAAAGGCTAATATGCAAATTGTCCCCTCTACCAGGAGTTTGTCCAGCAGGCAGGCCAGGCAAGTGCCGATTTCCCTTCCCCCTGGCCAGGCTGGCCGGACCTCACCCATGCATGAATTTGTGCACCGGGCCTCTACTATATATATTAGATCAGGAGGTAACTGCCACTGAAAAGATAGCTCATTACCCACAGATCCAGAGGTGAAAGCAAGCGTGCCACACAGGGCTGCACAAGGAAGCCCAGGGTAGGTCAGGAGGCAGAGGAAGCTGAAGGAACTGTGGGAAAGAGTCTTTATTGTTGTTTCTGCAGGAAGGAGCAGATGAGGTAAGATAAACAGATTATTATGCATTCAGAGATCATAATCATCTGGCCATTCAGTGTATATTAGGATTCTTTTTCTCCATAAAATCTCAGATACCATAAGGATGGAGAGACTGTAGAGAATTACGTGGATAAGACCAGGCACCAAACAATTCCAAAATATCTGTCTCTCTAAACAGAGAGCTCAGGCCAAGGCTTGACTAAGTCCCAGGCTCTGCCTTCCTAGTGCAAGTGGGATTTGGTTGGTTTTTTGAAATTAAGCTTTTAAACTTTCAGTTTAGCAGGGAATTTGTAGCAATAATTGAGTTAGATAGCCTGTTCCCTGAGTTATTGCACATTGCATAGGCAGGGAAGGCTCCTCGAAGGGGATGGATGCAATCTGCAGATATTGGCATGGGGAGTCAGCATAGCACATTTCCCAGCAAGCTGCATCTTTGGAGGCGAGTGTGTGATAGATACACTACTGTGGGAGGGATGAACAAGGCAACGCCTCTGGAAGAGATTCTCTCTGGACTGGTGTAGCTGGGAGCATGGACTTCCACAGGTTAGATTTCCAGAGAAGAGCCCGGAGAGGAGAGGAGACTGAGCTGTGCTTAGCTGTTCCCTTTGGCTTTTTGAGTAGCCTGGCCCTCTGCAACTGCTGTCCTGGTTAGGATAAGGTGCATCTACCCAAGAAAAACAGAAGGTTGCAGCTCTCTGATGCTCAGTCTGCCCCAGGAAGCTCTCTCTCTCTCAAGTCTTACCATCCTAAAGGACTTTCCCTCATCTACAAATACCAGGACAAAGCTTCAGCCTCAAAGTGCATCTTCTAGCAACAGGACAAAAGCAGAAGCAGAGAGAAGGGCCCACTTCTCTCTTCTAGGAAATATTCTAGAAGTTGTGCAATGGCCTCTTTTCTCACCCTGCAGGAAGAGCTTGGTCACAAGCTCTTCTAATTGCAGAAGAGGCTGGGAAATCTGTAGTCATTTTGTTGTTGTTAATCCTCACCCAAAGATATTTTTCCATTGATTTTTTTTCTTTTTAAAGAGAGTGGAAAGAAGGGAGGAAAGGAGAGAGAGAGAGAGAGAGAGAGAGAGAGAGAGAGAGAAAGAGAGAGAGAGAGAGAGAAACATCCATGTGGTTGCCTCCCATATGCACCCTGACCAGGGCTGGGATCAAATCTGCAACCCAAGTACATGCCTTTGACGAGGAATCGAACCCACAACCCTTTGGTTTGGTTCATGGGCCAATGCTCTAACCCACTGGTCAGGGCAGAACTTGGTAGTCTTAAGTGATCATGTAACCCACTGCATAAGTCAGGTGTTTGGTTGCTCAGAGAAAGAAGTGGACAAAGCGATTGAGAGACACATGGACATATTCGCCATACCTCTTTTAATGTTTTCTTCCTCCAATTGACTATTCCCTACTTTGGGTTCATGAACGATTGTGCATCAGACAAATTGCATTAAGTAGTTCATAATTCAAGAACTAGCTGAAAATCATGGGCTGGTAGGTACCTTTCATTAGATTCTTCTGTCAAATTGCGGTGGGATTCCATATTCCCCTCCCTCACCCAGCCAGCCCATTGTGCTCATGCAGCCAGAGGTGTGTTGTCCAGTGGAAGTTGATCATGTCACTCCCTGCTCATGAATTTGCTGCTCTTTAGAACACAACTCAAAGTCCCTCTTGTGGAACTGAGCTGGGACTAATGAGGGGGATGAGGGGCAGCCATGAGTCCAGGTGGTCAAGGTCAGAGATCACAGAAGGAGAAAGTCTCCGTAGCAGGGCATTCAGTCATCAGAGTTGACTGCTTTCCAGGCTCTGAGCTGGGGGGTGTTCAACTATGGAGACATAGAGCAAAATGTACCAGTGGGGCTGGTCCTGGAAGCAAGGGGTGCTAGTCCAACCCCTTACTCCCCAGCTCTTTCTCTGTATGTAAGGAACATTCCAGCTTCCTCCTGACCCCAAGCCTCCTCTCTATTTCCTGTGGTCAAACCCATGCTAAAGGCCTGGTTCCTGTGTTACAGGGGGAAACTCAGATGCACAGGTAGGGGGGACCCACACCCTGCCACTTCTCTGACTCCCCAAATAGGCTGGGTCACAGGATTGTGTTATCTTATTTGGACCTTGGTCAAAATTAACACAGGACAAAGGAACGACATTTCTCCATGGTCCTTCTGCAAACATTTGATAATGTGAGTGTAGGAAGGGAACAATTTTGCATTTCTGTCCTGCAGTGTGGCTCACAGCCTTTTTCCACATTTCTTGCTGTTAGGAATTACCATGATAATTCTCTTATTTTTCTTCTATTTAGTGGTTGTGATTAAGTCCAAGTACTGCATCACTATGTGCTTCTCAAACTGGAGGCTGCAGGGGCCTGATTATGAGCCAGAAGGATGCAAAACAGAGCACCCAATACAACTTTTTGAAGCATCAAGATGATTGCAAGATTTGGAAAAGCCAAGTACTTTAGTAAGAACTATCCCCCCTCCCACACACATGGAAGAAAGGAAGAGCATGGGAGGTAAGAAGGGCCGCAGGAAAAGTAGTCCAGTCTCTGAAGTTTCACCCAGGTTGGAGCCAAGTGACAGACCTGCCATGAAAGTGGCCTCTCCTCTTATTGTCCACAGGCTCTAGACCATCCTCCAAACTCACCAGGTATTTGGATATAAAGCTTCTGAAGGCCGTGAAGATGCCAGATACTGTCTTGATTTTAATCCCATTCTGAGAACATTGTGGCAGTTTGCTTACCTCCCTCATCCCCTGAATCAAGTCCTCTCGCCCGGGGTCTGTGCACACACAGTGTGTACTCCTTGTACCTCTCCGACCCTGACTGGGTCCAGGCTCTGGCCAATCTCTCTCACCTCATGACTGGGGCCAGCATCCCCGGAGCTCAGCATCTTGAAGTTCAGCATTTAAAACACAGGGAGGCTAACTTGACCTCCCAGAGTCTTTGTGGTCCCGCCTTGGCAGCCCACAGTTTACATGGGCTCTACCCTGTTTGTTTCCATGCTGCTTCTTGTTGGATGGCCCAAAGCAGAACTTTTTAAACATAAAGTTTAAGAACCTCCCAGCAACACCCCTTCCCTGCTCCCTGTCTGCCTAAACCTGGCTGTGACCAGGGTGAAAAGTTGAAGTCACACCATTTGGCTACTCAGCGTAGGAGGGGATTTCCTTGTAGGAAATAACCTGGGGGCACTTGGTTCCCTCTGGGGGGCCCCAGGTCCATGCAGGGGAGCTGGCCTAGGGTGGCTGTCTTAAACTCTGAACTGGTTGAAGGAGTGACAGCCTTCTGTCCTGACTCCTGGTGCTCAGTTTGATAATCTGTAATGCAGATTCAAGTGTGACTAGCTGACTTACTACAGCTTCCTTTTATTGAGGGGAAAAAGTGGCAGAGAACCACCATGGTTAGATAAAAACTATGAAGGTTGATGTGAGGGAAAGGGAAGGGCCTTGCCATGATGGTACAGAGCTTCATTTTGGGTTTCTTGGTACTTAGGACTAGGTATGTGGCTACCAGGCGGCCCTAACTCTTGTTTCTTAATGAATTGAGCATCTGGTTCCATTCAAATCCCATGTTCATCATGACTTCTGTTACATGGGGGTTCATGTTGTCACAGAACTGCTCACTATATGGCTTGAGTTCCTGATTAGCCATGGGTCCCTTAATGTTTTTCTGCTGTTGGATGTCAGTGTCTTCAGCAGTTAATCTCATATGCAGGATACAAACATTAGGGTGTCATATTGTTAGCACAATGTCCACTACCTAAGCACCCAGAGGTCCTCCCTCCAAAAGCAAATTCACAGTGAACATCTGATCTAGATCCACCTCCAAGCACCACAGTCTACTCCTGGACCCAGGAAGAGTTAGAGGTTGCAATCAGAGGGCCTGCCACAGTACTCACTCAGCTTTTATCTGATAAGCTCATTGCTGAGGCCAAAGTCTGTCATGTGTATATTTACTGCCTCATGACAGAGCATCTTCACTGGCTTCAGGTCCCTGTGCACCCAGAGCCCTGTTGCTGGCAGTCCAGGACAGCGAATACCAGCTGCTGGAATTTGCCTCAGGCCTCACTGCAGATAATGCAGCAGTGGTCCTATCAATTATATGTCCCCTCCTTTCACATGCTCCATAATGAGGAACACTGTTTTTTTGGTGGCAATCGCCTTGAATAACTTTGTAATATTAGGGTGATTCATAGATAGGCATATATATATTTCCTATGCATCTTATGTATATCAGCCATAGTTTTAAAATAGAAAGGATGCACATTTGTTCAACAAATTAATTCTTTTTAAAGGGAGACAGAGCCCTCCCTTTGTTTCTCCAATTTCCAGCCTTGTTGTTGCAGGCAGATGAACCAGGACCTCCCCTGGCAGTGCCCAACATCCCCCAGGCTATGGGCAGTAGCAAATGAGACAAGAGACAAGTAGCTGCCCAATAACCTATGTCCCATTTTTATGTCTGGATGGGAGTGATAAATTCCAAGGTCCTTATTTGAGGGTGAGGAAAGAACCATTGGGTAAAGTTGGAACAGAGCTGACTCTTCGGGGTCTTCTGGCTCTGAACTGACACTAATTCCAGGAGTCCTAAATGATCACTGTGGCCAGCCAGCCAGTAAGAGGAGGGGCTTATGGAGGTCAGATGACCAATAGAATTTTAGCTCAGATCCTTCTCTCAGTGGGTCCGTTGCTTCTCCAAAGCCATCATGTTGTGGTTCTTCTCTGGAACCCACATAGGGTGTCTGATATGTGCAATGACAACTTTTATGGTGGGAGAGTCCAAGTAGAAGCTATTTTGTTGATCTGTATTGCAGTTGCAGATGGGGATAGCAGGCCCACTACAGCTTCCTTCTATTGAGGGTCAGAGACCTTCAGCTGATCCTCCCTGGTTGGGCAAGGACTATAGCTATTGGGTGGAGGAGAAGGGCATTACCATGATGGTACAGACCTCTACCTTGGGTTTCTTGGTCCTTAGGATAAGGTACATGGCCCTGATGCTATCAATACTCTTGCCTCTTCATAAGTTGCAGATCTGGTTTCACTTAAATCCCAGGTTCATCATGACCTCTGTCACACAGGGGTCCATGTTGTCACAGAGCCGCTCACTATACGGTCTCAGTTTCTCTTCTTGACCCATGTTTATCCATGGGTCCCTCATGATTTCTTTAAAGTTTCTCTGCTGTTGGATGTTCACATTGAACATCTTATCTAGAACCACTTCCAAGCACCACACATCTACTCCTGGGCGGTCACAGTTTTGGGGTGCAATCAGAGGGCCTGCCACAACACTCACTCAGCTTTTATCTGATAAGCTCATTGCTGAGGCCAAAGTCTGTCACGTGTATATTCACTGCCTCATGACAGAGCACCTTCACTGGCTTCAGGTCCCAGTGGACAGAGCCCTGCTACTGGCAGTCCAGCACAGCGAATACCAGCTGCTGGAATTTGCCTCAGGCCTCACTCCGGGTAATGCAGCAGTGGTCCTGTCTCTTATATGTCCCCTCCATTCACATGCTCCATAATGAGGAACACTGTTTTTTTTGTGGCAATCACCTTGAATAACTTTGTAATATCAGGGTGATTTATAGGTAGGCATATATATTTCCTATGCATCTTATGTGTATCAGCCACAATTTTCAGATGGAAAGGATGCATATTGGTTCAACAAAGTAATGGTTTATTATTTTAAATACGGGGACAGACCCCACATTTTTCTCCTCCAACATCAAGCCTTGTTGTTACAGACAGATGAACCAGAGCCTCCCCTGGTAGTGCCCAACAACCACCATGCTATGGAGAATAGCAAATGAGGAAAGAGGCAGTGACCCATTTTTGTTTATGTCTGGATGGCAGTGATAATTTCCAAAGTCCTTATTTAAGGGTAAGGGGAGACCATTGGGTAAAATGAGACATTATCCATTCATAAGGGATCTCAGCTGACTTTTGGGGGACTGCTGGCTCTGAACTGACACTAATTCCAGGAAACCCAAATGGTCATTATGGCCAGCCAGTAAGAGCAAGGCCTATGGAGGTCAGATGACCAATAGAGTTTTAGCTCAGATCCCTTTCACAGTGGGTCCAGTGGATCTCCAAACCCATTCTGTTATTATTCTATTCTGGGAGGCACAATCTGGATAGATAAACTATGGGGCAGAATCCTCACATCGAGTCTGTTATAGTGGGAAAGTTCAAGTGGAAGCTACTTTGCTGATCTGTCTTGCAGATCCAGGTGGTAATAGCAGACCCATTATAGTTTCCTTTTATTAAGGTGTGGAGACCTCTAGTCCCACCACACAAACTGAGGAAAGACTATAGCTGTTGGGTTGAGGGGAAGAGAGGGCCATTACCATGATGGCACAAACCTCTACCTTGGGTTTCTTGGTACTTAGGATCATGTACATGACCATAATGTTGTTATAACTTTTGCCTTTTAGTGACTGATCTTATTCATACCATATGTTCATAATGACCTCTGCCATGTGTGTGGGGGGGGTCCATGTTGTCATAAAGCCACTCACTATAAGTCTTCAGTTCTTTTTGCCCAATGTATAACCATAGGTCCCTCATACTTTCTTAAAGTTTCTCTGCTGTTGGGGGTCAATGGTCATCAATATTTTTAACAGCTACTCTCATTGGAAAGGTATAAAAATTGGATATCATATTGTTAGCACAGTGTTCACTGCAGAAGCTCCCAAAAGTCCTCTCCTATAAAAGACAGGTCTCCAGTGAACATCTTACATGGAACCATTTCCAAGCTCCACACTTCTACTTCAGGGCATTGATTTGATCTAGGGAAGAATTCTGGAATGAAAGAAGAGGGGCTGTCATAGAAAGTGCTCAGCTTATAGCTGGTAAACTCATTGCGGAGGCCAAAGTTTGCCATATCTATATCCACTGCCTCATGACAGGGCACATTCACTGGCTTCGGGTCCCTGTGGACAGAGCCCTTCTGCTGGCAGTCCAGCACAGTGAATACCAGCAGCTGGAATTTGCCTCAGGCCTCACTGCAGGCAATACAGTGGTTCTATAAATTATCTGCATGTCCTCTCCGTTCACATGCTCCATAATGAGGAACAATGTGTTTTCAGTGGCAATACCTTGAATAATTTTATATTATCAGGGTGACTCTTAGGCATATGTATTTTATATGCATCTTTTATGTGTATCAGCCACAATTTTAAAATGGAAAGGATGCACATTTTTTTCAACAAAGTAATGAAATATTATTTTAAACTGGGAAACAGTCTTCCCTTGCTCCTCCAACCTCTAGTACAGTTGTTGCAGGCAGATAAACCTGGGCCACCCTGGCAGTGCTGAACTCCCCCGCATGCTATCAAAAATAGCAAATGAGACAAGAGGCAAGTACCTGCCCAACAACTTATTTTTGGTTTTGTGTTGATAGGAGTGATTTCTAAGGTCCTTATGTTAATACGTGGTGAGAGGTACTAGGCCCAACCTGTTACTTATGGAATTAGAATTCTTGTGATATTCCAAGAAAAAAAAATTTCCAAAGACTTGCACAAGAGAATGAGTGATTTTTATTTTTGCAGAATTACATCCCTGAGTTTCCAATGTCTCATTTCCTTTAGTCCAGTCATAGCAGAAGAGTATCTGGGGCTTCAGAAAAGCTAAAATCAGAGCCAGAGTCCATTCTATGTCTGCACCCTCCAACCCAGCATCAGAGTAGCTTGGTTTGCTTCCTACTGCAGGTCATCAGTCCATTAGGAGTGAGGTCTGTGTGGTCATGGACCGTTCGGGTGAATGCAGGATAGTCAAGAGCCAATCACAAGAGAGTCAAGAGAAAGAACTCCTTTGTTTAGGGGATTATGTATTCCCAGATTTTCACAGAACTGTAATGGCTCAGCTTATTCTGGCCAATCCATGGTTCCCCAGATTTGATTGACCAGCACCTTGCCTCACTGTATATGCATCTATCTCCCCTTTGTTGGACCCCTTCTAGGTATGTTTTTCTGGGAATGAGCCAGTAGTTCCCCATAGAATGTGAAATTGTAACTTCTTGGTTAAGCAGTCAAATGACCATGCTTACAATGTCTGGCCTTCCCTTTGCTCCTTTCCTTTTATTAATAAATAGCTAATTACAACGGCATCACTTATTGAGGATGAGGAACATAACAATGGGTAAAGTGAGGAGTTACCCATGCATATAAGTCTAGTGCATCTTTGGTCTCAGCTGATTCCATGGGAACTACTGGCTCTGAATGGATACTAATGCCAAGAGACCCAGAACATCATTGTGGCTGACCAGTCAAGTGTAGGGGCTTATGGAGGTTGGTAATCAATAGAGTTTGATCTCTGGTTCCTCTCAAAGTGGGTCCAGTAGGTCTCCCAATTATCTTGTGCCTTTCCTTATCTGGAATGCACAATTGGAATAGATACACTAGGCAACTAACAGCAAATTCAGTACAGCTTGTGTTTATTAAGGTGTGGAGACCTCTAGCGGAACCTCCTTGGTTGGGGAAGGACAATAGCTGTTGGGTTGAGAGAAAGGGAAGGACCTTACCCTGATGGTATAGAACTCCATCTTGGGTTTCTTGGTACTTAGAATAAGGTACATGGCTATCAAACTGTCCTAACTCTTGCCTCTTAGTGACTTGTGGCTCTGAGTTCATTCAGACCCCATGTTCATCATGACCTTGTCACATGGGTATCCATTTGTCACAGACCTGCTCATTGTAGGAGCTTCAGCTTTCCTCTTGGTCCATGTTGAGCCAGAGGGCCCCTGATTATTTCTTTAAAATTTTTCTGCTGTTGGAGGTCTAGGGTTATTTTTTTAACAGTTCATTCTTTTTTTTTTTAAAGATATAGAAAATAAAATGTTATATTGTTTAGCTCACTCTCCACTGCCAGAGTTCCCAGAGGTCCTTTCCCATAAAAAAACAGGTCCCCAGTGAATAACTTATAAACACTTCTAAAGCTCCACTCATCTCCTTCAGGAGACAGATGCCTCACTTTGCTCCTTCATCACCCAGTCTGTTGTTACTTGCAGATGAACCAGGGCCTCTCCTGTCACACCCCCCCATGCTATCTATAGTAGCAAATGAAACAAAAGTCAGTCAACTGCTCAGCAACCTATGTCTCATTTTTGTTTTTGTCTGGGTGGGAGTGGTAATTGCCAAGGTCCTTATTTGAGGTTAGGGAAGAAACTTGGAGTAAAGTGAGAAGTTACCCATTCATACGAGGCAGACGCAAGAAAGGTCTTAGCTGATTCTATGGAGACTAACTGTCTTTAAACTGACACTAATTCCAGGACACCAAAAATATCACTGTGGCTGACCAGTCAGAGTAGGTGCTTATGGAAGCCAGATGTTCACTAGAGTTTTGGCTCTGATTACTCTCACAGTGGGTCCAGCTGATTTCCAAACCAATCCTGCTATTTTCCTTATCTGAAATGCACAATTAGAAAAGATATACTCAAACCCACAAAGGTTCCTTAAGCTGTGCAGTGAGGGCTACTATGGTGGGACAATCCAAGTAGAAGCTATTTTTCTGTTCCGTCTTGCACATCCAGGTGGGAATAGCAGATCCACTAGAGCTTCTTTTTAGTGAGGGACAGAGATCTCTGGTGGAAGCTGCTGGGTTGAGGGGAAGGGAAGTGCCTACCATGATGGTACAAATCTTCACCTGGCATTTCTCGGTTCTCAGGGTGAGGTACACTGTCATCACAATGTCATATTTTTTTTTCCTTTCAACGAGTCATGGATTTGGTCCCACTCAAACCCTATGAACTCCTAAGAATAGAGGGAATTTAGAGTTCAATGCTATCTGCCATCATTTGAGAAATGCAGGGGTGGTGACTCCCATCCAATCTTCATTTATCTTGCTTATTTAGTTTGTGAAGAAGACAAGATGTGTCCTGGAGAATGAAAGTAGCTTATTATAAGTTCACTGGAGTTGCTCTAACAGCTTAGTTGCATTGCTTGAGCAAATTAATATCTTTCCTGATACCTGGTATTAAGCTATCAATCTGGCAAATAAAACCAATCAGAAACAGTTACTTTTAGCTGTCAAGGCCAATAATAGATCTTCTATGTTTTACATCAGAGAAGTCAAAGACCATGTCATTATTTAGTTCACAGAAATTGTAGTCACCTTTTCCTTCCACATATATCATCACACTGGTTCATTACATTGATGACTTTATGCAGATTGGACCTAATGCGTAAGAAGGAGCAACCACTCTCAATTTATTGGTAACATATTTGTGTGTCAGAGTGGGGAAAATAAATTTTACAATTAGGGACATTTTTTTCCCAGTGAAATTTCTAGGAGTGCATTGCTGTAGGGCATATCAAGAAATTGAAGATAAGATTATTTATTGTATATGGTCTCTCATACAACTAAAAGCAGGTACAAAGACTAGTGGGCCTCTTTGGATTTGGGAGACAACATATTTCTCATTTGTGTGTTACTCGGGTCTATTTATTCCTCGCTAGAAATAAAAAATTTTTGAGTATTGTATATATTTCCTATTGAAAGCCATGCTCAAAGACAAGGCCCTCAAGAGTAAATATATAACAAAAAGAAAAAATACAGGATGAGGCAAAAAAAAGGTTTACAGTTGTGAGTACCTGAAACACTGTTTATTCTTGTATTATTATTTGTTAATTATTGTATTATTTTCCATATGAATAATATGGTTTTGCCAACCTAGAAACTAGTGATGCTGTTTAATCTTATGTTTAAGCACTATTGTCATAATTCTCATCTTTCTACTAAACGAAGACAATTGTAACCAATTAATAAAAAGCCAGGGGATAAATTAATTTACTGACTAGGGACCTCAACTGAGTGAGTCCTAGAACTTTCTAATCAAATATTTTCTTAACACTTTTAAAAATTTTATAACCTATATCTACTTCTATTAAATAAGTAGAATCATAGAATGATATATAGTCATGGTCCTCCATTTATTCCCATTATATAAGTCCCATAGTAATGTACTAAAGTGGAAAAAAGAGCTTTGAATAAAGGAATAATTGAATTATGATAATGTTTTGGCTTCATAATGTGTTAAATACAACTCTAGACATCAAACTTAAATTGTAAAGTTCAATTTCTTTTTAATTGTGAGACTTAGAATGATAATCTATGCATATCACAAGGTTCATGTGAGACAAAAAAAAGAATCTGATTATTTGTTTTTAATGTCAAGTGCTTTACAAATGTAATTTTTTCATTAGCATCATTTTCTTCTCCATCCTTTGGTGTATTGTTTCAAAAGAACGAACTCCAGTTATAAAGACATAAAATTAGAGATAGAGCCTGGTTTCACATTATACATGAAGCTAAATTTCAGATTCAAATCTAAATGTAAAAATAAAAGTAGCAATACTTTGAGAAAAGCTGCAATATTAAGCATTTTATTTCAAAGAACACTATAGGACATAATACATGATAAGCAAACTGGGAAAACATATGGTCAATACAGAGAATGAAAACTCTTGTTCATTGAATTCCCTATTGTACTACAGATTTTTGTCAGGACTTATGTCTAATCTTGGCAGGTTAGCAAAGTTTAAAAAACATGATTTTTATGCTTTCATCTTTAGTTCTGATTTAAAATTCAGATTGGCCTTGTTATCTTCTTTTTCATTAGTAACTCTTCACCTGTTGTCTTCTACCTTTTTAAATTATTTTTCTATGCCTTATGAAAGTAGGAAAGACCTCTTGGTTTAAGGACAAAAGACAAGGCTTTAAAATCAAAGTTTACAATATATTTAATATTATTATAACAATATATTTTTCTATGTTTTTCACAGATCATTTTTGTTCTGTTACTAAAACTTGGCATCATATTAAAAAAAATCTGTTATCACACAATTCCTTAGAAAAAGAATTGTGCTGAGCAATTCTTTCAAGCTCCAGTTGAGCAATCATGAATGTAATAGAATCTTTAAATTTATGTCCATGTGAAGCCCCCAAACCCTAACATATAACTGAAGGTATAAAGCAGATAATGCAACTTGAGAATTTTAGAGTAAAAGTTGTGAATTGCAATAGTCATAAAGGAAGAAATGAAAATGACAGATATAGTTTTCAGGAAAAAAAACCTGCATTTTTTTCTGTAAAGCATATCCATGGTAAAATATTTGACCTATTGCCATAAGATGCTCAATAGAAAACTTAAGTGCACACTTTTCTAAGCCATAAAAAAAAGGAACTAGCATTTTGCAATCTCCTACATAAAAATTTTTGTATTTTTAATGCCCAAAAGAAAATTAATTTTTCCACTTACTATATTAGAAAGCAATGCGCATTTTTTTTGGGGGGGGGATTTTGTATGCATCTTCCCCTTCAACTTAATCTTAAATAGTCTCTTATTTTCCTCTCCAGTTTTTCTAAATTGCGTGCATAGTCTAAATGGGGAATTTTTATCGGAAGATATTTGGTGTCAAAAAAAAAAAAAAAGGAGATTGAGTCATCAAAGACATCCTCCATGCTAACTGCTCGAAAGATTACAACACTTGCGCAAGGGCATTTCCTCCATCTTCAAAACATCATTTCTTGAGAAACCAGAAGTCATTCCAAAGGGCTCTACTAGGTCTGAGTGAGGCAAACTTACAGCAGACATACCTCTGGGCTGGGTTGAAACCCATGCTCTACATTTCCCATTCCTAACAATTCAATAGTAGCGTTCAAAGTTAGGTTTAGATGCTTGTTCATAATAAACAGCTTGCCTGAAATGGTTGGATGATAGGTAAAATCTACCTAATAAAAGAGTAATATGCTAATTGACCATGCCTTTGCAATGCCCACCAGAGTATGTAAATTAACGCAACTAAGATTGTGGGTTAATTTACATATGCAAGTGCCAAGTGGTTGGGAGTAGGGCAGGACAGGGGCATTCCATACCACCCCAGCCACTCCAGGCCTCTGGGCAGTGTGAGAAAGCAGAAAGGCTGCTCTGGCCCGGAGCGAAGGCAGTGCCAGCAACCAAGGGAAGGACCAGTCTTGCACGAATCTTTGTGCATCAGTCCTCTAGTTAAAGTATAAAAAAGCTTGTTTATTTAGAAATTAAGAATGAAGTATAGTAAAGTTGTGTGGTTCTATTTTTCTTCTGCTACCACTTCAAGAGATCACCACTCTGTATTTCCTCTCAAGTATTGGCCAATTAATAATTTGACTGAAGTTGGTTTTAATTGGTTACTTGATTTTGATATGTTCTACTAACATTAAATCACCTGTACTAGGTGTGGAATAATAATTATGAATTAATCTGGCAAATATAAAATATAATATTAAAGTTGCAAGGAGAAAGATAGGCAAAGGCTTTGATGCAAGATGTCTTTATATATATGTATTTGTGGGTTTGGGGAGAGTAAGCATTATAGATATTTTCTGAAGCAATGTGGTACACAATAAATAACATTGGGGATATTTCTCCTCATATAATGGAGAGCTTTATATAACAGATATGCAATATTCTGGAAGAAGAGAAAAAGGAACAGTTTTACTATGTAAATAGCATAGATAGATTAAGAGTAAAAGGATCATGTGTTTAGATCATGTACATTTGCATAACATATAATTGGGCATAAGATCTATGTATTAATGTCATGGGGCCTTCAGAATCTGTGATTGATAATCAGTGGCTTGTACCCTGTTCTCAGGCCTTTGTCCTCTGACTGGGACTTCTACTATTGGCTTCTCTGGTTTTCAGATTTGGACTGTATTACATCACTGGCTTCCTGGATCTCTGACTTTCACATGGCAGATTGTGGCAGATCTCAGCCAATTCCTATAGTAAATCTCTTATCTAAATACATCCCACTGTTTCTGTTTCTTTGAAGAACACTGACTAATATATAGATCTTATCTATACCCCTTTCATAACTTATATGCTCTATGTTCTTGGCCATTTCTAATTCTTCACTCTTATTATTTTAACCAGCACTTATTATTTTATAATAATTCTAACATATTTTAAAGGGAGGCTATAACTTATTTAGCTTTGTATTCAAAGTGGCTTACACAAAATTGCTGCTTAACACATTTTAGTAATATTTAATTAACATACATATTGATGGCTCAAAATGTATATCTCCAGATTTTTCTCTTTTCTCTCTCTCCCTTGTTCCCTCTCTCTCTCTCCTGTCATTCTTCCTTATTTTAGCTTTAATCTTAAATGTTTACATTCATGTGGTAAAATTGAACTCAATATGAGTTTCTAACACAAATTTATCTCTCAGATGTTTCTTGTCTTTATATTACATTTTTATGAAATATATTACCATCCAGGCATCTACCTAATAAAAGAGTAACATGCTAATTGTCTGTACCCTCATGACACCCATCAGCCAATCAGGAACTAGTATGCAAATAAACCCAACACAGATGACAGGTTAATTTGCATATAGGCACAGCTGTGGACAGGGTGGGTAGCTTGTGTGGTCGGCATGGTGATGATGCAGGTATTTCACACCCTCTCTTGGCTTCTGGGCAGTGTGCAAAGGGAGAAAGGTGGCTCCAGGCTAGAGCTGGAAGGCTTCTTCAGCCAGAGTGGAGGTGGTGTTGGCAGCCAGGGGAGCAAAGGCCCATTCTTGCATGAATCTTCATTTGTACATAGGGCCACTAGTTTAAATATAAAGTTGATTGGAATTTGGGTTTCTTCTCCTACCAACTCTAATAAAATGGGAGTACATTGGATTTAGAAGAGAGGGATGCACATTGTACAATGATGGGCCAGTTTACAAAGAAAAACAACAAAAATGACAGGAATGGTGAAAAGATTATTTCCAGAACATGATGTGTGTAACAGAAAAAAGAATTAGATGTGATGAAAAGAATAGAGTAAAACAGGATAGAATAGAATAGAATAGAATAGAATAGAATAGAATAGAATAGAATAGTTGAAACAGATAGTGAAGGCACTTTTCTGCTATAGCAAACAGACTGGGCTAAATTAAGTAATTGAGAGACAAAAGAGATTTCTAAGCAAGAAGTTTTACTAGGTCTATTTGTCTTTCCTGAGAGTAGCTTTAGAAGTTCTGTATCATTCACTTATAGGCACCATAAATTAGAGTAGTATTTGAGTCACTGAATTTACTGCACATTTTTTGACACAGCCCAACAGCTTCTTAATAGATCTCCTTGGTGCCAGCATTAGCCTCATTTATATTGTTGTCAGAGATGTTGAAAAAAAAAATCTTAATGTTGTGACTGAATGCTTGGTTAATATAAGCTCAGGGAAGGACAGGGAGAGAATTAAAGGCAACATGTATTTCCAACTCAAGAATTTTCCTATAAAGGGCAGAAAAGATATATGTAATAGCTAAAGAAATACTAACACATGTTTTTATGTATGGGGGAATGATTTAGTAGAGAAGAAAATTTGATGATATAGGAGAGAAAAGAAAACTGCTATAATGATGCCTTGAGCAGGTAAAGCAGGGTGGAGCTGGAATATAGTGAAAAAGTGGAAATGTATGTTAGGATCATGGATATCCTATCCATAGTAACACAGATGAGGGCAGAATATGTGGACAATGATGCAATACTTTCATAGCTATGATAATTATGGAATTAGTGAAGTTATTTTTTTCTGTTTTTTTTTTAGTGGTATAAGAAGTAAAGTTATTAGTGGGAGTGAGAATAAGGAATAAGTATTTAAATTTTGAAGAGAAAATATATGAAATAACTATATAAGTGAGCTGATAAGTAAATAAACTAGTGAGATTATAAATTTTAGCAGTGTTAAAACCTACTTGAGGTTAGAAGTTATGGATTTGTCTAGACATTATCAACTAAATAGGTGTAGGTGTAAGCTACCCTAAGAGTCAGTGTATCTCTTGGTATTTTTCCAGTATAAGGAAGTAAAATAGAAGCAAGAGAACTGAGAGTATGTTTAAGGAGATGATTATAAACTTTTTTTTACTAATTAAGTGAGTAATGAGGAGAGTAAGAATATGAGTTAGGCAAGTGACAAAAGGTTAAAAGGCCATTGGATAATGTGATCCAGTCAAGCAAACATATCATGGAGTCAGAATAATAGAGGAAATGATTTGGAAATGCAGGAGCCTGAATTTAGGGCATGGGTCACTTCAAATTAAGATTATGGAAGGGTTCCAGATATTGACAATAATAAATTTTAGATTATGACCAAAGGGGTTAGTAGAATAAGTGAGAAAAATACAAGTTTACTGGAGGTCAAGTAATGAAGTTCTAGAATGCTAGAAGGATGGTCTATGTACACAAAGCACTAAATATTAGGAGAGTTCGTGCTAGAGAGATGAACAGTGAGCTGAAATTTTCAAGGAATCAGGGAAGTGACCACGAGTTGGAAGATGACTGAAATAGTGTTGTGTAAGGGTTGTAGCAGTCTGATGTCAAGAGAGTCAGCGTTAGAAATTGTTAGAGATGGGGCGAGGAAAGATGATCTTGAAAATGAAAACAGAAGAAAGAGAACTTTCGGGTTCACTCGTACAAAGAATGTGATAAACAAAGCCACCAACACTTGGGATGTCTGTGGGGAACCTAAAAGGAGAAGTGAATTTCAACTAAAGCAAGAAGGTAAAGGAAATGTTTAGTGAGTATTTAGTTTTTTAAAGATTTTGGTGGTGAATAACAATGGTTTCAGAAGGCAGAAAAGCTAGCCTTTTTTAGAGTCAGAGCCTTATATATACACACATTGCAAATTCCAGAGCAAGCTCTACAAAATGTTAAAAAGAAGTATAATAGATATTCTAAGAAAGGAGATAAAATTTTATAAAATGTTCAAATAGAACCAGAAAAGACAGAAAAAAATGGGGGGGGGGGAACAACTAGTTTAAAGAGTAAGAAAAAAGTACAATATGGCAGATATTAATCCAACTATATCAACCAACACTTTAAATGTGAATGGTCCAAGTACTCCAATTAAAAGTCAGAGCTTTTCAGAGTGCATTTTTTAAAAAGATTCAACTATATGTTGCCAAAAGAAACCACTTTAAATTGTAAAGACACAAGTTAACTGTAGAGTGGAGAAAGATGCATCATTCTAACACCAAACAAGCGAACCCTGGAGTAGCTATATTAATTTCAGACAAAGCAGACTTAGAACAAGAAAAAATTATTCAGGGGTAAAGAGGAGTATTACATGATGATAAAGCGGTCAATTCTCTAGGAAGATATAACAATTTAAATGAGTGTGGACCTAACAACATGACACCCAATTATGATAAACCAAAAAGCCCTAGAACTGAAAGGGGAAATGCTTTTGAGACCTACAGGTGAAATTAGTGTCTTGTTATTCATCACAAGCCCCTTTCCACCAGGATTGCCTGGCTGAGTTTATGTTAATAAGGTGACTTTTGTACATCCGGAGAAGGGGTGGGGTCTGGCTGCCAACAAGGGGACATTTAGATTATAAAGACTGAAAGTTTGTGAGGATTATTTGAGTGCAGTGACTCTTTGTTTACCTAAAAACTCTCCGAAGACCCTTTAGACATTTGCTCCTACTGTGGCCAAGGCAACTCCTTGGCCTGTAGTGGTGTTTAAACCAAGCAGAGGTCTTCCCAATGATAATACTTGGAGCAGCTCAGCCTACCTGCTCACAAAAGCATCTTTGTTTCCTGGCAACGTGTTCCAGCAACAGGAGACTTTTACTTTGTGAAGCTCTTGGTTGGTCACCTACTCTATCAAGTGTGCCCCCACCTCGAATAAAAAGGCACATCTCATATCTGTTTATACTTTATTCCTTTCATCTCCCCTTGCCTAGAACAATAAAGAGATTGATCCGACATTGGTTTGGAGAATGTTATTTCTTTATCTGGATTATTAAGAGAGATTATCCTGTATGCTTTGACCTGTGTTAAATAAGTTACTTGCAAAAACAGTATCAGTTTCTGGAGTCTAATTTTGCTGTCTTCACAAGACAAAACAAAAATGTCACTCATTCTCTTAGGGCCTGGAGTGGTAGCTTGCTTATTTATTTATTTATTTATTTATTTATTTATTATCTATTATTTATTTATTTATTTATTTAGGTTCATCCTCACCCGAGGATATTCTTCCATTGATCTTTTATAGAGAGTGGAAGAGAGAGAGAAAGACAGAGGGAAACATCCACATGAAAGAAACACATGAATTGGTTGCCTCCTGCATGCGCTCCAACCAGGGCCAGGCCGGGAGGACCCTGCAACTAAGGTACATGCCCTTGACTGGAATTGAACCCAGGACCCGCTGGTCCACAGGCTGATGATCTATCCACAGAACCAAATTGGCTAGAGCTGATAATATGATTTTTACCACTAAATACAACTTCATGAATCCAGTCAGTGAACCAAAGCATATTTCAACTTTAGAAATCTTTTATTTTTGGTAGACATTCGGACAGGTTGTTGATATTACAGTCATGTCACTTCTTTAGTTGAGATTTTGTTTAAAAAATGATATGAAACATACCACTGAAAATATTCAAGCATCCTGATAGGAAGTAACAGCAAAAGGAAGTATGACAGGAACTTTCACCACACTGCACAAATGATACTCTAAATAATCATCTAAATACAGTTATAGAAGGAATAGCTGACCATAGAAATGTTGACCTGCTATTATTTCAGAGAAACATTAAAGAAATTTATTAACACAAATAAAAGTGGTTGTGATAAATGATACCAGCCAAAAACTTCATGTGAACGCCAGTGTAGAAAATATTTCGTATCTTTGAGAGCACAAACAATAAAATGTTAAAAGCTGGCCCCAACTTAGAAGTATAACAGTTTACTAAGGCATGGGAAAGATGTTCAATCTGTTTAGTCAGAAGAAATTGTACTACCCCAGAAGAAGTACCGCTATTCATGCAATTCTTTAAAAATGAAATAAACCACTTTAATTCTTAATGTTTCTAATATTTTAAATGATAATGTACTAATATTAATTTCACTATTTTTATTCCCATATACATATATACACACATATATCTCAACAAATATAGTTTTTAATCTTTTGAGACAAAACAATCAAAATTTTCCCTTTGATTCTAAGATTGTGCATGGCTTCAGCTGATATAATGCTTTTTATATCTTGTGATGTTACAATAAGCTACAAGTTTGCATTTACCTAGGATTAAAAATAAGTGTCATATCTACTTTATTTCCACAAATATTAACTACTGGAGTCGTTAGATTTTCCAATTATTTCATTTCCATTGAATATTGCCTACTTTATTGTTTCAGCACACACAACATTTATAAGGGTGCCAATCCTGTAAATAAAATGAATGAATAAAATTGGATTGCATGTTTCCTTTATCTTAGAAAAGGGACAATTACTTCATGAATCCAATTTGTTATATCCATAACTTATTTTTTTTTAATTTTCTTGTTAGATTATTTAAGTTAAAAGAGAAAAAAGGTGACAATAGCTAGGGGTGAATCCTTATACCACTGTGAGAATTCACAAGAGCTCTCAACTCTCTAAAACCTCAAGTTACCTCTCGGCCTTCTGTTCCCAATTTCATCCAAGAGTAACCTCGGCTTGCTCAGGACATGCCTGATTTTATGCTCAATGTCTTGATGTAACTATCTACAGTGTCTCCTTTCACTTTGAAAAGTGTTCTGGTTTGGGCAATAAATCGTCAAGCTGCCCTCACTGTAAGTCCCTTAAAAACACTTGCATAATCTCCCTTTACTAAAGTATGTAAACTTATTTATTTAAACAATATGCAAAGCAGAAACACAGCAGAATTTTCTTGGCTACAAAAGGATACATTATTGTGTATCACACAGGGTAATACCCTGGACGGTGATTTGATTTTGCATTTATACTTTCCACTTCTTAGTGCGATAGGAAAGGCTAGGAAGTATAGCAAAACTTCTGAATTTCTACCTTCTGTGCTCTTAATTCCAAGGGTCTCCTTTTATATAAAATAGGTATTTTGCTAAAAAAAAATAATAATTGCTTGGAGTATAAACAAATGCTCCCATTATTTCTTGCCTTCTCTTTTTCATCTTTGATCATATATGGAGGATGATTGTCAGATAAATATATCCAAAATTAATATACCAGACAAATAAGTTTGCTCCTTTCATTATTAACAAAATAGAAGGATCCAATAAAAAATTGGGCAACGGACCTAAATAGAACCTTTTCAAAAGACGACAGAAGGAAGGCCAAGAGACACATGAAAACATGTTCAAAGTCATTAATCATCCAAGAGATGCAAATCAAAACGACAATGCAATACCATCTTACACCTGTCAGAATGGCAATCATCAACAAATCAACAAACGACAAGTGTTGGCGAGGATGCGGAGAAAAAGGAACCCTTGTGCACTATTGGTGGGAATGCAGACTGGTGCAGCCACTGTGGAGAACAGTATGGAGTTTCCTCAAAAAACCAAAAATGGATCTCCCATTTGACCCTGTAATAGCACTCTTAGGAATTTATCCTAAGAAATTACAAACACCAATCAGAAAGGATTTATGCACCCCTATGTTCATAGCAGCACAATTTACAATAGCCACAATTTGGAAACAGCCTAGGTGTCCGTCAGCAGATGAGTGGATCAGAAAACTGTGGTACATCTACACAATGGAATTCTATGCTGCCATTAAAAAGAAGGAATTCTTACCATTTGCAGCAACCTGGTTGGAACTGGAGAGCCTTATGCTTAGTGAAATAAGCCAGTCAATGAAGGAGAAGCATCACATGATCGCACTCATTGGGGGATAATAAAGAACATTATAAACTGATGAACAAAAGGATAGATACAGAGACAGTAAAGCTTCAAACAGACTGTGAAATTACAGCAGGAAGATTAAAGTTAAGTGAGGTAGATAAGAGATCAATCAAAGGACTTGTATCTATGCATATAATCATAACCAATGAACATAGACACTGAGGGGTTGGGGTATGCCTGGGAGGGAGGGGGGGCAATGGGGAGATATGTATAAAAAATTAATAAAAAAAAGTAGTAGGAGCTAACCAACAGGTAAAATGCAAAATTTTGAAACATATTCTGTCTTATTATTTTTCTTGGGTAATGTACAAGTCAGATGCATCCAGGAGACAGTTGATGGAAGACACCTAAGGAACAGCTATATACAAAAGAAACATCAGTTACTACTCCTTTGTCCCACTGGGAGCTAATTCAAGTACAACAGAACCAGACTCATGCCGTCCAAATTCCACTCAACAATCAACTTCTTCTTGGTTCCTTGCCCCCTTTCCCTCAATAAAATGTTAAAACCGTCTTTATTCTCAGGTTTCCTACTTAACACCATCACTCCCTTAACCTTCAGCATATGATAAGCAAAAACAGAAGGTATTAGATGAGCCAAATCCTAGTCCCCCAAACACCCCCATATCTGCATCTGTAGAGGTTCTAATTTTATTTTCTGCATAGACTGTGGAACGAATTCCCATTCATTCAAGACTACCTTTTTTAATCTTTTTCAACTTACTACCTCCCTCTCTCCAACTCTTGATCTTTGCCTCTCCATTGGGCCCTATCCTGAGGTAAGTCATAATGTCTTTAAAACTCTCCTGATGTCATGAATGTTCTTTAGTGATATAAAAGGTAACGTCTTCCATTACCCTCAAGGATCCTAAAGAGAAAATCTGGAGCTTAAGCTTTATTTTACTGCTTCTTCCTCATTCAGATTTTAAGCTGTCTAACATCCTCCTTGAGCACTGTACTTTTCATTTTTTAGGTATGAAATATCATAATTGCAATAAAATAATCATTTGCATTATTCTCGATTTATTGTTTTGATCCACCTTAGATCAAAGCTTCTATAAGATGTAGGAAGGAAGGGCTCATTATTATTGCAGCCCCAGAATTCAGTATATGTTGCCGACCTTAGTAGGCCCAAGAAATATTTGAAAAATAATAAAATGTTACCAATGATTAACCCGCATGACTTCATTTATAATACTTTTGCCAGAGACATCTATTTATTGTTAACTAACACTTTATTTTTTAAGATATATTTTAAGCTTTGAAAATAGGCAGACTAGAAGCCTGTGTGCCTCAGTGGTTAAGAGTTGACCTATAAACCAGAAACTCAAGGTTTGATTCCCAGTTAGGGCACATGCGGGTTGCAGGCTTGATTCCCAGTAGGGGGCATGTAGGAGATAGCAGATCAGTGATTTTATCTCATCTTTAATGTTTCGGTTTCCCTCTCCCTCTCCCTTCTTCTCTGAAATCAACTATATATGAAGGAAAATAGGTAGACTAGGATTTGGGCCTGCATTCTGGTGCTTATTACTCATGTGACCTTAAGAAATTTACTTATTCTCTATGAACTTTAGTTTCCTGATCTAAAGTTTAGGGATAATGATACATCTTTGACTGTTTTAAGTTTAAATAAAACATTAGATAGAAAGGGCTTTTTCAGTCTTTGTGGCTCATTATAGGCATGTAATACATAGTATTTGTCATAATTTGTGCATTATTTAGCCTTTTTTGAAGTATTTCCACTGTTGATTACATTATTCTTTAAACGGCCACCCCCCTTTTTAAATCATTAGCTCCCATTGGATCATGCCTTCTTTTTGCTCTCTATTTTGTAAATCATCTATTCTTAATTGCTTGAGCCTCTATTCTAAATAATAAAAGGCTAAAATTGACCCTAATGGTGGAACGACCAGATCATTCCTTAACCAGTCACTATGAGACGCACTGACTACCTCTCTGTCCCTTTCCCTGGCCAGCAGGCTCTAATCACCCAATGGCAAACGGGGAACCAGAGGTGGGTAGCAGAGGTTGCAGGTGGCATGAGTCCAAGGCTCCTATCCCACTAGTCACCCCACACAAAGAGGGCAACCCATGGCAGGGGTGGGGCCAACAAGCAGGCAGGAATGACCGACCTCCCAAGCCCACCCTGACTGTCAAGCTCCAGTCACCCAATGGAAATGGGGACGTGGGGTGGGTGGTGATGGAGGGTGGAGCTGGCAGCGAGAAGCCGGGGAAGATGGCCCTGATCACAGGCCAGGCCTAGGGATGGTATCCATGCATGAATTTTGTGTGCCAGGCTTATAGTAAAATCATAAAGAGTAAAAATCACACAGAGACATGAACTAAATTCAAGTTCATGCTGATAACAAGATCTGTTGGGTTGAAGCATGCTATATATTACAGTAAATTAAGCAAGTGAGTGTGCTGGAATAATAAGGGTTTTAGCATTCCATAGAAAGAAATTTGGCATTTTATCAACACTCAAATATTAATAAAAACAATAACAGCAAAATAATCATGGGTGTGGCAGTAACTATCAATTTATCTGTATTTTAACTTTAATAACACTAAGTAGGGTTGTATCATGTAAAAATAAGATAAATGATTTATATGATTATACCAAATGGGTTAGTCCAGTGGCCAGCAAACTCATTAGTCAACAAAGCCAAATATCAACAGTATAAGTATTGTAATTTCTTTTGAGAGCCAAATTCTTTAAACTTATGCTTCTTCTAACACCACTTCTTCAAAATAGACTCACCCAGGCTGTGGTATTTTGTGAAAGGGCCACACTCAAGGGGCCAAAGAGCCACATGTGGCCACAGTTTGCCGACCACTGGGTTAGTCAAGACTATAGATTTTCATCAGTGTATAATACCACGAAGGAGAAAGAGAATTCCATGATTTAAGTTCTATCAACAGTCCATTAAAATATGCCTCACAACTGAAATTAAGTCATTGCTCTCTGGTTCTATAAGAACCAATAATCACAGGGAACAAGCAATACCGAAGAAGTAGAGAGTCATAACTTACCTGTTGTGATATGTTTCATGGACTGGTAATTCTAATAGTTGTATGTCCTTGCTATTTGACTCCACTCAGAGGGAAGGGGTACACAGAAAGGGCATAAAGGCCATTTATCAGGAACAGCCAAGGATTAATATTGTTACTCAAATCCTTCTTACCTGTACTATGGCAATACCAGAAAATTTCTGTGGACATATAAATCATAACACACACCTGAGTTCTATTGTCATTTTTCTCAATATCACATATCAGGAAGGAGAAATTCTTCTCACTATCTCCATGCCATAGGCATGACTATGAACCTGAGCAAAATCTGAGGTCTGAAAATCAAATGAGAAAGTCTTTAAGGCTGGCACACACATATGCATAATATGTATTCACAGATATACAATCAATAAGCATACATATCGGAATTCCAAACATCTGTACTACTAGTATATATTGAAAGATTACAAAGGTTATATATTGAATGAGTTGATTGCTTAAAATATGAGAGAAGGAAGAGAATGTGTCAGAAATGAAATGGAATTTGAATCCGAAACATTGTGAGACAGAGAAGGAATCATAGATACATAGGAAAAATGATGAAGGGATTATTAAAAGCACTGAGATAAAACTTCAATATGTTTGAATTGCTGCAATAGGACCCTAGTCCATCTCTATTCTGTTAAATTTTCTGCAAAAACCTAAACCCTTCACTGTTTTCAATGATCTCCCTGATATATATATATGCCAATGACCAGAATGCCATAATGACTAGAACAATTGGTCTCTATGACATCCATTGAAGTTAGAGAACCGGACTGGTTGGGGGGTGGAGCCATCTGCAACCTCCTGTGGTCCTTCCCCCCAGCTGAAGCCCCTCCCCAGCCAGCCCTGCTCCTGATCAACCCCCCTACTCCAATAGGAGGCAGGGCCAGCCATCCAACCATCCACAGCCCCTTCCCCAGGCTGCTATCAACTCCCTATCAACCCCTTCACTGCATTCAAAGGTGGGGCTGGCTGGCCAACTGCCCACAGCTCCTCTCCAAAGCTGTCCCACTTCAGATCAGTCCCATCAACCCTGATCAGCCTGCAGCACTCCCCTAGCCAGCTCTGCCCCTGATCGGCCCCACACACCAGTTGAGGGTGTGGTTGGCTGGTCAACCACCCACAGTCTCTCCCTATGGTCTCCACATCCCAATAGGGGACAGGGCCTGCTGGCTGATCACCTGATCTGGGGTGGGCTGACCAACCTCCCACTGTCTTTTCTCCTGACAGATCCACCCCGATTAGGGCTGGGCCAGCTGGACCCCACCTGTGCACAAATTCATGCACTGGGTCTCTAGTGTTTCTATAAGACCTTGCTTTAAATTATACAATGTTTTCTCATTGTTTCCAGGTTACAATCCAAACCCCCTCCATTATCTACAGGAACTCAAATGACACTCCAGTTTTATTTCTTATTAATCTTATTTTGAGTCCTTGAACTTCTCCTGAGAGTGTCATGCTATATTGCTCATCACTTTTATTTCAATATGCCTTCCCTCCCTTCCAGCATTGAATATTGTACCCCCACCAGTCTGGACTATTTCCTCCAACTATATTATTTCTTGCATTATATATTTATGTTTATGAGTACTTATTATACTAGATTATAATTATCTCTTTATTCATTTCTTTTTTTCTATCGTATCATTAGTTACTCAAAGCAAAGAATTATTAAACTGTTATACAGAAAACTTTATATTCACCCAAGTAGTTGGCGATTTTTTAAAATAAAAGAAGGTAAGAAAGGAAAGACTGAAGTATAAAAAGGAGATAAATTAGTGAGAGGGTAAAGGGTTTTTAGCAGAGGAAAGCACATGTTCCTCTATGAAGAAATTGAATACTTTATCTAGGAAAGCCTATGTTTCTGCTATGACTTTATATCCAGCTTCATTTGAAAAGAAATGTTGTCTCTTCCTACATTCTACCCTGGTCTTCCACCCTTAAAATATCCAGATAGATCTTTCATCTCCAGAGAGATCTAACAGAACATCTACCCTCCTTTAATAGCAGTATAGTCAACACAAATCAGGATCCCTTTCTTTCTTACATTTGAAGAGAAAAGAATTATAAAGTATATTAGAGCACTAGAACATGAGAGGGAACATGAGGAAAAAAAGAAAAAGTAAAAAGCAGAAAATCTTTTTTCCAAATAAATTTTTTAGGAAAGACAAGAGTCATATTTTAAAATACTCCTCTGATTAATATACTTACATGACTTTAAAAGAATAGAATGCTACAAAAACAATTCTCAAGAATCACACAAGGTTTTATCAGGTTAAAATGTGGTTGTCAAAATAATAATCAATAGAAAGATTGAAAAAAGAAGTTTATACAATCTCCCATAGTAAAAAATAATACAGAAAGTGCAAAACAAAATAGAAGACAATCTGTAAATCCTAATATTAGAAGCAAAGAAGTCATGAAAAGAACAGAGGAAATGAGGTAGAAAAAAATAAACTTACTAGTAATGGCACATATTTTCCCTAAATTTGAAAGACATAAACTTTCATATTGAGAATGCCCACAGAGTACATATCAATAAATGACAAGAAAACTCTCAGACCAGAATACCATAAAACTTCAGTTCCCCAAATTGAATAAAAAATTTTAAAAGCTAAAATTATGTCATTTTTATAGAATGAAAGTCACACTGGGAACAGACTTCATATTAACAACATTGCTTGCTAGAGACAATGAAACAACATTTTCAATATTCTTGAAGAAACTCCTTTTAACCTTCAGATTTATATCAAGGTCCATATGAGGACCTTCTCAGACATGCAAATATGCAGAACATTTATTTCCTATATAGCCAGCTAAAGTCCATTAAAATGGGAGCATAAATAAATGGGAGTATAAAAAAAGAAATAGAAGAAAGAAGGGATTCAAGAAAACTGAATCTAACCCAAGAGAGAGTGATGATAGATAGATAGATAGATGATAGATAGATAGATAGATAGATAAATAGATAGAAATTAGTTTGATAAAAGTAACAGTTAAACAACATATAAATGAAATAAAGACAAAGTGCTTTTTTATGGAAGAATGTATAGTTATCAAATTTCTATACATTAAATTAAAATATTTTTAATTTCAAAAATATTTAAAGATGTTGAACCCAGTGAAAAGGCTGGGGAAAATTAAACAACCCTAAGTTATTGATGAGACTATGAAAAAGATAAATTATTTCACTCACCATTTTCCTTCTTCTTTATATCTTCATCGTATTTTGAGGAAAAGTTTTTCCACGATTTTAATGTATTTTCAAATATATTTTTGAAAGCAAAATGTTCACTTGAGATATTTTTATACATATCCATGTATAATATTATATTTCTCTCCAGCTGTTCTATTATGTTTTATTGCTTGTCATAAGCTGTTCTGTTGCTGAAGAAGAGTTTGTGGTAATCTATAATTCACAGCAAGAGGTTCATTAGATTTTAACACAAAGCCTCCCAATAAATTATATTAATATCGTAATAGTTATGTAACAATTTAATGGAAAAATAGAATAATAGCTACATACATGTAGAACATCTATTTTTCATACTTTTAATATTAAAATTAATTGAGATAAAAATGACTTAAGTTACACAATGGAGTACTAGTTCCTTATTAAAGTAAATGCCCAAATAAGTTTAAATGCAAAACAAAAAGATCCATTTGAAGCAGAGATTTCAAAATAAAAAACAGTGTAATTCAGTATTTAATTTATAAAAATGCAAACCACACTTTTGAGATGAGGAGGTATTATAATATATTGTTGAGCCTGGATTTCAGGTTCTTGAATAGATATAACCATAATTTAAAGCCCAGTCTCAGAATTGAAATAAAACCAATTAGAAAGACAGGGATCATGCCTCTAAGATCTTCCAGAAGATTCAGAAAGCTTCATAATTTATCTATTTTATGTATCATTACAACATAATCCGGCTTTTCCTGATAGACTGATATTAGTTTACCTGGCAGTCCTTCAAATTAATAAAATCTTTCATTTTTCAAAATTAAGCTTTATGAAAATTAAATGAGATCAAAATAAGCAAGAAGGGGCATTAAAGAAATGTTAGCAATCATTGTAATATTATCCTCTATTTCCTCCAGATGCCTTTGTACTCACTGCTGTAGGAGGGAAGGGAGCTGGGAGCATTCCAAATAGCATGCAGGCTTGGGAAGAAACACTCCCAAAATATGAAGTGTTTCAAAACAACTTTTAATTCTCAAATAAATAATTAATGGATATTTAAAGAAATTATTGCAGGGACTGGGATTCAAGGAAGAGAAGAAAATATGATGGCTATAGCAAGGGATAGAAATATGAAAGAAAGACAAAAGGATATTAATAAAAACCATAAAGTGTAAAAAGAATGATAAATATATAATCAAATATTCTCCACCGGTCACTTAATAACCACACAAAATTTAAAAAGCACTTTGGACACTCTGGCTCTGGAAATTGAGAAAAAATGTATAGGTTATGGTTGGGGTAAAGATTGAATGAGATTGCATGTGAAGATCTTGAGAAAACGTTAGTACTCAAAATGTTAAATAATATAATGTATCAGAGTAATGTAATGTGCCTGATAAAACCAAGGGACAGCTTCAGAGAAAAATGGAAACTTACTCATTATGATCAGGGTTCCCAGTCCAGCCAGCACGATCAAGTTCAGCATCAGCAAAATGAGAGCAACAGGGCCCCACACTTTCATGGAACAGAATGTTTTACAGGAAGGCCTGAATTCAGGAAAACGACATAAATATTAGAAAGCGGACATAAAAGCTACTAGAAACTTTGTGGGCCCTTAGAAACTGTTCATCACATTCAGCATTGAGGAAACAAAAGAAGCAACCTGATTCTCACTTAACTCCCGCCCCCCTAAAAAGAAGCTTCATGAATTGGTGTTACCTAGTACTTTCCATGTAGAGATATACATTACCTGAAAACTGGAAATGTACCTAAAAGTCTATGTAAGAATACAGGTAGACTCCCCTCACCCTATATGTCCTCCCTCATTTCATACAATTGAGTTACCGTCTCTCTCTTTTTCTTTATGGTTTAAAATATTACATATAGTATTACATATGTCTCCCTTTTCCCCCATTGACTCCTCCCAGGCTACCCTCATCCCCTAGCGGCCCTAGCACATGCCCTCACTTCACTAGTGTCTGTGTTCATTGGCCATGCCCATTATGCATGCATACAAGTCCTTTTGAGTTACCTTCTCTTATTCATGATCATAAAACACTGTCTATAGCAATGTATTAGAGGATTCATCTCCAGAGCCATTAACTGGCCAAGAGGGGAGAAGGGATGGTAAACCTACAAATACTGACAATGAGTTCTTCAGTGAAGTCTGCAATTTAACAAACCCATCGCATATACACTGGAGTCCCTCAAATTTGATTTGGTATCACACTCTTAAATGTTTCTTATAAAGATGAACATACCCCAATCCAATCTAGAATTCTACTCCTGGGTTGATACTTATCTAATGGAATTTCTTAAATATGTCTACACAAAGACTTGCATATCAAAGAAATTTTAATCATACTAGCCCCAAGTTGGAAGCAACTAAAAACAACTTACAGGTGAATAGATAAATACCATGGTATATCTGTGAAATGTACTACTACTCAGCAATGAAAAGAAATTAGCTACTGATTTACACAACAAGGATGAATCTCAAAAGTATTATGCTTATGAAAGAAGACAATAATGAAGAGTATATGTTATTTGAATCTATTTATATAAAATTCTAGACCAGACATGGCAGTTCAGGATGATAGAAAGTAAGTCAGTGATTAGGATAACAAATTGTCCTTTTAAAAAAATATTTTTTATTGATTTCAGAGAGGAAGGAAGAGGAATAGAAACATTGATGAGAGAGACATCCATCGGTTGCTCCTGCATGCCTCCTTCTAGGGATAGAGCCCACAACCCAGGAGTGTGCCCTGACTGGGAATCAAACCATAATCTCCTAGTACATAGGTTGACACTTAGCCACTGAGCCACACCAGCCTGGCACACAAGGTATCTTTTGAATGGTGGTAGATAGTTATATGTTTAAGTACAAGGAATTATAGATTTAAAGTGATAATATTGTTTTGTATTTAAATTATACTTCAATAAGGTTGACTTGAAAATAAAATTTTTAAAAATCAGAAAAGCAAGATTTTTCATATACACACAAAATAGATTATTATAAAAACAAGAAATTGTTGAAATAAAATTATATTTTTATAGAAAAATTAGAAAATAAGAATTCGTTGAAATAAAATAATATTTTTATAGAAAAATTAAAAGAGAGTTTAAGAAAATCTTAAATTGTAACAAAATAATAAAATGATTTTAAAAAAAGGGTGGGAATAAGAAAATAAGATTTAATAATATAAAAATAAGAAAAATCCAGAAGAAGCTATGAAAACTTTGAGATAGGTGCAAAAATCATAAAAAAGAGGTGATTTTCTATAACTAAAGAACATTAGTTTGTCATCCTTATTTGTATCTTGAAAATACTTTGTCTTTTATTTTTAAAAGAAATAAATTCAAAATGGATGAAGGACTTGAACATAAAATGGGAAACCATAAAAATACTAGAGGAATTGACAAGCAGAGAAATCTCAGACATATGCAGAAGCAATTTCTTCACCAATACCACTCCTAGGGTAATGGAAACAAAAGAGAAAATAAATAAATGGGACTACATCAAAATAAAAAGCTTTTGCACAGCAAAAGAAATCATCAGTAAAACAATAAGAAAGCCCACTGCATGGGAGAACATATTTGCAAATGTTATCACTGATAAAGATTTAATCTCCAACATCTACAGGAAACTAATACAACTTAATAAAAGGAAGATAAATGATCCAATAAAAAAATGGACAATGAACCTAAATAGAATCTTTTCCAAAGAAGACAGAAGGAAGGCCAAGAGATACATGAAAACATGCTCAAAGTCACTAATTATCCAAGAGATGCAAATCAAAACGACAATGCATTACCATCTCACAACTGTCAGAATGGTAAACATCAACAAAGCAATGAACGACAAGTGCTGGTAAGGATGCGGAGAAAAAGGAACCCTTGTGCACTGCTGGTGGGAATGCAGACTGGAACTCCCATTTATGCCAATAATCTTACTTCTAGGAATATATCCCCCCAAAAGAACTAGAAACACTAATCAGAAAGGATATATGCATCCCTATGTTCATAGCAGCACAATTTACCATAGCTAAGATTTGTAAACAGCCTAAATACCCATTCGCAGATGAATGGATTATAAAACATTGGTACATCTACACAATGGAATACTACACTGCTGTAAAAAAGAAGGAATTATTACCTTTTGCAGCAGCATGAATGGACCTGGAGAGCATTATGTTAAATGAAATAAGCCAGGCAATGAATTAAAAATACCATATTACCCCACTCATTTATGGAAAAATAAAGAACATTATAAGCGGATGAACAAAAAAGAGATACAGAGGCAGTAAAGCATCAAACAGACTGTCAAATTACAGCAGGAAGGCTGGGAAGTGTTGGGGAGAGGGGGTGTGAGGAGAAATCAACCAATGGACTTGTATGCATGCCTATAAGCACAACAAATGGACACAAGACACTTGGAGAGGGTGGGATGAGGGTATGCGACAGGGGGTCGGGGAGGCTGGGGGAAGGTCAATGGGGGGAAAAAAGAGATATATGTAATACTTTAAACAATAAAAAAAGTAATCTCTAGCCCAGCTGATGTGGCTCAGCTGTTAAGTGTCAACCCAGACAGAAACCAACAGGTTGTTGATTTGATTTCCAGTCAGGGCATATGCTGGGGTTGTGAGCTTGATCCCCAGTAGGGAGCGTGCAAGAAGCAGCTGAACAATGATGTCCCTCTCTTACCAGTGTTTCTATCTATCTATCTTTCTTCCTTTCTCTCTCTAAAAATTAATAAAAACATATTTAAAAACAATAAAATAAAAGCAATCTCTAATTTTTATGCTCCAACATCTCCCTCATAGCCACCCTTCCTCCCCCTCCACACACACACATTCTTATTAATTTTCTTCTGGAGCCAGTGGGTCTATTTAACTCAAATAGGTCTTACCTCTCACAGCTCTGCTTTCTGGCAACTCAGTTGTGCTCTCAATACTTGTTGGTCCATTTTCAGCTGCATTATTCAGCTCCAATTCCAGCATTTCATGGTTTTCTTTTCAGGAGGAAAAAAAGTTAAAGTGTTTTTAAAAAAACCACTCCTGGCTCTGGTCTCTTTTTTTCTTTCTAACTATGCAGATATCCCCAGTGTTTCTGCTTGATTCTGATGATAGATATTTGTAAACAGACAAACTTTTTGTGAAACTTTACAACAATGAAATTCAAACAACCTACCAGATGTATGTAAAGAATAAATTTCTCATAAAAATTTTAATGATTATTACTTATTGGGAAATGTGTGACTGAACGTGAATTGCTTCTTCAGTTTTATAAACTCTTAAAGTCAGTTGCCTATGATATTGCTTGGATGGTGATGATATGAGAGTTCTCCCTAAATATATACAGTACCTTCATCAAACATCATGGAGAAGATGACTCTATTTGGACATTTGTCTCTAACACATAACCTACCAACATGATACTTAAAATTCTATAATCAGAATTGTTTACATGGAATACTTTTTCTTCATCATCTGAATGTAAAATACTTGGGGGTAAATTCGTAAATTAAAATTTCCGCGTATTTATAGAAGATATAATTTCATATTAAGAGCAAAAGAAATTAAAAATATACAGGAGTATTGAAATATGTAAATAAATTATAAATAACAAAAGTAGTCTCAGGAATGTACAAGAAACCATGTGTCCCATTAAAGACATTTCAGTAAATATGATTCTGATGTTTTCCCAAATTATCTTCCTACTGCTTCCTTGTTATCTCTAATTTTCTAGAAATTGAATTGCTGAGTAAAACAGACTGCAATTATGTGGACAGGAATTATACTATGTGGAGATAAGGGACTTTCCGTCGTAATAATTCTCAGAAAGAAAAAAAAGAAACATCACAGTGTAGAGTGAGATGGTCCTACGAACCTCATAGCATATGTCTATTTATATCTTTTAGCAGTTAAACAAAAATCCTGGAGAGTTATCCTGATGCTATTACTTTTTCCCTTTCCCCTAATAGCTTATAATATCTAAAGAATATAAGAAATGCTATTGTGGTGACACCAGACACCTGAATTCCCAGAGGCTTAGACCAGAATTATTTTTTTACACACTCTCAAGTATCTCACAAACTAAATATACCAGATAAAACTAGGTTCTGGCACAGCAACTTCACTATGAACTAGCACTCCATCATGGAATCTTAGAAGAGTCTAATAGCCTGGAGTTGAAGATAGGAGAACCCACCCATATAGGTGAATGATCTCTTCTCTGGCCTGTTGGATCCTGCATGGAGGATCTTACCTGTTCTCTTGAGGCTACAGCTCTCCTGGAGTTTCTTTGACTGAGAAGAATTTGGAAATTTGAGGGTTGCGTAAGTCACTTCCTCAGGCATTACTGAACTAATGAAGCCCAATCCAGTCACTCTGTGTGCTGTGTGGTCCCACTGAAGTTCGCAGGAGCTGCTGTTGTTGGGTGATCTGGGCACGCAGGGACTAAGTTGAGTGAACTACCTTTGTATAAAACAAGCAAATAGTGTCAAAAACAGAACTGTTACTTCTGCATGCATCATATCTCCCCTTTTCCAATTTCCTTCGGTAAAACACCAAGTTGAAGAAATGGTCTTAAGAAAAAAGTGTAGGTTTTAAACAGAAACAAGTTTTTTAAAAAAAAAAAATATGTGGAAAGACCATAGGGATTCCAGACTTGAGAATACCCTGTGAGAATACAAATACAGATATATTTTCTTCTGCATATATAAAGTTGTTACTCACATTGTGCCCATGACAACAGTGTTATATTTGAACTAGAGGCCTGGTGCACAAAATTCGTGCATGTGGGTAGAGGGTACTCAACTCATCCTGCACCCTTTCCAATTTGGGACCCCTCAAGGGATGTCTGACTGCTCATTTAGGCCCACTGGGATTGGGCCTAAATGGGCAGTCGGTCATTCCTCTCACAATCCAGAACTGCTGGCTCCCAACTGCTTGCCTGCCTGATTGCCCCTAACTGCTTCTGCCTGCCAGCTTGATTACCCCCTAACCACTCCCCTGCAAGCCTGATTGATGCCTAAGTGCTCCCCTGCCAGCCTGTTTGCCCCTAACTGCCCTCCCCTGCCAGCCTAGTTGCCCCTAACTGCCCTTCCCTGCTGGCCCAGTCACCCCTAACTGCCCTCCCTTGCCAGCCTGGTTGTCCCTAACTGCCCTCCCCTCCAGGCCTGGTCACCCCTAAATGACTTCTCTTGCAAGCCTGGTTATCCCTATGTCCCCTCCCTTGTAGGCCTGGTACCTCCCAACCTCCCTCCCCTGCTGGCCATCTTGTGGTGGCCATCTTGAATCCATATCAGGGCGGCCATCTTTGACCACATGGGAGCAGCCATCTTGTGTATTGGAGTGATGGTCAATTTGCATATTAGTCTTTTGTTATATAGGATGTAACCCACTAATTCCCTGAAAACCATAGGTGAGTTAATGCTCACCAAAATGTTTTTCTTTCCTTTTTACTTCCTATTTTTCTGAATTAAAAAGACTCCTGAGAAGTTAAAAGCAGGATATTAATGAACAATAGAAAATTAAGAAAAAAGTAGTACTAAGAGGAAGAGCAGAAAAAGTGGGCGGCTACTAAGAATTTAGGTAATTAGATATCCACTCTCCCCACCCCAACACACACAGGAAGCAGCCAATGAAACAAAGGGAGATATATTTGAAAGTGGCAGTCCTTTCTTTAGGGTATACCCATTAGGTTAGGATCTGAATTCTAATAACTTGAATTCTGGCAGGAAAGTACGACAAGTATTTATATGAAGCTATTTTAAAGCTGAAACAGGAGACCAAGTACTTTGCTTGAGCTCCAGTGCAAAGTTAGTCAGTGAAGAGCATGCTCCACTGTGTCCTGAATATCTAGCCTAGTGACAACCATACGATGCATGTGCAACCAGTACTTGTCAATGAATAAATTATTAACTCATTCATACATAATCACAGTTCTGCTCAGTGAAAAGCAACAGGTAAATATTCTTATTATAAAAACACCTGCATTGACTTTCAAGAAAATTGGGCTCCTTGACCATCTCCCACAGAATTAAAAACAAAAAGCACTCTAAGGAATAAATTTAGGAAAGTTTTTGCTGTGATAATTGACACAAGGAAAAATGCAATTATCTTTTATTCTAAAGCTTGAAACATTTTTTTTTCTTGAAACATGTTTTAAAAACAGAACAGGTAAGATTCACTTAAGGAATATTCATAATTTATTGCAATTAAGTACAAATGCAGTTAGACTTTTCTTTTGACAAAGGAAGAGACTGTATTCTGACTGGGGGGCTGGAGGTGGAGGCAAAGATAGGGGCAGGAAATATGTGAGTAGTATGAGCTTTAGTGCTTTCTCTAATATTAAGGAAATTAGAGAAGTCGCTAGGCCTTACTTTACTTTATTAAAAATGAAATGGCCCACATCAAAATATACCATAATTAAAATGCAAAAGATTAAAGACAAAGAGAGAATATTAAAAGCTGCAAGAGAAAAGCAGTTAGTTAGCTACAAAGAAGCTCCCAGAAGAATGTCAGCTGATTTCTCAACAGAAACTTTGTGGGGCTGAAGGGATTGGCAAGAAATATTCAAAGTGATGAAAACCAGGGACCTACAACAAAGATTGCTCTAGCCTACAAATGTACTATCATTTAGAATTAAAAGACAGATAAAGAGCTTCCCAGTCAAGAAAAAGCTAAAGAAGTCATCATCATCAAACCTGTATTATATGAAATGTAAAAGAGTTTTCAAGAAAAAGAAGGTAAAAAAAAGAATAATCAAATGACAATAAAAACATATCTATCAACAACTGAAGTTAAAAATTAATGAACAAACAGAACAGAAATATACTCATAGATAAAGAGAATGTTTTGATGGTTGTCAGATGGCAGGGGGTTGAGGGATAAGTGAAAAAAAGGTGAAGAGATTAAGAATTACAAATTGGCAGTCACAGAATAGTCAGCACAGACCAGTGCTTCTCAACTTTTCTAATGCCGTGACCCTTTAATACAGTTCCTCATGCTGTGGTGACACCCAACAATAAAACTATTTTCATTGCTACTTCATCACTGTAATTTTGCAACTGTTATGAGGCATAATGTAAATATCTGTGTTTTCCGATGGTCTTAGGCAACCCCTGTGAAAGGGTCATTCGACCCCCAAAGGTGTTGTGACCCACAGGTTGAGATCCGCTGACATAGAGAATATAGTCAATAATATTCTAATAACTATGCATGGTATCATATGAATGTGGGATTTATTGAGATGGTCACTTAGTAAGTTATATAAAGTCTAATCATTGGGGTGCATGCCTGTTACTGATATAATATGATATGTCAACTGTAGTTAAAAATAAAAATAAAGATGTACTCAAATGGGAAAACTAGATGCCAAATATTTTTTCCTGCCTCTATTGTGTAACAGCAGCCCCACCTTCTCCTGTTGAGCATTTCTCATTCCAAGACAGTCATTCATCCCATGAGATGTGCCTCTTGGTAGAAGAACTTGTTTTTTAAGGACCAGTTTATCTAAACCTACAGAACTCAGAGTTAGTCTGACAAGTTGGTCATTAGAAATGATGGTGAAGCAGGGTCACTATTGTTTTTGCACTTTGTTTCCAGACCCATGCATTCTATCTACTAAAGACTTAGCACCATATAAAGGTCATTGAATTAAAGCATACACTGTATGTTGGAAGATGGCATCATCTATATATATATAAAGCCCTAATATGAAAATAGACCAAATGGTGGAACAAACAAACAACTGAACAACTGGTCGCTATGATGTGCGCTGACCACCAGGGGGTATGCGCAGAACATGGCAGGCATCAGCCGCGGCAGGATGGTGGAGCAGGTGAGCAGGGACGCCAGACCAAGGTGGGGCACTGGTCGCTATCATTGGGGCAAGCCTCTGGTGGCTACTGAAAATTCTTTGCTCCCACATACCACGGTCCTGTTGGGCACTCGCACCTGCTGCAAGTGCTGGCCCTGCTGCAAGTGCCAAAGCCACTGCCTGCGCCTGGTGCCAGCCCTGGTCACTCAGCACTATCAGTGGGTGCGAGTGGAAGCTGCCAGCCCTGATCACCTCTCAGGGCTTCTCCACCTCCCCCTGCTCCTGAGGGGTGATTAGGGCCAGCAGCCACCTCTTCCACCCACTACTAGTGATGGCTCCACTCACACCCACTACCAGTGCCAGAGCTGCTGCTCCCACCTATTGCCAATGCTGGGCCAGCTAACACCCACAGTCGGCACAGGAGCAGCCATTTACACCCAATGCTGGCACCTGGTACCAGCCCCATTCACTCGGCGCCAACAGTAGCTGTGAGTGGTGGCTGCCAGCTCTAATTGCCCCTGAGGGCTTCTTCACCTTCCCATGCTCCTGAGAAACAATCAGGGCCCACAGCTGCCTCTTACACCTGATGCTGGCAATGACCCTGCTCGCATCCGCCAGCCCTGATTGCCCCTGAGGGCTTCTCCAGTTCCCCGTACTCCTGAGGGGCAATCAGGGCAGCAGCTGCTACTCACACCCACTGATGGCGCTGGCCCCAATCACTCCACACCAGTCAGAATACAGTGGGTGCATATGGGAGCAATGGCAGTGGGATGGGAGCTGCAGTGGGAGGGGCCAGGTGGAGTTGCAGAGGATGGGCCAAGACTCACCCCTACACTAACCACAGCTTCTCGGCCCACAGTTTCTTTCAAGGTGCATGAATTCGTGCACTGGACCGCTAATGTTGTCATAAGTATTAACTCTGAACTGGCTCTCCATCTGTGCTTTCAAACAGCCCGGAGTTCTTTCCATTGCTCAATCTATCTCCAGCTTTATGTTGCTTTAATTTGTGATATGACAAATGGATTATATGGTCAATTGCCCACACTTCTTACCTCTATGTTAGAATGTGTGTGTCCCAGTCAATCATAAGGTGTTATAAGGTTTCTTAAGTTGACCAAATGATTCTCTAAGTTCATGGATATCAGTCTTGGCTGACACCCTATGGGTAGGACAAGAAATTTCATTTTCTTTCCTTTCTTCTTTCTTTCTTTCTTTCTTTCTTTCTTTCTTTCTTTCTTTCTTTCTTTCATTTTTATTTCCTCCTTCCTTCCTTCTTTCTTTCTTCTCTCTCTCTCTCTCTCTCTCTCTCTCTCTCTCTCTCCCTCCCTCCCTCCCTCCCTCCCTCCCTCCCTCCCTCCCTTCCTTCCTTCCTTCCTCTCTTTCAAAACTGAAATCAATCTGTATTATTAGAATAAATCTCAATTGGCCATGATTATTACCCTCCTATATATTCTTAGATTCAATTTTCTCTGATTCTCCATGAGGTTGGAATTTATATTGTTTATGTCAAACAAGAAAAAATTGTTTTCATTTTCAGGGCTCTCACTCAAGACACTGTCTTGATGATTAATATTATCTGGGTTGTATCTAAATTATATGGTTTGACATTAGGCATGTCGAGGTTTTTTTGTTTTGTTTTGTGTGTTTGTTTGTTTGTTTTTACTTAGAAAATAAAGAAAAAGAGGAAATTTTAAAAGGTAAATTGTTAGGAAAAAGGCAGAAATTTAGTTTCACAGCATCTTTATTCCATTTGTGTGCTCTACAAAATGTATGTACCTTAAAGTTGCTAAAGCAAAATAATTACACTAACCACATTCTTCCATATGGTTCTTCATTCATTAGTAGGCTCTCAATATTCACTGGATTAGCTAACTTCTCACATATAAATTTCTTTCTATTATTGCAAAAATCATAGTGAACATATACATCATATATATATCCACAATATATTCCATGATTTAAGTCAATTGTGCTTCTTGTAAACCTGAAAAAGAAAATAATGAATCACACTAAGCTAGTCAAGCATTTGAAACATATTCACAAACACAAAAATTGTTTTTCCAGTATATCATTGCTCCTAGGCTCAGCAGCATCTAAAATAGGTTTCTTTAGTCTAATTTTGTATGCTTCCAAAATTGAAGAGATTATAAACTACTAATAAAATTTTGACATTACTTTTATATAAGTCTTGCTTTTTTCCTCATTACAAGCTAATAAATACAACATATGAATCCATTTATAATTACATTTTATTTCATTTTTTAATTATTTTTAAATATATTTTTATTTATTTCAGAGAGGAAGGGGGAAGGGAGAAGGAGAGATAGAAACATTGCTAAGGACAGAGAATCATTGATTGGCTGCCTTCTGCACGCCCCCCCCCACTCACTGGAGATTGAGCCTACAATCCAGGCATGTGCCCCTGATCAAATTGAACCTGGGACCCTTCAGTCTGTAGGCTGATACTCAATCCATTAAGCCAAACCAGCTAGGGCAAATAATTACATTTTAAATATGTTACATGATGAAATATATATATATATATTTATATATATATATATATTAATTTGCAGACTTCCATATATATGCAAATTAGGTCGGGACTCCGTAACGGGTTATGACCAGTCAGGAGCAGGTTGCACATGCAGGTGAGACCCGGAGTGGAGTCAGGGATCCCTGCCCAAGCCACAGCAAAGCCTTGAACAGAGCTGGGGGTCCCAGTCCAAACCATAGCGGATGCTTGAGCAGGCCCAGAGACAGGGGGTGTGCTAGCCACGCTTGCCAGCAGTTCCGCCTCGGTGTGTGAGCTGCAGAGGAAACACCTTTTCTGACTGCTCATTGGCTAAGCTCCCTGTATATCACCACTCGCAGTGTTCTTGGTAACTTGGGTAATAAGAATCCAAGAAGGTGATGTAGGGTTTTCCCACTTCAATCCCCGAGGAAAACATGAAGGTCCACTGCTGGAGGGCTAAGAAATGTCATATCTTGCCCTAGTCAGTTTGGCTCACTAGATCATGCCTAAGTCTGTGGACCGCAGGGTTCAGGTTCAATTCTGATCAAGGGCATGGACCTAGGTTGCAGGTTCCTGCCTGGCCAGGACCCAGGTCAGGGCTCATGCAGAAGGCAACCAATCAAAGTGTCCCTCTCACATTGATGTTTCTCTCTGTCTTTCCCTCTCTCTTCCACACTCTCTAAAAATCAATGGAAAAGTATCCTCAGGTGAGGATAAAAAGAAAGAAATATCATATCCTATGAAAGACACATCTTGAAAATGCCTAAAGAAAGTTGTCTCTTTTTTGTGTGTGTGGTGAAGGGACTGGAGTCCGTGTTGATGAAAACACCTTAGTGACTGTGGCAGCCAGCAGGGGCAGCAGCAGCGGGGTGATGGGGATGGGGCCTTCCCCTGATCAGCCCGGTTGCCTTCCACAGAAGGAGGTTGTCAGTAGGACATCCCCTGAGGACTACCGAACTGTGCAAGGGGACAGACTGCAATTTCGTGCACTGGGCCTCTGGTATGTTATATATAGCATATATGCTATTATACCATGCCCAAGTTCATTGTATTCCCTTTATCAGAAATCCTCTTCTGGTCTATCTCTAAAATTTCCATTCAAGATGGCTATTTCAAATGTCAGTTTATAACACAAATTTCAAAGCTAAAATTTATTTGTTGTTATTCTGACTGAAGCACTTTCACCTTCTATTCCTTTTATCTGTGAAGCTAGTCTAATCATACAATTAATGGTTAAGAAACTAAGGGCTTTTTTTATTATTAATTTTTTATACATATCTCCCCATTGCCCCCCCTCCCTCCCAGGCATACCCCAACCCCCTAGTGTCTATGTTCATTGGTTATGATTATATGCATAGATACAAGTCCTTTGATTGATCTCTTATCTACCTCACCTAACTTTAATCTTCCTGCTGTAATTTCACAGTCTGTTTGAAGCTTTACTGTCTCTGTATCTATGCTGAATCCTTATTTCACTTATCTGTTAATCACAGCACTTAGCATCCTTTTGAGTACATGTTAGAGTCCATTGAATTCGTTGGCTTCTATTGTTCTCTTAGATGAAAGCACTATCCCTAGACATTCTCCCTTATTTGGCTAACCATAATTTTCTTAGTAACTTGTCAAGATAATGGGGAGACATTTGTGGCAACTTCTCGCATTATTTGAGGTATTAAGGAAGCCTTATGGAAATTAATGCTTTAACAGATGCAATTTCAATTGAAGCCAGTTTTAATTGTAACTTAAAATGCTCCTGAGGAAAACTCCTTTACTGGAATCAACCAGAAACATTCAACATGACTAAAGACTTACCAGTCAGAGGATACAATTGTTTCATCCAAGTCTTCTACAGGTTTTCTATCTTCTCTGGGAGATAATCCTAACCAATAGTGCCTTAACTTCATGGACTTTATAAATTTCTATAGGAAACAGAGATGGCTTGTTAAAATAACTATCTTCCATTTCTGTATATTATCTCACAACGTAATTTCTTACAAATAATTGTCTTAAGGTAACATTTTTAACATTATACTACTATTTTTCATTGTCATTAAAGAAAATTGAGGCAGTGTTTTTTACTATAAGAGCTCTTTCAGCATTTATACATCTGTAAATATCTCACACAAAGAAGGACCAATCAATTCATAACCTTAATTTAGAGTCAATGAAGTTCACAAACTTCAGGATTCAAATACTGAGCAGTAAATATTCAGTATAGGGGCAAAGAGGTGGCTATACACATATGTTAATAGAAATAGAAGGATTAGGATAAAATGTAGCTAAGTCATATGAGAGTGGTTAATAGAACAGAAGTTAAAACCAGTTTTGTAGCCAAAGTAACATTTTAAAAATAAACTCTACGAATGGATTATTTTGAGGAGAAAACACATGAAGAAGAGCTATGGATTGAATTTCCTCTCTCTCTCTTTTTTTTTTTTTGAAGGATGAAAAGATGTTTGAGTAGGGAAGCTGAGACTCTTGGGAAAATGAATTTTTACCTTGAAAAATAAAAATGCACTTACCATCTGAGAGATCAGAAATGTTGAGTAATAAGTAAAATATGGAGGTACTATTTAGATATTTGAATATATATATATTTATATATATATATATATTAATTAATTAATTCCAGAGAACTCACTTTTTCTTGTACACAGGACCTCTGTGCAATATATTTGCTTGGCACTTGCCTTCGCCATCCCATCTTAATTCTTCTTTTTTATATGTATTTTTGTCCAAATTATTTTCTTAGTCTAGTATATATTGGCTTTCTCTCTTAGTTAAAAAAATACAAAATGGTGGAAATGAAGAATCTCCTCCTTTGTACATCTTTTGAAATTGGTAAACGTCAGGAATAATGTCCAGATCTTCTGTTTGTAGATAAATGCTCATAAATCGGGTCCTAAAAGTTGATCTTAAACTTTGGAAATGCTTACAGATCTGATTCTGGGTGCCCCACATCTATTCATTTGCCAAGCCTCTCTGGTACACTGATGTTAGGGTCCTGAGCTAAAATTTCATATGCTCTACCTTGGTTACCTGAGATAAATGTGCCAAGTCTCATCATGTCACACTCCAACGAGAATAAGCCAGGATTATGATACAGATCTTCCCCAACATGCCTCCCTCCTACTTATTCTACCTTGGGAAAAATGATTTCCCTCCTCACAAGCAGAGATCCATAGGTCTTTACCGATACACTTTTGTTCTTAATCTTCACCAGGCTGGCATTGTGAGTAGAACATGTGAGGTTACTCTGTTGCCATGTCTTATCGTTCTTAAATTCTCCATAACAGCTGTCCTCATGCCACATCCATTCCTCTGGGCAAGGTTTACATTTATGCTCTGGAAAAAGAATGTAGTTCCACTTGGTGTGTTTGATAATCTTCATTATTCTCATTACTCCCATTGTCCTCTATGTTAAATTAACCAAATTTACTTGTCCTTTCTCTTTGTACGTTAAAGGTGAATAAAATGATTCTTGTGTTCTAGGCCCCTCGATACCACCACAATATGTCTAAAACATAGTTTGAACAGCACATTTCAAATTAAACACTTATCTCCCAGTACATTTTCTCACCTCAGGAGCCCTGGATAATAATTAATTGATTAATTTCTCTCTTTGTCACTTTTGATATTACTACCAGGTAATAAAGGCTAATCCTAAGAAACATTGGGTAGTGAGAATCAAGCCCACAAACTTACATCAGTCCTGCCTTCTTTAAAGAGACCATTTCTAGCTCTGACTTGTTGACTATTTGGGAAACTTTGCAAGGGCACAAAGAACATAATATATTTATAATAGTTATAGAAAGTGTTACAAGGGCAAGGCCTAACTTTATTTTCTCCTGACTCTTATTAAACATTCACTGAAATTTAGGAACCTCGTCACCTATAAAGAGATATACTTTTCTCCCAAACTTCTAATAATTCATTACCCAGAAGAACCTAGTGAATATCAGATTAGAGAAATGGTATATTGCTTAATGTTTCATTAAGTTACTCTCATCCCTATAATTTGGGGGTCTATGTTATTATTACTTTTTCTGTTTTTCTTTTAACTAAATAGAAATATTAAGTACTCTGTCAACCAGATTTAATTCCTTCCCCCAAATCATGTCTTCCTAAGAAAAGATTGATTCTTAGTGACTCCTACGATTAGTTCATTGTATAATAAATAACTCAGACAGAAATTTAGGATTACCTGGTTTTTTACTATATAGCTCATAACATAATTTGGTGGCCATTTCTTGCAGTGTGCTAGAGAGATTCCTGATCTTCTTGAGACTATCCATATTATATATTAGTTGTAGAGAAACATTACTCTGAAGTTTGTCCAATTTTTCCATTTCTGTTTTCGAAGTTAGGTAAACTCCATATTTAAAAAAAAAGAAATGATAAAAAGTGTTAATCCCTCAATACACCCATCACCTCCTTTTTGCTGAAATAGTATTAAGAATATTGAAGATCTAGGGAAGCATTCATTTCACAAGAGTGAGGCAAACAGACTAAGTGCCATACTGTAAGGACTTAGTTATAAAGTCTCCTTTGTGTTCACATATTGCTTATAATCATTCCAAAGCCTCAATTCAAAGAGTGAACTTCTTTGTAAAACTCATGCAATACTAAGTGTCTTTCCATTCAATCAAAACATGGATGAGGCCCTGGCCAGGTGGCTGGATTGAAGCATTATCCCATACACCAAAAGATTTCAAAGAGAAGGGGTATAGTAGAAGTAACCAATCAATGCTTCTCTTTTCTCTCTCTCTCTCTCTCTCTCTCTCTCTCTCTCTCTCTCTCTCTCTCTCTCTCAATTGCGTTCTCTCTCTAAGAATCAATGAACACATCCTTGGGTGAAGATTAAAAAATAAATAAACACACACAAAGAAAAGTTGGGTAATACATACAGATGCTTCCTAACACTCCCAGTCCAATCAACAGCAGAAGGCACGTAAGAATCAGAGCCAAGTCTCTTTGACGCCACACATGGGAAGGAGCAGGAGGTGCTGCAGAAACCAAAATTAGCAAAAAGGCCTGGAAATGATATACATCTTAATTTGATTCATTCATTCATTTTGAATATTTTTTTTCTTCCCTCACATGTCCTGGGAAAGCTTTGCCTTACACTTCTACCACCTTCTATACATTTTCCATCTTACAAAACATCCATAGCTCAGAATCTTACCTTTCACACCAACTTGGTCAAACTCCTGAATATTTTCCTTCTCACTGGAGTCCTGGAACTTTAGATCTGCGTAAGTAACTTCTTCAGACATTGATAGCTATAAAAAGAAAGCTTAATAACCAAAAAAAATAATAATAATAAAAATAAAAAAGGAAAGAAAAGGATGAAAAGGATGAAGTTTAAACTAACAGTTGAATGAAGAACTGTGATTTTGAATTCTGTTTATAAACTAAAGCTTAACCTTTGTTTTTAAATCTCTGACCCTCCAACAAGTTTGCAAATGAGCTGCAACCCTACTGTGGCCTCAGATAAGAACAGAGAACTTGTGCAAGAAGGACTGTCTTGACATTCTTCCCCTTGTCGCTTCCTTTTTCTTACTTCTTTACGTCTGCCAACTACTGTGTAATATTCAAATTTGTGTCCAGGTATTACCAGTGTTGTACAAGGGGTTATGGATCACTAAGGCAACATAATGCAGACATCGAATTTATTGGACACAAACTTTCAAGCAGAGAAACAACAAAGAGAGCACAATTCTCAAACACTCACTGCTCCACAAAAATGGCCTGGCATAGATGCTCTGCACATGTCATGGCAAAGGTTCTGACAGAGGGGGGTTGTCATAGCCAGGAGACAGCAAAGACACAAAGGGCACGCCCAGAGGAAGGGAGCGTGTAAGCTCTACCTTGGCAGTTTGTGACACGGGTATAGATTAGCCAAGATGAGATAGAATACCTAGTCTCCCTAGAATACAAGAAATATACTAAAAGACCTGGTTCTCAGGGACCATGTTAGGAAGTCTGCATACCGATGGTCAATGCTGGTCTACCAAAAGTTCTAAAAATGGTTCGGCAGACCAGAAAAGCTGAGCTCAGTTTTGCTATCTTTCCATAGATGGCTTAATCAATCAAGCCAGATTTCAGCTAAGCTACCAAAAGGAGGAAGGAAATGAGACCCCAGGGTTATGCATGCAGGTGTCTGGTAAGTGTGACACAGCATTCTCAGGAGGCAGAGACTCATTCATTTCTTGATCAAGTATGCAAGGTGGAGGTGGGGTTGTGGAATGATAGTTTTTTGAGTAAGCTCTTTCTAATTTCATTAGTAAATCTCACCTGAAATTTTGTATAGGTATTGCCCCCCATAAATACCATAAAATGGATTGACATTTTGTTTATTTTTTACTAAAGAGAATATGTAAAGATTTTTAAAAGTACGTATTAAAAATATTAACTACTTTATTATATGTTAGAATAGACAGTAGGATTAAATACAATAATAGATCTCTTTCACAAGAGATACTAAATAATAAAAATCATAGATACAAAATACTTAGAAATATGTACAACCAAAATGAAGAAAACTTTAAAACTCTTGAGCAAAAATATTAAACAATAGGAAAATATGCTTTTGGATTGCAAGTATCAATATTATAATAAAAAGTCACTTCTTCTAAATGTATCTAAACAAGCTAACAGATTTTCCTCCTGATACTTGAAAACTGCTATCAAAATTTATCATCTGAAAAATATAAGAGTGAACATCTTGCCAGCAACATTTAAAAGAAAGAATATGCAAAACATGTGATTATCTCATCCTAAGCACTTTACTAATGCTAGTTTTATCTTTACAGCTCTAATACTATTATCATCACCCTTATTTTACAAATGGGAAAGGGAGCTATTAAGAGGTTATGTCCCGATCAGGTCAGTGTGGCTCAGTGGTCGAGTATAGACCCATGGAGCAAGAGATCATGGATTTGATTCTCAGCCCTGGTTGTATGCTCTGTAGGCAGGAGACATCCAATAAGTGATTCTCTCTCACCATTGATATTTCTATCTCTCTATCCCTCTTCTTCCTCTCTCTCAAATCAATAAAATAAAATATTTTTAAAAAAGAGAGAGATTATGCCCTAGCCAGTTTAGCTCATTGGATAGAGTGTCAGCCTGCGGACTGAAGGGTCCAGGTTTGATTCCAGCCAAGTGCACATGCCTTGGATCCCCAGTAGGGAGTGTGTAGGAGGCAGCTGATCAATGATTCTCTCTCATCATTTATGCATAAACATAAACATCATTTATGTTTCTATCTCTCTCTCCCTCTCCTTTCCTCTCTGAAATCAATAAGAATATATTTTAAAATAAAAATAAGTAAAATAAAAAAAGATTATGTCTTTATCCAACATCACACAGATGACAAGTAATAAACAGAGTTGAGACCTGACCCAAGCATCCTGGCTGCCTAGTATAATATATCCAAAGGCAATAATGCCTCATTTAAAAAAAAAAAAAGCCTCTTGTGGTGGGAATAGACTAGCCCTTCTATTTTCCTTGTGGATTATATATTTATATATAAGAAAATGAAAACATTAACATTTTAGAAGAAAATATGCACTGGTAGATTTTTTAAAATTATTATCTTTAAGTGGGAAAGACCTTTAGAAACAAGATGAATAAAGCCAGTCAAGATTGACACAATTGACAAGAGAATAGCAAAATTTATTTATATGACAAAATATAATAAAGTAAAATACCCATGGCACAATGAACAAAATTATATATATTTATAATATATTTATTTGTGTTTATAATATATACTAGAGGCCCACTGCATGAAATTCATACCTGGCCTGGCCTGCACCCTCTCACACACAATCCAGGATCCCTCAGGGGATGTCTTGTTAACTGTTGGTTTAAGGCTGATCCCTGCAGCTGGACATCCAGCAGGTGGACATCCCTCTCACAATCTGGGACCGCTCCCCTGCTTGCCTGCTCAGTGTACATCATAGCGTCTGGTCGTCTGCTGTAATGGTCACTTAGGCTTTTATATACACAGACTAGAGGCCTGGTGCACAAAATTTGTGCAAGGGGGAGGGAGAGTCCTCTCAGCACAGCCTTCACCATCTCCAATCTGTGACCCCTCAGAGGATGTCTGACTGCTGGTTTAGGTCCAATCACTGTCTCTTCCCACACCCCCACACCCTTTTCCTCCTGAGAATTGTCAATCCATTCCCTTTCTATTCCCCTGATCCTATTATATTCATCCTCTCATAATACCTGCCTGCCTGCCTAATCACCTCTAACTGCCCTCTCCGCCCCAGCCAAATCACTCTTAACTGCTTCTGCCTGTTGGCTTAGTTGCCACTAACTGCCCCCACTGCTGACCTCGTTTCCTCCAACTGATCCCCCTACTGGCCTGGTTGCCCCTAACTGCCCCCCTCTGCCAGCCTGGTCACCCCTTACTGCTCCCGTGCAGGTCTGGTCACCCCCAACTGTCCTCCTTCCTGGCCTGGTCACCCTCAATTGCCCCCCTCTGCTGTCCTGGTTGCCCCTAAGTGTCCCCCTGCCAACCTGGTCACCCCATGCAACCTGCTGTTCAGTTGTTTAGTGGTCCCTCACTAACACCCTTGCTGACCTTGTAATCCCGGGCAGCCTTCTGTTGTTACTATTACTGTGATGGCACCCCAGTAATTTGCATATTCCTCTATTATTAGTATAGATTATATATTTCTTTTTTTCCTTTTTTTTAATTATAAATATTTATTGTTCAGATTATTACAATCGTCACTCCCCTCCACCCAGTTCCCACACCACCCTTCGTCATTAACCACCCCCTCCACTGTCCTTATCCATAGGTGTAAGATTTTTATCCAGTCTCTTCCTATACCCTCCATACCCCTTTCCTCCTGAGAATTGTCAATCCACTCCCTTTCTATGCCCCTGGTCCTATTATATTCACCAGTTTATTCTGTTAATCAGATATTTTTATTCACTTGATTTTCAGATTCGCTTGTTGATATGTATTTGTTGTCACTTTGTTGTTCATAATTTTTATCTTTACCTTTTTCTTCTTCCTCCTCTTCTTAAAAGAATACCCTTCAGCATTTCATATAATACTGGTTTGGGGATGATGAATTCCTTTAGCTTTTTCTTGTTTGTGAAGCTCTTTATTTGACCTTCAATTCTAAATTATAGCTTTGCTGGGTAGAGTAATTTTGGTAGTAGGTTCTTGCTATTCAGCACTTTGAATATTTCTTACCACTCCCTTCTGGCCAGCATAGTTTCTGTTGAGAAATCAGCTGACAATCATATGGGTGCTCTCTTGTAGGTAACTAACTGTTTTTCTCTTGCTGCTTTTAATATTCTCTGTTTGTCTTTTGCTTTTGGCATTTTAATTATGATGTGTCTTGGTGTGGTCCTCTTTGGATTCCTTTTGTTTGGGATTCTCTGTGCTTCCTGGACTTTTATTTTTTTCATCAGATAGGGAAAGTTTTCTGTTATTATTTCTTCATATAGGTTTTCAATATCATGATCTCTCTCTTCTTCTGGCACCCCCATAATTCACATATTAGTATGCTTGAAGTTGTCCCAGAGGCTCCTTACACTATTTTCATATTTTGGGATTTTTTTTTATTTTTGATTTTCTGGTTGGGTGGTTTTGCTTCTTCATATTTCAAATATTTGACTTAATTCATGGGGGTCCTCTAGTTTACTGTTGGATCTCTGTTTATTCTTCTTTATTTAAGTCAGCATATGCTTAATTTCTTGTTGGTCCTTTTTCATATCCTTGAGGGTATCACTAAATTTATCTAAAAGATTCTTGAGTAACCTTATAACTGTGGTTTTAAACTCTATATCCAGTATTGCTTTCACCCTTTTCTTTCATTTGTGATCTGTTTATTTGTCTCCACATTTTGGCTGCTTCCCTGTGTTAATAGTGTGGCTTTGTGTGCTAGGTGTCCTATAGGACTCAGTGGCTCAACCTCCCTAATTACCTGAGGTGGACACTCTTGGTGCACTCCTTTGTGGGCTGTGTGCACAGTCTTTTTGTAATTAAGCCTTGATTGTTGTTGGTATCACAGGGAGGAATTGACCTCTAGGCCAACTGGCTGTGAGGACCAGTTGTATATATGATGAGGGAACTCCTGTGCTGGAGACACCCTTATAAGGCAAGATTTGCTTCAGTGGGCTTTAGTGCTCACTTAGTCTGCTCCCTGAGTGTGTCTCTTATGGATATGAAGAGTTGTAGTCTTGATGTTCTCTCTCTGACTACTGGATACACTGGCTCTTGGATTTCCAAGGATAGAGACCATCCAGCAGGAGCTACAGAGAGATCTGCAGATTCCTTCTCTTTGTTTGGGGTTTTGAGTTTCCAGATGAGGCCCAGCTATGAAGTAATGCAAGCTGCTGTTGAGCCTTGGGTCTTCTTTTGGAGGCTCTGGAACTCTTTGACCCAGCTGCAGTACGATAGGTTTCAGATTGCAAAGGGCCAAACTATTCATATGCAAAAGCCTCAGCACACAGCTTGGGTGGGGTTGTAAATTGGGTTGGGCAGAGTCTCATAGAATCACCAGGATGGAGCAAACAGTACTATCTGAACATCAGCCCTGCCTGTAAGAGATTCCCAGGTCTCTGTGTCCCACAGCACCATACTGGAACAATGTTCACTGCAACCACCTCTGAGAGAAAGTTGCCCTCAAGTTCCGTCTGATGCCAGACAGTTTAGTTTCTCCCCATATGAGTCTGGGTCCCAGAGTCTCACCTGGAATTGAAATTCAAAGCAGTCTGGAGCTTGTATCTCCCTCCTGAAAAGACAACAGTGTACTCAATTTCCAGCCTTTCCTGCGTGTGCCTCCGTACCTCCGTACTTCACTTCTGCACTTCTGCACCTCCTCCGAGTCTTAGTGTGCTTTTCTCTTTCCTTCTAGTTGTGTAATTTCCACTCAGCCAGTCCTCCCGTGGTTCTGGATGATACCCATTTTGTCTTTTAGCTGTAGTTTTGAAGTGGTTGTGCAAGGCAGCAAGTTCAGGTGTTTACCTATGCCACCATCTTGGTTTCTCCCAAATTGTACCACATTTGAGTCTTAAAAAACATTTACATCATTCTTCTGCTCTACTAAGCTAGCAGTTTTTGGGTGGTGGGGCATGTCCTGTAAATTGTTATTCATTACCCCACTTCCTTTGCCTTGTAATGAATTTCTTTGTCAGAAGGTATGTTATAAGGAATACAATGGAGATTAATGGATTGCCCTGTATATCCAAGACTAATGGTGCTATCAGATTCATTGAAAGTAAGGAAGATAAATCCAGGTCTTGATCAGAGTCTTAATTATTGTTTAAAGTTCAGTTTTCTCTTGTTTTGTAAATAACACACAAACACACACACACCTATAGCTAGCTGGGATTAATCCAGTCCAATCTGAGTTCTTTTCTCTAATTTAACAAAATGGGCCTAACAAAGACTATATTTCCACTATGTCCATTGAATATTTTTTGTATATTATCTAAACTTACAAGTTAGTAGTTTTTCTGGGACATTTAATTAGGGAAAATATCACAGTTACAGAAGCAATAAATTTGTTTAGCTGTTTTTTCTCAGAAGTATTTGATGCCAATGGCCATTCCTTCCCTTTTAAACACTTTTATTTCTTGGATTCTATTTTGCCGTCACTTAATCCTTAATGAAATTATGTTAAATTACAATTATTATTTATCTCAGTTCTAGAACTCTTATTTGACTCTTGAATTATTTCCATGTTGTTGAATCTCTTCTTACTTTTATCTCTTTATTTGAACATGCAAATCATTTTTTATTTAAAATTTTCTGTTTGATATTATCAGTGTCTGAAACATTTTGGCTTGTCAATTGGTGCTTTTTCATTTAATCTTTTTCTTTCTTTTTTTTTTTAGGGTGCCTCATAAGATTTTATGAAATACTGGGCATTGTATATAAAGACAATGGAGATTATGAACAATATAGTTCTACAAAGGGATTGTTTTTTCCTGCAGTCAGGTAAAATATAAACAGTAAGTTATAACCAATTGGAGTCCCTCAAGTTTTGTCTTCTTACTTGTTTTAGAATTTTGTCCAACTTTTAAAATTATTGTTTAACTTATTGGGATGACATTGGTCAATATGATCATATAGGCTTCAGATATGTGTTTCTATGCTATAGGATGTGTATATTGCACCATGTACTCATGACAAATGTCCAACTTTTATAATGATCTTTATGTAGGAGTTTCCATGCCATATAAGCCACAGGTCAATGTCCAGAATTAGAGATCTCCCTATTGCTCGTTATATTCTGAGCATATATACCAGCCAATAGTCAACCATTACATTCACATCAGTTTTCTTGGGACAACATTTACCAAGAGACAATATCACAGATGCAGAGGCAATAGTAGCTGCTTAGCTGTCCTCTTGCTATCACCCTGGGGCAATGCCCAGCAATCTGGCGGTAGGATGTCAGCTGCCAGGGAGGAATTCTGATGCTGCTTGAGGGTGTTTTCCATGCATGGCTGGGAGAGCCTTCTGTTGGCAGGCTGAGGGGTTGCATTCTAAGCATTTTGGTGATGACATTGTAGCATGGAAAAACCTTGTATCTCCCCTATTCTGCTGCCTTAGCATTTTCACCCGGAAACCACCAGTCCTACTTCTTATAGCTGTAACTGTAGACATGTCAGAACCTATCAGCTTGGACCTCCGTGAAGCACACTCTCCACATCGACAGGGGTATCAGTTACTTAGGAAATGTACAGGAACTAACCCTGATGCAAATCAGTGTGGGATGAGGTAGTTCTTGCCTCTCATTTGTATCCCTCTCCAGTTGAGCCAAAACTTCAGTGTGTAAAGGCTGCATGGCTAGTTCTCTGGAGCACACAGCCACTGGAGAAGACTCAGGTTCATGCAGAAAACTGGGAGTCCTGCTTTTACAACAGCTAAGTAAAGCTGGATAATTTGCAAGTTCACAGCTTTTCTTAAATTCACCAGCAATCTGAGGTCACAGGGCAGTCAACTCAATTGAAAACAAAGTCAGAATGAAAGGCACCTTCAAAGGGAGACAGATCATGAACACTTACTTACCTGGGGTAATAAATAACTCATACAAGCTGTTATAAACAGTCGGCTAAAGGTGTTAACAAGTTACTGAAGGCAGAGGGTGGGTCTGGATGAAAGCATAGAACCCAGCAGTAAATCACATCTAGCTGAACGCACTTTACAGACCTCACCAGATGTGAACATTGGAAAGCCAGTTTGAAATAAGCCAGTCAGAAAAAGATAAATATCACATGATCTCACTCATTTGTGGAATATGATTATCAATTGATGAACAAAAATAGATACAGAGACAAAGAAGCATTAGAACAGACTGTCAAACTTCAGTGGGAAGTCAGGGGAGGAGTGGGGAGGGGTAAGAGATTAACCAAAGGACTTGTATTTGTGCGTATGAGCATAACCAATGGACACAGACACCAGGGGGTGAGGGCATGTGCAGAGGAGGGTGAGAGGGGTTGGGGGGCGGGGGAAGGTAGGCCTGGTGGAGGTCAATGGGGGAAAAAGGAGACATATGCAATTCTATATGTAATACTTTAAACAATAAAATAAAACTTAAAAAAGAGAGAGACTTTAGAAAGTTTCCCCATATGTTGCAAGCCTGGAGGTGATGAACAGGAGTTGTTGTACAAGAGACACAAAGCGCGGCCAGCCTGGCAATTCCTCCTCTAGGAAACCAAAGCCTGAAGGCGCTGGCGACAACGCAGCAGCCTCTGCCTCTCGGACCACAGGTGAAGGCTCCTTGCAGCAGAAAGTGAAATAGAAACCTTTTACTCCTGGGGAAAGACAGACAGACACGGGGATAGCATTTCTACTGCTGCTAGGAGTCCTCTGCTAAACTCAGCTATAGCTACCCTGTCTTCATGTTTGTTCCTGCAGTGGTTTTCCGCTTCCAAATACACTGCTGTCACTGGATTCCTCGGGTCCTGCTTCCAAGTGTCTCCGGTCATCTTTGCCGCTCCCCCTTCCTGCAGGTCCGTTCCACCCTTCCAGGGGCAGCATCTCTGTCTCCTGTGTTGGGCGGCCCTTTCCTGCCCCCAGTCCCAGTGCCGCATCACCACCTAAGGGTTCACTGAGACGTGTAAGCAGGAAGTTGTGAAAAAACCCCAAACCCTTCACAGCTTAAAAGATAAGAAAACTTGCTGTGACCTATGCAGGACCATCGGGTGAAATAAAAAATATCCAGTTACATTTAAGTCTCAGATTTAAGAAAATGCTTTCTTTTTAGTGTATTTCTCATGCAATGCTTGTACTTCTTATATTTGCAATATTTCTGGTTGATCTGAAATTCAGATTTAACTGGGAATTCTGTATTTTCATTTTCCAAATCTGTCTACACTATGCATACATACAGAGTGAACTGGCTGGGAAAATAAAGACAAATTTGTACGAGCAACAGAAATTCTTTAAACGAGAAAAAAAAAATTATTCTGACCACTCACCAAATATTAATATATCATATTAATATATAATATATATATTAATTATATATATTAATCTACCTATCCATTACCCAATTCCATGCTTTTTTCATAGAATTTATCAAGTATTAAGACCCAATTAATGTTTTCCAAGTGACGGAAAGGCCTCAGGAACTTTACTGTGTGGTTTTTTAAAATACAGTGCTACCTCGAGATACGAGTGCCCTAACATACGAGATTTTTGAGATACGAGCAATTTTTGCTTTGAAATACGAGCAACAGTTGAGATACGAGTAATCACGAGGATGGGACGGCTGCACAGGACCCACCAGTTTACCACGCCTCAAGGTTACGGAACAAATTAAACTCGTATCTCGAGGTACCACTGTACATTTTTTTTACTGATTTCAGAGAGGGAGAGGAAGACAGAGAAAAAAATAGAAAGATCAATGATGAGAATCAATGACTGGCTGCCTCCTGCACATCCCTCACTGGGGATTGAGCCCAAAACCCAAGCATGTGTCATGACCAGGAATCCAACCGTGACCAACCACTGAGCCACACTGGCCGGGCCATTGTGTTTTTTATGGACCGGATGCCCACTCTGTCAGGCAATGCCCTTCACAAGTCACAGAAAGCTTATTAAATGAAGCAAGAGCATAGCTACTGAGATTTCTGCAAAGTCAGTTAGCCAGTAAGTGAAATTGCATAGCACAAAGTTATAAATCCAGGCTACCACAACAAGTGGAATGAAATAGTATAAAGCTGGGGCCTAGGTACACAACAGAATGCTTGGTCCAATAGTGACCATCTATACCTCTACTTATTTTTAAAAGCCACTGGAGATCTGGCGGGAACAGTACCCCACAAGCTCAGTACAGGAAGTGAGATGAATCAAAAAAATGCTGCAGGCAACTAACTCAATCCTAGACCACCTTTACATCATTGCACACTAGACACTGAAGGCTCTTATGGCTATTATATTCCATATTCTTGTTTACTGCACTTCAAGACAATTGGATTCTAAATTTCACAAGATCTAGCTATCCAATAATATATATGTTTTCTACTTTGGGTCCACTATATGAAAAACTCCTTCTTTAGTAACTCATCTCAACATGTAGTAGTAGGAAAACCTGAGCAAAATGTAGGGGGAAAGGCTAGGCACATGCAGTGATTTAAAGGTTTAAAAGAAGCAGTACATTCTGAGAAATCAGAGGAAACATTTCCTTATGAAACAGTTAATGAAATACATAGGAGAAAACTTCAACACAACCATGAGATTCCAGAACACATTGTATATATTTAAGCAGTAGTTTGTATGATTGGGATATTTCTTAAGGCTCTGTCTCCATTCCTGCCCACCTTACAGGAACTGACATCACTAAGTTTATGGTCAAGGAAGAAGCATTAACACAACAACCCTCAGCCCCATTAGAAGGGAAGAAAGGCCTGCAGCTCTGTATGTGCACATAGAAATTAATTTGATTCTTTCATGGCCTTAAACTCACTCTGAGACATATTTTCACACCTCTGGGTAGTTTTGGGGTCCCCATCAATAACAAGAACAGTATCATTTCAGACAGTTTATCTCCAGCATAATATCAAAACTCCAAACTCATCTATCCAAACTGAAACTTCAGTTTAAAACCTCTTCCATCTGCTGACTTGAACTATTTCAGACCTGGAAGCATTCAGAGGACAGGATGTTCTGCTTGCTTCCTTTTTTCTCCCTTTGCTTCTATAAAGCCTCTATTAACAGCTACTGTTTTTGACCCCACATAGGAGGGGTGGAAGCTTTAGGAAGAGAAGCACAGATGTATGTTTTTGATGGCTTCTTTACAGAGTGATTTTTGTCGGCTTTGTAGAAATCCCCTTCTCTGGCTGCTAATTCCTGTTAGAGACACTTCTCTTGATCTGATTCTTTCTCAGTTTGGGGGATTCTATCCACATTCACTATTAGGGTTTCATTGCCTTGAACCCCCTATGATATGTCATTGTAGTTCTGTTTTGCTTTTTGAACTGTGGTAAATATCCTATATAATAAAGAGCTAATATGCAAATGGTCATCATGCCCTCGCACCCTTGTGCCCTCAAGCTGGGACAGCAAGACCTGAGGCTGTGCCCCCGCCCCCTCCATCCAGCAAGGCTTGATGGGGGTGGGACAGGCCGGGTCTGGGTCTCAAGTGATTTTGAGGCACTCATGGGTGGATGGGAGCCCAGAGTCAAGTCCCCGCCCACCCGTGTGTGCCTTGATGACTGGCTTTGGCCCTCTTGTTGAAAGGATGAGCAGATAGCTGAGGATTGATTTCTCGGCCCTCTATCTTATTCTATATGTCTGTCTTGATGCCAAGACCACACTGTTTTGATTACTGTCCCCTTGTAATATGTTTTGAAATCAAGAAGTGTAAACTGTCCAATTTTGTTATTCTTAATTCAAAATTGCTTCAGCTAGTTAGGATCTCAAGTTTCCATGTGCGTTTTAGGATGGATTTTTTATACTTCTGCCCAAAACAGGGGTGGCAATTTGATAAGGACTGCATTAAATCTGTATTGGATACATTTTTACAATCACCCCAACCTGGTTTCCTAAGGTGGGATGTACATCTGGTTTCACTGTGTGATTGGTGGAAGTAGGTTAACTCCTTTGCAATCCTTGATCTCTTTTCTCTGCCAACTTCAGGTTACTGCAGAAGTAGTCACCTGATCCGTAGTAACCTTCCTCCTGCAGGGTCAGATAATGGCCATTGCTCCATTCAAACACCAGGGAACACATCTGTGTCCATTGAGTGGTTCCTTCAGAGCTCTTCTCACTTATGTGGAGATGAGTGGAAAAGAGTCCCCCCACCCCCCAATGGATCGCCCAGGTGATGTACAGCATCATGGCAACTCTTTTCAAATGCATTTCCTTTTTCTACATTTCCACTAAAATATCTTTGTACTCAAAAGGATAATCTTGGTTTCCTGTAAGTCAACTTGATTTTACCTCTCTTAGTAACTCCTGCATAGGTGTTAGCACTGACTGGCTACAAGGTGCTTAGTACTTCTGAATTATTCTTAATCTTTTATATCTCGGCTGAAATTGAGCAGAGTGGGTTTGTCTTTGTGACTTTGTTATAGTGCCTGTGAGATGTATTAGTACTACCACTTCCTTTGTGTCTTGCAATCAGTAAATAACAACCCATCCCCTGCCCCTGCATGATCTCATTTATATAGGGAATCAAAATTTATCAAACTTATAGAAGCAGAGAGTAGAATGGCACTTCCCAGGACCTGGAGGGAGGAGGAAATGGGGCAATGCCAAAGGATACAAAGTTTCAGTTATTCAAGCTAAATAAGTTCCGGAGATCAAATGTGCAGAAATGTGATTATGGTTGACAAAACCATATTATATACTGGAAATTTGCTAACAAGGTAAATCGTAAGTGTTAATACCACACACACACACACACACACAAAATGGTAACTATGCAAAGTAATAGTTGTATTATTACTTTGTGGTAGTGATTATTTCACAGTGTATACATATATCAAAACATCAAGTTGTATACTTTAAATAGATATAATTTTTATTTTTCAATTGTACTTCAATAAAGCTGGAAAAATATCTATGGTAGGCAAGTTCCTTTTCCCCTCAATTATCTGTTGGACTGACTTCAAATGTTTTCTAGTCTACTTTAATCTACACATTCATTCTTATTTTAGCAAATAACTTCAATATTTTCTTAAAGAAAGACAATACTCCAGTAATAGCCTGCAGCCTGGCATCAGACTGGAACATTTATCTGTATTTGAGTCCTATTTTTCCCTTTCCTTTTATCAACATAGATGATCCTACTAGTGAGGTTATACAGGTGTTTTGGGAAACAAACCAACTCAGATCTCTGGGTACTAAGCATAGTGCATATAGTATAGGAATGAGCATTTAATTTGCCCTAATTACTAGGATGAGTAGGAAAAAAATGTAGATAGAATACACACACACACACACACACACACACACACAAACACACACACACATTTTCGGGGCTCTACCTTCATTACTTCATCTAAACCTAATTACTTAGCCAAGTACTCATTTCCTAATACTATCACATTCGGGGGGAGGACCTCAACACATGAATTTTAGAGTATACAAGCACTTAGTCCATAATTTAGATGGAAAATAAGGTATACGTATATTTAATGTATGTTTATATGTGGATATATTTATAGGCCCATTTGCAAGAGAATGTGTGGAGGGTGATTGTGAATTGTACTGTGCTTTAATTAAATAACACCCCCCCAAATACATGTTTTACATGTACATTTAAATTTCAGTTTTACAGTATTCTTATGTGAATTTACAGAATTACATTGACTATAAGTAATTATATAAAGTACAAACTTCACTGTTAGTGTTTCAGCCTACAAATCATCATGATCAATGGACCCATCACATCACTTCTTTCTAAGTCTTTCAATGATTACTTAATATGTACCTCTCATCAGTTAATTCATAGATAGTTAAGTGTAGTCTGTTACCTCTTTGTCTCACAATGATAAATTCATACAACACTTTACAAAAATAGATAATCAGAAGGAGGAGTTGGTCAACAATTATTAAAATTATAGAGAAATAAAAAGTGATAATCAAATAGAAGGTAAATGGACTTACAAAAGAAACAGCTGTTCATGGGGATACTAACACTTCCACTTTGAGGAGACTCTACCTATGCAGCTAGGGGAATTTAATGAAGGCAAACATCAACAACAACAAAAATAAGGAAAGTACATGTCTTGAAAAGGATGGAGATGTCCCAGAGAAATTACAGCTACAAGAAAATATCTACATCAAGACTTCTCAAGGATATTTCTTGACATTTCAAATGCAAAAGATCCAATGCTGGAAAACTATTTTAAACTTTAAAATGCAAAATTTGAGAGAGCATGAAAAAGATTCTTGTCAATATTGCAAGTTATACAAGAAGTCAACCTGTTCAAAGCACTCTTGACAAGTTGCTGTGTTGTTTTTTTTAATAAAATGAAGCATTTGAATTCTCAATGCTTGTAATATTTCAAATTACATACAATGTTCTTTAAAAATATATTAGTTGTACTGGTTTTCTATTCCCTATACATATTTTTGAGGGAGAATAAGAGAGCTTTTAATGTTTCAACAAAAATTTTAAAAGTCAGGCCTAGCTGGTCTGGCTCGGCTGATAAAGCGTTGGCCTGTGAGCCAAAGGGTCCCCAGTTGGATTCTGCTCAGGGGCATGTACTTAGGTTGCAGGCTCCTCCTCTGCCCAGAGTGTTCTTGCAGAAAACAACCAATCCATGTGTTTCTCTCACATCATTGTTTCTCTCTGTCTTTCCCTTTCTCTTCCACTCTCCCTAAAAATCAATGGAAAAATATCCTCTGGTGAGGATTTAAAAATAAAAATTTTAAGGTAAAACATAGAACAATCATAGTTTCCCCCCTTTGAGTATTAAAATAACATGACATGGTCATAGCTGGCACATTTTTATTATCCCTGCTTTACTGCTCAAAATAAGGACTCCCTGTATATGAAACAGACCTTCATTCAAGTACAATGGAAACATTTAAGAACAATGGGTTTGTCGGCCCAAATATATCCCTAAGCAATCAAGAGGTAAACTTAGAACTCAGAAGTTAAGAACAGAAAAATTTTCTTTTTAAAAACGTCGGGCGGAGGGCAGAACCACTTTGTAGTGCTGGAGATAATGCACAGCATACAAACCAATAACCTGTATGTTGTAAACTTGTCTCAGGTTTGGGATTTTAAGGAGACTGCATAACAGCATCAAAAATGGAAAGTATGGGTCTTTAAGCAGTTAGCAGGTGTGACTAGCAGGAGCCAATCAGAGATTGAATTCTCAGAGTCCTCCAGCCAATCCTGGGCATGCAGCCTTAGCCACCAGGGCAACGGGGCGGGTTGTTGTTAGCTGGGTAGCAGTTACTGTCTCAGCCTCCTAAAAAACATCCGAGGCAATGGCAGTTGATAGGCGCTGTCCACAGGCACATCTAGCCCAAAGCTTGCGGTGGGCCTGAGTGGAGGATACTAGGTTGATGTGCTATTTGCACTTGAGTTTTGCAACACCATCCTCCTAAAATACTAGTGTCTCGGTTACCTGCATTATTCACCACATATAATTCACAATTTGCAGTTCAGCCCCAGGGTTATCCCAGCAACTGTGACCTCGGGTGGATTTATCCGGGAGCGGAAAGGAGATGGAGAGGACAGGGACTGTGAGTCTGGATGGGACGGAAGCTGTGGAGCAGGAGCCCAAGAGGCGAGGTAAGGCAGAGGCAGAGGTTGGCCTTGTTTTATCTGCCTGTCATCCTTTCTTGATCCCAATTTGCACCCAAAAGAAAATAAAACCCCACAGTCCCATCATCACTGCATTTGGAGAAGTGAGTCCTTCCTTCCTTTTCTTTCTTTGTTTCTTTGTTTCTTTCCTTCTCTCTCTCTCTCCCTCCCTCCCT